>VWZX01009005.1:2321061-2512112 GCA_013399015.1 Galbula dea
AGAATGATCAGAGAACTGGAGCACCTCTCCTACGAGGACAGACTGAGAGAGTTGGGATTGTTCAGTCTGCAGAGGAGAAGGCTCCCAGGAGACCTTATTGTGGCCTTCCAGTATCTGAAGGGGGCCTACAAGAAAGCTGGGGAGGGACTTTTTAGGAGGTCAGACAGTGATAGAACCAGGGGAAATGGGTGTAAGCTAGAGGAGGGGAGATTTAGGCTGGATATTAGGAGGAAGTTCTTCACCATGAGGGTGGTTAGACAGTGGAACAGGTTGCCCAGAGAGGTTTTGGAAGCCTCATCCCTGGAAGCTTTTAAGACAAGGCTTGATGGGGCCCTGGGTAACCTGATCTAGTGGATGGTGTCCCTGCCAGGCAGGGGGGTTGGAACTGGATGATCTTTGAGGTCCCTTCCAACTCTGACAATCCTATGATCCTATTTTCCTGCTAGGTGGTAAAAATGTGGGAAATATTGCAAACAATTTTCGTGCATTGTATCTTTTTGTGCTATTCTGATGCAGTTTGTTCATTAGTTTTACAGAAACCATTCTGTAAGCTACAATTCTAAACTTGTAGGGAAAACAACACTTCCATATATGCAAGCATATTTGGAAATGATTGTTTCCTGTTGAGTGCATTATGCATGAAGACATAAATGCTGCCCTTCTGTTAGCATCAGGCAGAGTTAGTGTAATTTTTGCAGAAAGTAAACAATTGAAAAATAATCCTTCTTTGCTACTTTACATTTTATGGTCTTATTTGCATTTCTGTATGATTAGAATAAATCTCAAATAAGAACAGTAGGCTTCTCTTCCTGTTTTGCATGGATGGAAATGAGCTGAAGGAAAAATGAGAGGTCAATACTAATTTACAGAAAAGTCATGTAAGGAACCTCCCAAGTTTGTGTATATTTAGAAGAGATTAGAGGTTAGGGTGAAGAACTTTTGGCAAACAGAAGAAAACTGTTAAAAAGAAATCAGTTTTGTTTATTATTTAAAAGGCTAAATCCAAAAATATTAAGAGCATGATAGTGCACAGCAGCCTGGAAGTGAAGAACTTGAGCCATCTAATAGGAGTCTAATGAGAGCAGAACAGCCAGTCCAGGAATCCTCTGAACACACAGGACTGTCTGCACTCAGAGACAGTGGGAATCTCCCATGCAAAAACCCTTGCAGATTAGATTTCAGGCTTTATTGGTTAGCAGGCACATAGAGAGAGGTGTTGCAAAGTCCCATAAAACTGAGCTGGTAAGTACCAATTTTGTAATCCAGTTGATGGCAACTTTTCACAACACTGAATGATCTGAATTTCCCCACCAAGTTTGCTAGCTCTATCTGTGTTCATGCTAGTGAATATGAGCAAAGGGAGCAGAATATCAGGGTCCTGTGGAGTTGGCTGTTGCTGTTCCAATCAGGTGTGATAGCATCACTTGAGACCTGTGAAAGTATTGCTGTTCCACTTGCATTTTTCAGATCAAATATCATCTAGACATGCAAACTAAGGTTTGATATTTACCTGGCTTTAAGGAAAAGGTCAAATTAAGTAGCTGTGTATTATTTCCTACTAACTTTAAGTACTTTTTTTCCAAAGGAATGAATACCTCTTGCACAATAATTTGGTTGGGGCTGGGATATCATGATTAGGTAAATGGATTTTATACCCAGTTATGAAAATAAGGGATTAAAGTGACATACAGAATGACATACCAGTGACTGTCATCAGGAACAATGTAGACTATTGCCTTCTGTGAGCAATCAGCATTGCATCTGTGCATGTACATGTACACATAAGGGACTCTGTGCTTACATATACACAGGGAAGATGTTTGAAGGTCTTTGTACTGGGAAGTGTTGACTTATGAACTGGTTTTTTTCAAGTTTAATGGAACCAAAATGATTGTTTGTGTTCTTTGGAAATGGCCTTAAATGTTAGAAGGGGTTAAAAAACACAAGTAACTTCCCAATCCTTACACAAAGAACCTGGTTGCCATCCACTTCTAATACACATGTAGACAATTAAGTGATCTGAATTGTCCTGCATTTCACTTCTATCAATTAAAGTTAAGTGGACATTAGAGTGAAAACTACTTAATGGAAAAATCTGCCTTGAATAAATCTTCTAATGGAGAAATTATTTTTTCTAGATTCCCTAGGTTTGCAATTCTTATTTAATATTGGATTTTTTTTAAAAAACAGTTGAGTGAAAGTTATAATATCAATATGAATCATACTGGGACATGGCCAAGAACTTGATGCAGCCATGAAAATAAATGATATATCATAAAAGGAAAGCCACATAGATTCTTTCTCCAGTTAATGCTTAAATGAGTCATCCCAGAATACTGCCTTGGGCATGTACATAGCAGCTATCCCCTTATATTTTGTTAGCAGTGCTGGTTTTCTCTGCAGTTACACCTTTAGATGATGACTGGTGCTCCTGCCTCTGACTCAAGTAAGGCACTGTAAATGCAATCAGCTGAGATTTGGTTATACAAATTTGTGACTTCCAGATTTGATCTTCTCTTCTTCTCCTTGGCTTGATTTCTGGCTAGAAGTTAAAATGAATAAATGAAAAAAGCTAGCAAATATCACTGAGAGTCTCAAGTGAACTCTGGCCTGTCATATGATGAAGGCTGTTACTGGGAAGATACTTTGTGCAGTTTGTGATTTACTGCACAACAATCCAAGGCAGTAGTGAACCTGGATACATTGCAGGCAACTGAAAACATGGTGAAGTTAGTGCTGGGGATTTGGAATCTACTTTGCATACCTCAGATCCTGCCACAGCTTCTCATACTTGGGGTGTTTTTGGTGGACACAGAGAGTAAAATAACAACTTTCCATCTCCTTCAGATAACTATGGCTAGCAAATGTGTCATTAGCTCTAGAGATTTTGTCACTCTATAGGGCACAAAATCCCTAAATCTCTGACCATGAGCTCCCTATAAGCCACATCTCCATCATTCCCTTAAACTCTCCTATACCAGAGACTGTATCATGGCTGGAGCTTTAAATGTTTTCCATTGGATGAGGGAGCTGGGTCTCTTTAGCTTGGAGAAGAGGTGACTAAGGGGTGACCTCATCTATGCTTTTAAATATGTGAAGGGTGGGTGTCAGGAGGATGGGGTCAGGCTCTCCTCAGTGAAGCCCAGTGACAGGACAAGGGGCAGTGGTTGTAAGCTGAAGCATAGGAGATTCCATATGAATACAAGGAAAATTTTTTCCCAGTGAGAGTGCCAGAGTAGTGGAACCAGAGAGGTTGTGGAGTCTCCTTCTATGGAGATATTCAAAACCCATCTGGACACACTTCTGTGTGACCTGGTCTAGGGAATCCTGCTGTGGGAGGGGGATTGGACTAGATGATCTTTTGGGGTCCCTTCCAACTCCTAACATTCTGTGATTCTCTGATTTCTCTTCTCTGATATCAGAATCTCTCTTTCTTCCTTCTTATGTCAGGGGTTAGGTGTGTCCCCCATTTACAGCTGACCTTCTGTTTGCTGATGCCAGCTAACCTGCACCTGGATTCATGTGTTCATGTCTCCAGTTTGTCCTCCTCCAGGGGCCAAATTTTGCAAATTTCCAAATTTTATTTTGTCTAAGTAATATTAAGGCTTGTTTTAATCTTCTTCTTCTTTCTTTCTTTTTTTTTTTTTTTAAGGAGTGAGAAGCTTTGCAGATATGCTAAATTACTCAATGGGAAAAAAGCTGAAATGGCAAAGAAAGTGTGTTGAAATACACTCAATGTGAGATCTTGCAGCATTGGAGTTAAGGACAATATTTCCAATTATGTCAGCATTTATTATTTTCAAAGTCTTCAATTTTTACAAGTAGAAGACACATTTTTATTTCTACTTCTCAGAAAAGCTTTTCTCATTTTTATGAAAGGAAAACCAAATATAGATAAGTAGAGGCCTCCAGTAACAAACTGATTAACCTAGGTCCTATCATTTGAAAATTATTTCTAATATCAAAAAGCCATATGGTTTATTGTGTCTTTTTGAATAAGGTCATGGGAGTGAAAGTACAAACTCTTATTTCTGCTGACACTTTCCATCTCAGAAATTGTTTCCTCTAATGAGTCTTTTTTTGTTGTTGTTGCCCTTGTCTGACACAATTTACCTCTACCTTGGCAGGAAAAGTTGCTTCCTCCTGTAACTACATGAGTGATAAAGGACAGATGAAAGGGCAGAAATGTGCAAGTGCCATCAAACCCCTCATGTTTGAGTTTTAATATGCTGCAGCAGCAGATGTGTAAGGTTTCTGTTGCAGTTGAAAGCACAGGCCACATGGGAATATCGATAGGTTTCCATGAACCTTAAAGAGTCACAGCTTATTTATAGTCTTTAATAAACTAGAGCTTGGAGGACACTGACTATATGGATACATTTTCAGCTGGAAACATTGTGAAACAGCAATAAAGACCAGTGAGAGGGGTTGATGGGGAAAAGGAGACATTTGGAAAAGCAAGCTCAAATCAAAACAGGCTAGAGTGAGATTTAAGCACTGTTCTCCATTTCAAACACTAAGGTCAATGTTAATACATCACAGAGTGCCAGTGATTCAGAAGTGTCCTTTGTGGATGCATTTTGCCTTTTGAATATCTTACAAGTTCTATGGCAACAATACTGTTAAGAGTCAATAATTAAGTAAGCATTGCTTTCTTCAAGGTTTTGGAATTTCTGTATGAATAATTTCACTGTCCATAGTAGAAATGCAGATAATCTGAGTCTCTGAAGTAGAGCCATGTTTGTCTGATTAAGGATAGCAGTTTTATAAAAGCTAGAGACACTGGACACTAAATGCCTATTCAAAGTCAATAGGTACTTCTCAGTGATGGATAGAAACCCCAATGCTTTAATTTTCATTAAGCATTCATTTAGAAAATGTATTTTTGGCACACAGTATTGAGAATGGCAGGGAAATCCAGCACCACTTTCATAATAAATTCACAGTACAGCAACAAAATAGATGGAAAATCCTGCTATGTGCTGTATTAATGATAGAGCAATTTAATGAAATCCTTCAAACTCAGTGATGTAGACACAAAGTAAATAATAAAAGCACCCTCAGATGCCAGTTTACCTGGGCTGATGCACCTTGGTTTTTCTCTTTGATAGTGTTTCAGACCTGATATAAGGGAGCTTGTCACTATTGCAGATGCTTATTACACTTGATAGCTAGTTCTGACCTAATGTAGACCATATGCACCTTTAAAATGTAAATAAATGAACAAAAAAAAATGCATGGTTTAATGATGCTAAGGAATGCTCTTGTGAGACCCCACCTGGAATATTGTGTCCAATTCTGGAGCCCCTATTACAAGAGGGATATGGGGGTGCTGGAGTGAGCCCAGAGAAGGGCCACAAGAATGATCAGAGGACTGGAGCACCTCTGCTATGAGAACAGACTGAGAGAGTTGGGGTTGTTCAGTCTGCAGAGGAGAAGGCTCCAAGGAGACCTTATTATAGCCTTTCAGTACCTGAAGGGGGCCTGCAAGAAAGCTGGTGAGGGACATTTTAGGAGGATGGGTAGTCACAGAACCAGGGGAAATAGGTGTAAGCTAGAGGAGGGTAGATTCAGGTTGGATATTAGGAGGAAGTTCTTCACTGTTAGGGTGGTGAGACAGTGGAACAGGTTGCCCAGAGAGGTTTTGGAAGCTGCAGTGCCAAGGGAAGCAAAGCAGGGAACAGCTGTAGTTTGTTTGTTTGTGCATCTGAGAACAACATATTGAAGTGCACAGAAGAATTCAGGATGCAGGATCCTTGTATCTACAAGGATGACAAAAAAAGTCCCACTTTGCTAGAAACACTATGCATTAATATAGGGGCTCAGGCACATTCACAGAATCACACAGAATCACAGAATCATTCCTGCACTGTTCAGTCTTGCCTTGCTATTTCTGGCCATAATCATACAACAGTATTTAACCTCCTGAAGACCAAGGTTTTTCAAATGTTAACACAATAGTCACATATTCACTTGCATGATAATATGGTTATATGCCTTGCACATCACTTCTGGACTGACCCATGAAAATTACTAGTTATCACTAAACTATGAATGTCACTTAAAGAAAAAAGATTAATTCAGTTAGGATGTGGACTTCAGTCTCATGTGATATTTCAGCATAGAGCTACTTGAGAAGCCAGCTTCAGTTCCCTTCCACGTGCCCTCTCCCCTGGCATTTTGTGTGCATACTGATAAATCCAGACAGTGCAATTTCCTTCTGCCCATGGCCTTGGTAAGATACATACACTCACTCCCTTTCAGCAACAGCTACCTCCCAAGTAGTAAGGAGCTGTTGGGGCTCACTGGCAACAGACTGGGTCTGTTATCTGCCTGTTGATATCACTGTAGGAGTGCATCAAATCAGTGATCAGTGTATCAAATGGGCCACTGCTTAGCTGTGCCTTTCTTCTGCTGCAGCAAGTCACTGATGTAAGGAAAGGCCTGGGAACAAGTTGCTTTTCTTTATCTCATCTGTCATTTTTAATCTTTTCTTGCTTTACTGAGATTGAGTTTTCCTCACCTGCTTTCTCTCATGAAATGATGCTGAATTGGAAAGGTGAATTTGCTCAGACACTTGCTCTTCAGCAGCTGGAGTAGCAGGAAGAAGGATTTCACTTGGAGACTTGTGTTTATCTGCCATTACCTGGCCTCAGCTCCCTGCACCAAATCATTATTTGATCTTGAGGGTCCTTTCCAACCCAAATGTTTGATTCTATGCTTATCTCTTCCATAACACCTGGTCTCTTTGGAAACATGATTCCTCTTTGAGTGCTGTGCTTCATGCTACAACACCAAGCATCTGTGATCAGATCTGACTCTCAGATGGAATAATGCAAAACTAAACTAAGTGGGTGAGGGACTTTTTAGTATTATCATTATCATCATTATCATTATCATTATTGTTATCATTATCATTATTTAAGGTGTGGGTTTCCTGCAAGTCTCTGAAGCAGCATGGCTTCTTCCTTCTCTTCTCTAGGGTCATTGCTGGCACTTTTACCATCACACATAGGAGAAGCAAGACATTGATTTGTTTATGATGTATGCCAAATCTTGCTCTGTAAACATCTCTTGTTACTAACAGAACCCTTGTTCTTCCCTTCCTACTATCTGAATCTGTATCTCTTCTGTGACAAACAAAAATTTAGATTCTTTAGGGCAGAAGCATTTTGTCAGTAGTTCTCAAGCAATTCTTTTTCTGCCTTAATTCTGAATAATTCATTACTAAACACACTTAATTCTCTAGAAGGAGGTTACAAGCCCCAGATGTTCTTGACATCCTTGCTCCATTATACTGGGACTCCTCTCCTGACTACAGCTGTGGTTGTAATAGCCTCCCTTTCTTCAGAGTCAGCCATGAGGGCTACCATAGGGAGGACTGATGACAGAGAATTGCTGCTTCAACTAAGGGAAATGTCTTTTTGTTTCAAGTGATTTTGTTACTACTTTGAGATACAAGAATCCTTATCCCAAAGTGCCTGCATGCACTCCCTGCTTTCCATGCTGTCTTTATGTTCCCTTAAGGAGTTGTCAGATTGCATCTTAATAATCTTTTTACAGTGCTCTACCTATTCAGTTGTTTTACTTTCTGTTATTCCTTCCACTGTATTTTATAATCTGCATTTCTTTAACCTTTATCTTGATTATTGTTGTTTGCACAGTTAAATTTCATGCAGGGCTCCAAAATCTTTTAACAGACAACCATTCACAGGCATTTACAGTTTATGCTGATCATTCACTTTTCCCCCAGCACTCCAGCCCTGGGTGCAAACCCTAACTGCACCTTTTCCTACCCTGCCCACAGGACAGGGTTTTTAGGAGAGCACAGTGACAATATAGTACATATATAGTTCTCTGAACACAGGGAACCAGCTCACAAATCCTGCAAACTTTGAATACTGAGTTTAAAACATCTCTGGGAGCTGTTGCTCAGGTCATGCAAGTGAACAAGGACAGAGCTTACACTGGCTCTTATACAGTAAACTTTTCATCTTGCAAGAAATGAGAGGATAGGGTATCAAGAGCAGCAAATGAGTCCATTTGTCCTTTGCTCTGATGTGCACCAGCAGAAGTCCAGAATCTGTTTACCTCACCTGGACTCTGGCCACAGATTGCTGCAGATACTTACTAATTAAGACTTCTTAGTCCTAGGAGCTTTTACCCACATAGAACTGCCAAGAAAGGTTAAAAAGTACAACAAAATATTCTCCTGCAGGGCAACCAAATAGGGAATTCTTTTCTGTTTTTAAAAAATCATTGATCAGATAGACCCACAGTAATGTGGAAGTACAAGCAGGGCAGCAGGAAGACAAAGGCAGATGAATGGAAGAAAATACTTAATGAAGGATTAATACTTCTTTTCAGAGGGCAATGGGACTCAGTGAAACTACATGCAGCATGCATCCTTATTCTTAGTTCAAGCACTGAAATTCCTCTGACCTTTCAGGATAAGAGATGTTTTTTCTAGGTGCAGTTTCTTTTTCTTCTAGCTTTCCACTCCCTTTCTGAAAGTAACATACTTGCCATCTGAGCAACCCTATCAAAGCTGGGAGAAATATTTTCCTTCTAATTTAACTAGGACTCCTGATTTTAAGTCTTTTGTTGATAATCCTACACTCTAATAGGTTTGCAAGATGCAGGTTTTATAGGCTTGAAAGAGCAAATGCAAATCACAGAATAATCACAAGTCAACTTTACCTCCTTATTTTAGAAGCAGAATGCTGTTACTCTGATAGCAACCTTTCCAGCTAATGTAATTGTGTCTCCCTGTATTTTAATTTGTTGTGTCAGAAGGCATGAATCCTTAGAAAAAGCAACAAGGAGGGAATGTACAGTAACATTCATGTGTTAACTAGCTAGTGAGTAGAAAACTGGTAGGGTAGTAAATGAATATATAGTTGCTGGATTTTAAAATGGTCTTTTTTTTCATTGCCAGAATGATTTTTAAAGCATGCAGACAAAAAACTGCAGTTCAAGATCATTCATTTTGCCTATAAAAAGTTTGAGAAATGCTTATGAGTTGCTAAATTCAGCTTTGCAATATCTTTTCAAGGGAAGGTGATATTGTCTTAAAGATTCTGCATAAGTCACTCCTGCTGCAGTGTGGAGAATTGGGAACAGAGTTGGGAATACACTTGAATTCCACATTAAACTTATTTAGCTGTGAGTCCTTCCTTTCTTCTTCTCAGCCTTGTGCCTCATTTACTGCATACCTTCTACAACCATAAGGCAAAAGGCCCTTACAAGACACCCATGCAGTGCTATGCAACTGCAGTGAATTGCTGAGGCAGGTCCATTCTGCACACTGACTAAAATCCCTGTTTTGTGAACATGTATTCTTTATAACTGAACTGATTTTCTAAGACTATAGCTCAAAAAAGTCAAACCCCTGGGTTATATTTCAAGCAGACAGTGAAGGCAGATATTCAAGCAAAGAAAGATATAGTAACCTAGTAAAATCCTAGTAGGAAGAGGACCTTGTCATGAAGGTTACCTACAGGCATTTGTATAGAATAACTCAAAATAACTTTTTCATTAGCACCTCCTCCCTCTCTGTCAGGACTATTTTCATTTGGCATGGCTCCATTTATCTTGCTGTGTAACCAAAAAAAACCCCAAAACAACCAAACAAAACCACATTGCAAACAATAGCAACCCTAAAAAAAAGAGGATATCATTGGAGCATTATTTAACTGCTTGTCTGTAGCTAAGTAAAGAGCAGTTGCATGCATGCATTAGAAGCCACAGTGCCTGAGACTGTATGAATTCCTGGCAGCATGCCTGCTGGGGTTTGGAGTTTAGAATGGGCCATTTGCTTAAAGTTCCAGAGTTCCACCTGCACTTTCAGATGTGTCTATTACAGAAAAAAAAAGGAAATCAGGCTACTGCACAAACTACCTTTTTTGGTAATTTGGCTGCTTGTTTGATTCAGGCCAATATTTGGTTGACACAAGTTTCTTTTAGCTGCTGTCCATATCAAGGAATAGATATGATTTGGTTGGTTATAATTTCCATGCATAAGACATAGGCTTTATGAAAAACTAACTTCAAGATTTTGTTGCCAAGTCCAGACATTTGTTTCTGAATAACTATTGTGCCACCTAGTGGGTATTAAACTACACTTTTAAACAGGTGGAAAAATTTGACAAAAGACTATACCATAAGAACAAAATGTAATTTTTATACCAAAATTTCTAGTGACATGTTGGAACAAAGAATTTTCCCTTTTATTTCTGATTATTTGCCAAGGTGTTCAATTAAGGTAAAAACTATTAAGGTAAAAACTATTAAATTTCAACTACATCATAGCATTTTACTTACAATTGTATTAAAGAAATGCAATTTATAAACAGGGCACACACAGAGCTCTTCACCTCCCTGGCAACAGATACTTTCCTTAATAAGTTACTAGTACATTCCATATGCTTTTATGCTTTGATCAAATTATCATTAAGAAAGGATATCCCCAAATCTCAGATGTTAGGTATTTCCATTTTGTAATGCAGGTAAAAAGGAAATACACTGAAAGTAGTGTTTTATGACCACCTATGCCAATTTTCACTTCAAATTAAAATGCTTTAAAGCATTATGATTGAATGATTTAAAGCATTATTTAGAAAAAAATAAGCAGTGTGATTAAAACCATAACATTCTGACAAAAAATGTCTCTCCTTTTCCATATAAATGGTTCCAGTGTCCAAACACCTGTAGAGATTTCATTAGCTAATAGCTATTTCTCAGCAATTTTTCTCCTCTAGCTGAAACCTGTCAACAGTTTCTTTTTTTCCTTCAGCTTTTTAAGTAAGCCATCTGTCCAGTGTAGGAGTGTTGGTTTTGCCACACTAGACAGCAATAATATTTCAGTCACCAAAGGCAGTAGCAATAAATTACCCTTAATAGAGTGTTTCCTAACAGGATTCAAGTAACTTTATTGCATCTTATGTAAAATTGCCAAATTATCCATGGTCAACAAAAGCTAGAGTAGGTGGTCTGCATTTTAACCCTGATGTGCAATGCCATGGTTACAGTAGGAAATGTGGTGGTCAGCAACAGTACAATTTAGAACCTTTTAGGATTTTCTCAGACACAAGAAAACTGAAAACTCATCTTATTTAACATATTTAAATGATTTATTTTAGAGATCTTTCATAGAAGGGACCTGACAGCAGGTAGGCATGACATCTGGCCCAGAGGCTTTGATAGCTCTTTACCTCAGACCATGATGCAAACACAAATATTGGTCATTATTTTCACTAAAGAAATAACAAAGCAGAGCTTTCAGCAGCATTTGACAAAATACATCTGAGATTCAGCCTGAAGTTGGCAGAAAATGAAATCACTCTCCAAAGGAAAAAAAAAAAAAGCATAGTATTTGAAAAGGCAGGAAATCAAACCCATGGTTTGGGATTTCATTTATGGTTTTTAGTTTAGTCTATTTATTTTCCCTCCATGGAAGGGATTTCCAGGATTAAAAACAAATAGTGATTTTTCTGGTTTCAAGGCTTGACAACATTTTGTCATTTCATTTTCTTCTTGCAAACAAATGAAATTGAGAAGTATGTGTCAGGTGTTAGGTGAGCCTCTTTAAAGCTCAGTGTCTTAGGCTCTCTGTCTTCTTTGATGCTTGGAAAATGTTTGTACTCTTTTCCATTTTCCCTGCTGGTATATAGTGTCAGTGAGCAAATGCTGAAAGCAAAAATGTGTTTATTTTTGCAGCACAATCAACTGATTACTTTGTTTTAAAACAGTTTCATTATAGACAGTAAAGAGGTCTGCTAACAAGGTCTGTTGTACCCTGTAAAGACTTTTAAAGGCTAATATTCACAGTAAGTATGGATTTTATGTGCATGCAAGGATTAATAAAATTAGGACTGGGTTATAAATACAATAAAATTTACTTGTTTTATCTAGTTTTGGTAATGAGCTCTTCTTGATATCAATTTGCTCAAACATTTTCTTTGGAGAAGGATGCCATTTTAATAAAAGAGGAGAAAATCTCTTAGAAGAATTGATTTTTTTTCCTCTCTTTATCTAGGCACATAATTTTTCATGTCTATTCAGTGTATTCTAGCATTGAACAACATCTAGGAGAAGAGTCTAATTAAGTGTAAGGATTGCCATTACTTCATTTCACATGATCAACATTTTAATGTGATCTTTAAATACCTCACTGGGAGGATTATCTCTGGAGTCAATTAACAGCATTTTATAAAGAGATAGCTGAGTGCCCAGTGAAATTTTAGCTCAGGACTTTGATTCAGCATCATAATAAATAAAATATTATGGAATACTCTGTTAAAAAAAGGATAAATAATAAAATATTGAAATGAAATCTTTAAGATGGATAGTTTTTTAATCAAAGGAAAAAATATGCACCCCTCATGCATAAATGAAATAATTAAATGACTGGTATTCTTTCATCTCCATGTCATATCATGTTTAAATTCAACATAGTAGGCAACCCTTCAGCCAAACCTCCCTTTCCCCAGATACCTGCAAAATCAGTGGGTTGCTCAAAGTAAAACTCTCAGTAATTGTTTGTAATTCTGACTATGTTTCAGGCTGCCTGTCTGTTTCCTCCAATACCAATGAGACAGATGGGATGTAATTCTGATCAAGGTCTCTGAAAGGAAATCTGCCTGGAAATTTAAATAATTTCTTCTGTTCATAAGAGCAGCCCTCCTAGATTTAACTGTTTGAGCTGATAGCCAATATTTACTGTGATCTTAACTAAGCAAGACCTAGTTTGCTCTGGTTTGCAAGCATTTGAAAATTGTAGACACATCAAAGCTCAGGCTTTTGAAGGTTTTACTTTGCTCTGTATGAGTTGTTCAGATAGTAAGCACTAAGTGCACATGCCTGAGAAAAGAAAAGTACTATTCCTTCAGCAGGTGTGCTGCTGCTGCTACACTGGATAAACCCTCACTGCCCTTAGGCCATATCACAACTGACATTAATAGCTCCTTTCTGAAGCTTGTCCCTAGCATCACTTGAAAGGATTTCAAGAGAGGATTAGTTTGAAACTAAAAGTTATGGAGTGAATGAGTATTGGGTCACTGAGGCTAAAGAATAAATAAATAATAAATAGCACTGGAACACTTACTCAGTAAATGCTGATCTCTTTTAAAGACACTGTTCTTTTATTTGCAGACTAGGATGTGGTTTTGTTACATATGGTGTATTTGGGAAAATTATGCAAGAGAATTGTACAGTTAATGTAACAAAATCTATTTTAAACTGAAGTCTTAAGTGCCAGAGATCAGAAATAGACATCTGGATTTTTGTAATGACAGTAGATACAGTATGTCTAAGGTTTTCTAGTCCTAGTGGAAAGACAGTATTTATTCTTACTCTTGTAGCTGTATAAATAAGTATATGCTTCCACAGAAGGGACTGGCCATTAAAACACATTAGTATTCAAAGCTACATTTCTATCATAAAAACCCTTAGTGAAGGGTTCATACTAGGTGAAGTAAGGTGTTTGGAGGAGCAAATACTGGAAAAGCAAGCACAGGATAAGCAAGCAAGGCCTGCAGTGGATGGTGCAGGTACAGCTGGGTGGTATGAACATGAGCTTCTCATTCCGAGTGAAGGAGATGTCTGGCAAAAGCCAATTGGCAAATTAAGCCATAAAACAGGCTTTTCCCTTGGCCCAGCTTTAGATACCAAATTTCCTGGCTGTGTCAGGTGGGCAGTCTCAGATATTCCCACTGTGATGTCCTTACACATCCCAGCAGGAAGACTTGAGGTAGCATCCTCCAGCCTCTCCTCCCTGGGAGGGATGCTCCCATCTGGTGACTGCAGGGCACTTAGGGGACAAATCAGGTAGCCTGATGCTGTGCATTTGGTTCTCTAAACACTCTCCAAAGTAATGAAAATTATTAAATATTATTAAAGAAATGGGTTCCTAGTTTGCTCATGCTAGACCTCACACACTTAACTGCAGCAACATAATAATCAAATAATAAGCAAATTCAGTTCATAAATCACAAAAATGATTTGAAAGCACTAACACTAAACCTAGGTCATTTTAGTAAGCATAAGCAAAACATTATTTTGGATAAATTTGAGCTTTATCTATATGAAGTTTGTAGCTAATTAGTGAAATATATAGTCTTCCCTTATAGCCTGTCCTGGACCTACACTTTTCCTGAATAATGCTGAGAAGTGTTACATTGCCTCTGGTGTTCCCTGGCCTATACCTTTCATAAGCTCTTATTAAAAAGCAGAAACAAGAACAAAAAAAAACCCACCCCAAACTACAGTGAATAGCATAGCAATAATCTAAGGCAAGTAATTATATATTCTTGAGCTTTACATTTTCCTTTTGTTACTTCCTGGCTTGAAATTGTAATGTACTTTATTGTACCAATGATTTGTAAACTCTTATCCTGGTATATAAACCTGTCATTATTTCACAGTTTGGTTTGTTTGCCTCACTCAGACTGTGCTGCACTCTGTTTTACCAAAATATTTGTGGCTCTTTTCCCACTATGTTGCACATCATTCTGTCTGAGCTTGACTTGCTGAGCAAGCACTGGCAGGCTGCACTGCAGATCACACTGTCGTCTTCTTGAAGCCAGGACATTGTCTGTCCCTCTAACACATCTTATAGAGGAAGCAGAAAATGAAAGGCAGTTTTGGAAAATGATGGATAATTTAGCTTGTTTTGGCTTCCTAAAGAGAAAATCCAGTTGTGCTGATCTGGTATGTTGTGGTGGTGGTGGTAGTCATAGACTTTCTTCTAGGCAGATGAAAAGATGGGTAATACATTTTTTATTGAATTAAACAGTTCAATGACAGGAGTCAGAATAGGAAAAGATTGTACTCATCATGCTGCTAGCATTTCCATTTTATCAACTAGTCCAGTCAATACAAGTTTAGGGGTCCCTTTAATGCCTGAGAAGTTTAAAAAGCTGAGTTCCAGCTTGCAGGATGGCACTGGGGAGCAGGGAGCTGTGGGTGGGTTGCCCTGTGTCTCCTATTCCTCAGTTACTGGTCTGCTAAGGACTGTGCAGCTTTTGATCAAAACAGTGACTTAGACTAAGTTACTTTGAAGCCCAGGGATGGGAGAAATGACCTGAGAAATAGAAGTTTATTTCCAGCACTGGCTAAGCATCTGAAAGACTGCAGCTGCAGTATAGTTTTTCCAGGGTTGTTCATGATGAGTCTTTTGAAGCATGGTATTTCTTAAAGGGTTATTGGTTAATTTACATTAAAACACCAATTTGAAGTCTACAGTTAAACAGAATACTTGTACCTTTTATGTGGTAGTTGTTTTGGACTTCCAAGGACAGCACTTAGGTTAGTTTATGGTTGTGTTATGCAAGGAAAATGGGAAGTACCACCAAACTGCCAACAATCTCTTAATATGGGTGGATGTGGCACTTCAGGGGGTGGTTTAGGGATAACAGTAGTGTAGGGCTGTCAGTTGGACTTGATAATCTTGAAGGACCTTTCTTATCTACTAGAAGATACCAGCTTCTTTTATTGTTAAAAATCAGCATAATTGTCTAAACTTACCTGTCAGACTTCTCAGTCAAGACTTGACTCTCTTGGCAGTTACCTTGTAGAGGTTTTACAAGTGTATGTCTGTGGAGGAGATGTTTTCTGGCTTTCATCCTCTGCTCTCTGTCCTTAATGTCAGTGAAGGAAGGCCTGCACCCTATAACATTAATAATTTCTGGCATATATTTATCTAATGTCATTATGTCAGATCTCTCATACTATTCTGGTTTTGACTTCATCCTATCTGACAGCTCTGGAAAAGATGCCTGCTTCCAAAGTAAAACATTGCAAGAAGGATGGTTTCCAGCAATCCTGTTTGACTCAAAGATTTGGGGTTTTTTCCCTACTGTGAGCAACTGCCCTGGCCCATAAACAACTAGCAGGAACTTTGTCAACACTTGCTTAAGTGATTGCTCACAAGTGAACTGTGTGTTTGTTTCACCCAGACACTGCAAGGGTCAAACCAAACTTGAATACTGCTTCACTGCCTTTGGCAAAGGAGAAGGTTATTGTATGCTGGGTTTCTATGGGCTTCATTTGTAATTTTGGAGTATGTGTGATCTCTATTTTTGTAGACATGTAAATGAATGTCATCTTTGGTCAAGGCAAGGGAGTGAGCTGCTCTAAGTGTGCCTGAGGAGGTGTGAATGAAAACCAGGAGAGTGTGCTTCTCATCCAGACCTCCTCTTGCCTTTTTGCAAATGACTTTCTGGAACTTTCCTTTCATTACCCTAGGTGGGGTGAGTCTCTCTCATGTGTACAGAGTGAATTTAACTTCTTCAGTTTCTTTGAAAGGGTGTGATAGGGATCAGTGAGGATATGTTGCTGTGTGCTTGGTGGCCAGAGTAATGCCAGCTCCATAGGAATCAGTGGTATATCTTGAGGAAGAAAAGACAGAAATATGTTGTGCCCTACATTGGTTAGACAGTGGAACAGGTTGTCCAGAGAGGTTGTGGAAGCCTCATCCCTGGAAGCTTTTAAGACAAGGCTTGATGGGGCCCTGGGTAACCTGATCTAGTGGATGGCGTCCCTGCCAGGCAAGGGGGTTGGAACTGAATGATCTTTGAGGTCCCTTCCAACTCTGACAATTCTATGATTCTAAAGCTTCTCTAATAGATGGGAAGGACATGGTGAAATTGTATAAGGAAAGATTGCTTCTATTTTCTTGGGAAAGTAGAGGGGCAGACTGGCAGATTTTCAGGATGTCTTTCAGCCTGAAATTTCATGCACATCTGCACATTTCTTTTCTATAAACCTTACAAAGAAAAGAAAAGTTGGAATGTCAAAAATTTTTGATAAAATAATTTTAATTTCAACTTTAATTTTAAAGAAGTTATCAGTGTTGGTTTAATAGTTATCAAAATCTTACCATTTTTCTTTTTACAGATCATTGGAGTTGCTCCAAATTTTTAATCTATCTGTTAGGATATCAGTTAAATTTATCTGTGTGATTTCCCAGAGCAATATGTACTATTCTTATTATTATGTTATTATTATGNGAACAATTAAAAATATATAAAACATTTTAGAGGGGCAGACTGGCAGATTTTCAGGATGTCTTTCAGCCTGAAATTTCATGCACATCTGCACATTTCTTTTCTATAAACCTTACAAAGAAAAGAAAAGTTGGAATGTCAAAAATTTTTGATAAAATAATTTTAATTTCAACTTTAATTTTAAAGAAGTTATCAGTGTTGGTTTAATAGTTATCAAAATCTTACCATTTTTCTTTTTACAGATCATTGCAGTTGCTCCAAATTTTTAATCTTTCTGTTGGGATATCAGTTAAATTTATCTGTGTGATTTCCCAGGGCAATATGTACTATTCTTATTATTATGTTATTATTATGTTCACACCCTGTGTGGTATGATAATAAATACATTAAAAATGGATTGAATGAAATTAGAGTAAGGCAGCATCATTGTAACCTTGTCTTCCTATTAATAGACAGAAAAATTGATATCTCATTAATGCTAGATCTCAAAATATGGAGGAATTGGTGTTAGTTAGGAAGGAATTATTGGTCTATTTACTGCCTGTGTCAAAGAAATGGCATTATTAAAATTATATAGTGTCTTGTGGCTTGCTCACAAACCCAAGTGCAGTTCAAGGGAAAATAGAAATTAGAAATTTATTAAAAAATCAAACCCTCCCCTTTTGGGTAAATATTTTGTATAATAGTATGCAGTCTGATGCTCAGCATTATCACATGCCACAGCATACTGAGTCTGGAAGGATTCACAGTTAGGAAACAAATATTTGACAGCATATTTTGTTCAATATTTGTGGTCAGTGTTGGACTTTTTAATCAGAATTCTTGCTTCTTGATGATATAGTTGATTTACAACAATGAGTCTAGTCAGTTGACCACAGAAATTAATGAAATATGGGAAACACAAATTCCTATTCTGAGCATGTCTTCACTTTACATAAGTACTTGGGGAAAAAGATTAAGGCTTGATTATGAATCCCTTTCATGCTTTTTTCCTCCTTTCCTAAACTGTTTAATGATTGCTTTGACATACATCTGCCAAACATTTTTTCCTGACTCTAGAGACCATATATTCAAAGGAAATTTTAACATGTGTTGCCCCAAAGACATTTTGAAGTCATTAGATGTACAAAATCCTTAGTCCAAGTATAAAAATATGCATGAAAAATGAATAGTGGCACGTGCAAAGAGTGCAAATGAGAACTTTTAGTACCTTTATCAGGTAGCCAAAACCTAGATGAAAATGAGAAGATCTTTGCAGCCTCACAGGTTAGAGTAGCTTGACACAGTGAAACAATGCTGGCTTTTCTGTTTATAACAATATTTTTGTTTGCCATTAGCTGTAGCTGGAGGCAGCAGAGCCTGGGGCTGTACTTTGCTAGTGCCAGAATAGCACTGAGGAGCAGCCATGATTCAAACTTGGAAGATTTATGGCTGCATGTGTCTGGCATTTAGTTTTTGAAGGCTCCAGGACAGTAATCTGTTGAGTTGTAGAGGTCAGGGCAGATCTCTCAGGAAGTGTTTTAATTAAGAGCTAGATTTAGAGGGCATTTTAATAGTACTGTGGGTTCGAATTCTGCTGGGATTTTGGTTCTTCTGTGACTGTATGGTTTTAAGGAAACACTATGTGATTACTGCAAAGAGCTCAGATTAATCACAGCTGTAAGCTGAGCACTACCAGGTACGCATCTGACTTGGAATGTGTCACAGGCAGCTTGGCTTTTAAAGGCATCTTTCAAAGTGCTAAAGAGATTTTCAGTATGAGCATGAGGACAAGTATCTATTTATCATCTTCACCTCTTAACTTGTTTTTTGTTTGGTTTTTTCCCTGCTGCAGACTATGTCAGAGAGCCACAATGATCATGCAAAACAACAGTTCAGCCTTGCCCCTGTTTTCAAATGTGAGCTCCTTCTGGAAAAGAGATTCCCATGGACTCCTTGATGAAGCAGCGTCACTCATTGGCAGCTATGATTCCCCTCAGACCACAGAGAGTTTTCCCTTCTCCACTGTGGAATCAACAAACATGTCCCTAAATGCCACAAGCAAAGACCCTCTGGGTGGACACGCTGTCTGGCAAGTAGTTTTGATTGCTTTCCTCACTGGGATCATTGCACTGGTGACTATCATAGGAAACATCCTAGTGATTGTTGCATTTAAGGTTAACAAACAACTGAAAACAGTCAACAACTACTTCTTGTTGAGTCTTGCTTGTGCCGATTTGATCATCGGTGTAATTTCCATGAACCTTTACACCACCTACATCATCATGGACTACTGGGCTTTGGGAAACTTGGCCTGTGACCTTTGGCTTTCCATTGACTATGTTGCCAGTAATGCCTCTGTCATGAATCTCCTTGTCATAAGTTTTGACAGATATTTTTCCATCACTAGGCCACTTACGTACAGAGCCAAACGAACAACCAAAAGGGCTGGGATGATGATTGGCTTAGCGTGGATAGTCTCTTTTGTTCTTTGGGCCCCTGCCATCTTGTTCTGGCAGTATATTGAAGGGAAGAGGACTGTGCCTCCTGATAAATGCTTCATCCAGTTTCTAAGTGAACCTATCATCACTTTTGGCACTGCCATAGCTGCCTTTTACTTACCAGTCACCATTATGAGTATTTTGTATTGGAGGATCTACAAGGAGACTGAGAAACGAACCAAAGAGTTAGCAGGGCTACAGGCTTCAGGCAGCGAAGCAGAGGCAGCACACTTCGTACACCAGACGGGCAGCTCCCGGAGCTGCAGCAGCTACGAGCTGCAACGGCAAAGCATGAAACGCTCTACCCGAAGGAAATATGGACGCTGCCAATTCTGGCTCACAATGAAGAGCTGGGAACCCAACACAGACCAGGGGGACCAAGAGCACAGTAGCAGTGACAGCTGGAACAACAACGACGCTGCTGCCTCCCTTGAAAATTCGGCCTCCTCTGATGAAGAAGACATTACTGCAGAGACCAGAGCCATCTACTCAATTGTGCTGAAGCTTCCTGGTCACAGCGCCATCCTCAATTCCACAAAACTCCCCTCCTCAGAAGATTTGCATGAGTCAGGGGATGAACTGCAGAAATCTGACACAGAATCGAAAGAAAAGAAACCTAAAAAATTGCACCCTGCTAAAAGTGTTCAGGATGGTGGAAATTTCCAAAAGAGCTTTTCTAAGCTTCCGATTCAGCCAGGGTCAGCAGAAACAACTACAGCTTCTGATGGCATCTCATCAGTGACCAAGACATCTGCAGCCCTGCCCTTGTCCTTCAAGGAAGCAACCCTGGCAAAAAAGTTTGCCTTGAAGACCAGAAGTCAGATCACAAAGCGAAAACGAATGTCACTCATCAAAGAAAAGAAAGCGGCACAGACGCTCAGTGCCATTTTGTTTGCCTTTATCATTACCTGGACCCCCTATAACATCATGGTTCTGGTGAACACCTTTTGTGACTGTATCCCCAAAACTTTCTGGAACCTGGGGTACTGGCTTTGCTACATTAATAGCACGGTGAACCCCATGTGCTATGCACTCTGTAACAAAGCGTTCAGAAACACTTTCAAGATGCTACTGCTGTGCCAATGTGACAAACGGAAACGACGCAAACAACAGTATCAGCAAAGGCAGTCTGTCATTTTTCATAAGCGGATCCCGAGGGAGGCTTCATAGAATAGTGTTTTTAAAACAGTTTTAAAACATAACAAAGCAGCGTTGGGATGGGATGGGATGGGGTGGGACAAGTTTGGATAGGGCAGAATGACATGGGATGGGATGGGATGGGATGCGATGGGACGGGGTGGGATGGGATGGGATGCGATGGGATGGGGTACAATGGGATGTGATGGGATGGGATGGGGTACGATGGGAGGGTGGTTCCAGGGTGCTGATTCAAACATTTAAACATCAAGACATGAAAGCAGCTGCCAGGCTTATGTATCCTTTTAATAAATCCAGTTTAATATAAAATCAAGTCTGCATTCAGCAAAAACTTACAAACTTCAATGTTTTTACTAAGGAATGAAAGACTTAATAAAATTTTCCTACAAATTTTCAAGAAGCTGTATAGCAATTATAAACCCGTTACTGATCTGCCCAGCTCTTTGGTTATAATCAACTCTGGGATCTCAGGTAAGCACATCTAGCTAGCCCAACTCTTCTGTTCCCAAGGAATCCAACAACTTTCAATTCAAGTCAGATACAGATGTGGCAAGCTAGCAAAACAGGATTATGAAATTATTTGAAACTGTATAGGATGCAAAAATTGCTTCTTGTTGTCCAGGTAGAGCTTCATGTCTACTTCTCTTCTGGTATATTGTTAATTGTAACCTTGATTTCTGATTGCTGAGTATCTATGTGTGCAACTCACGTTATATATATGTGTGTGAGAGTGTGTATGTATACTAACATACATTCACACCTCTAAAATACACACATACCAGGAAAGAGGTGATCTATTGCTCTAGGTTTTACAGGGCCTTCCATCACAATTACATGTGAATGAAATTATAATATTATGAATATATATCTCATCATTTGCCCCCTGAAATTCAAGTTTATCTTTGAAACCAAAACATGGTGTTCACATTTCAAAGGAGAACCAAAGTATAGCCTGTGAGCATGTCTCCAGAGATTGACAATGCGACACTTGCCCAGTAAAACCTTAATCTTGAGCACAGTATTTCCCCAAAGTGATCACATCTCTTTAAAAGAGATGAAGGTGGAAGGAATTGAAGGCTGCATTGAGGGCAGAGCATGAAGTTACCTTTGTAGTGTGTGGGATGACGAGAACCCACATCTGGGCCACACAGTGCTGATGCTCAAAGGGAGTTGCTCAGGAATCGAGTGGGTGTAGCCATTAGCATGAGTCCCATTTGGTGCTCAGGTGGGTACGTTGCTGTTGGGGCATGTATGGATGCTGCAACACCTTGTGCTGAGTTGCACTGTGTGGATGCATCACCCTTGTCAGAGCCAGCTCAGATCCAAGGCACAGTTACCCATACAACTTCCAATGAAATTGCAAGATGTAATTTTCTGTCTAAACTTGGTGAAGCCCCGCTGCTTGCACTGTCTGCCCAGGTGATCTTCAGATGCAAAAGATTTGTGTAAAAGAAATGCTTTATTTTTGCACATGAAGGATGCTCAGTAAAATGTGTTTCCTTTCCAGAACCTGTTTTAAAAGTTGTCAGGAGAAATGCACCTCAATCTGTTTAGTGCCAGCTTATTTGGTGTTGCGAAAAATGTGATATTGCCAATTTGTAATCTGGCAATTTTTGATAAAGAAGATTTTAAAAGGGCTTTAATATTTATAGCTTAGACATGACCAGTATTTCCTGGTATTTGTGATGTGGTCTGCATCAAACATGATTTATAAAAGTCAGAGATCCCCTGGGGAAAGGATTGTACTTTAAACTGTTGTTCTAAAATCTGATTAAGTTACATGTTGAAAGATAATTTTGTATTTTCCTTTGAACTGACCAAATTTTTTTTTTTATTGCTTAAACTCTTATTTTGCTGAAAATAAAACAGATATCTTCTTTTACAAAAGGGCATCAGTGTTGTGAACACAGAACTGATGTTAAAGCTGCTTTTGTATTCAGTGTGAGATGGTGTTTACAGATGATTTTGACAACAGTGGAAATATATTAAATGGTGTCTGTGTATCTGAACTATTTAATTTTGTGTTACGTTCATATGAAGAAATATTTATACATACTTCACCCAATGTTTTATTTAATGTTGATAAATATTGCTCTTCAGTCTTCAGCTGTAGTGTCCTTTTAAAGTGATTCATAAGGGTCTGCTTGAGAAATGAATAGAGTATACTTAGCTTTCTTGTCACTTAAACTCAACATACAAATCTGTCTCATATAGGAGTTGTTTAAAATGTCTGCTTAAAGGGAATCTTGCAAATGCTATTGCAAGTCTACCACAAGTACAAGTTCAGGATAAAACACACAAAATGTTAAAGCTTCCTCTGCAAGTCACAAGTGCATTTTGAGCTAAAGACACCCAAAATTGGTTTACTGGCTTGGTAGCCACTTACAACCAAAGTCTTAAAAGGCCACCCATGCTGCAAAGAAAATGAATGACCTTTGCTGACAGAAAGCAGCATCCATATGGAATATATTCATTACTCAAGTAGACCTAACTAATGTTTTAACATTTAAATATATATCTATATCTATATATATTGCCATACTATTATCTTCTGATATCTAGAGTAGTGATGTGCCCCTAATACACAAAATGTGAGAGCATGTAAGGAAGCCAGAGTTTGTCAGGGAGATTTATGGAATATTAGTATTGATTTTACAATGGGAAATTATTATTTTTAATGAAGTGAAGCTTCCTTGAAAGAGGCTGTTGCCACTGTTTACATAATACTAATAGTTAAACCCTTGGATTGTTTTAACAGAAATAAACAACCTGTCTTTTGATGTCTGAACAGGCTTTAAAATGTTATTTACAAGCATCATAAAATGTGTATGCATACACATGTTGTAGCATAGATCAATTTAATTTTTATTTATTTAATGGAATATGCACTATAAAATCCTAAAAATTTGGCTGTGTTACAAATACAGTGGGGATCAAATTAATTTGTATTTTATATGTCTATGTGTTAGGTTGAAACCCATGCACACACAAAAAGTTTAGCTTGATGCACAAGTGAATCTATTGTTTCTGAACACTGGCACACGTGATAGGTTGCAGAAGAACAATGCAGGTACAATCTGACACAGCACTACTTTTAAGAAGTACAAATGATGTAATATTTCATCTGTTTTGAGGAAAATTATGCCAGAAACATGACAGAAAGCACCATTCTGAGGGCAAACTGTTCAGTGCTATTAACATATTCCTCACATGGAAAGGCATCATCCCCATTAATTGCAATAATACAAAGTTAGACTCCATATGAAAAGGATCAAGAAGTCAGCAGCAATAGTCAGGCAGGAGCCATTGGGTTGTCTGGAAAAAATAAATTAAAATTAAAAAAAAAAAAAGAGAATATATCTAAAAATTGATTTAAATAAGAAAATAATTGTACAATATTCCCCCATCACTGTCAGCCTTTGAACACCTCTAAGACAACAAAATACCTTACAGTATGACTTGGCTTTCTCAATGTAAAATTATGATAGAAGTTTATTGCTTCTGTACCAATAGAGGCTGTGAATAATGTCTGATCCAAAGATCTAAGGGCAGGTGTCATGGTGCATGAAGCCCTTTATCCTGTCCCAGCATTAAGAGAGTTTCTGCAATGTAAACTGCAGATCAGTGTGGCACAGTTCTAAAGCTAAACCAATACTGGAAAGGCCTGAGCAGCTCCCAGGATCAAAATGTGTGTGGATCTATATATCCTGAACAATAAATGACCTAAAGGAATCTGGCAGTTTTGTAAGGATACCCACACTGTTTTTTTGAGGGAGATGGTGACCTTTCTCAGTTAGGTACAAGTTCACTTTCTTGTTTTGTTCTCTTGATTATTATATTTCCTTGTTTCTTCTGGAAGAATGCTCTAAGAAGTCAAATGATTGACATTGTATATTTAAGTGAATCCAAGTCCAAAGTACACTGGGTTTGCCTCTACAGAATGCAAACATCAAAGCAAAAGGAAATGTTTATCTTTTTTTCCCTGACTTGCAGCATTAGTGATTCTGATTATATGTTTATTGTCATGCTACCATATATACAGTAGAGATAGTCATGGAGTATCACATTAAGCTATTTATAAACTGCATTTCACTTGCCCCCTTGCCCATCTGACTGTTTCTGCATACCTATTCAAATTTATATTTGAGATTCCAAACCCTTATTCTCCTCCAAATGGCTCCCAGTTGTTTTTCATAAAATGTGCTTATAAGCTAGTCTTGTTATCAGGCTTTTCTTTCTGTTCAGAATATTCCTATGCAAAGTTAATCTGCTCTCAGACTATCAGAAGTCACATTACAAGCTCCAGCAGTTGTAGTGGTGAGGTCTGATACTTTCTATTCTAAAGATGTAAAAGACTTATCAAAAAATGAATGGGAGTAGGATCCCATATGTTCCAGCTCCTTATTGGTATAAATGGTCTGTATCATAAGAAATGGTCTGTTCACCAAGTCTGGCCTTCCTTGGGGTATGCTCTTTGCCCTGAAGGCCATTCTGACAAATCCCCACTAGCTTGAGCTTCATCCAGTTTATGAATCATCACAAATTTTAATGTGTTTGAAAAACTCTTAAAACATATATGTTCATTGTGGTAACTTTGAGTATTCTTTGACCCATGTAAATCTACTGCCTCTTTTCACAACTCCCAGATTCTATGATGTTCTATTTTACCTATTCCTTTTATATTTGATGTATTTACCCATAAAAATACCACTGCACTTGCTCCTGGGAGCAGGTCAAAGTGGTACATATTTATAGATTGCTTCTTGTTAACCCAAAGAACATGTACAGATATCTGACAGTGCTGAAGTGTTCACAATGATGGTTGTCTTCTAGACTAGACTCATGATACCCAACCTAGACTCTCATGATACCCAAACACTTTTATTTGGAATTATATTGGAAAATAATTTTATTTTATTACCTAAAGCATGTGTGGACATACACGTGTTCATAGAATTAAAAACCTTATTTAATTAGGATTTTCTTCCTTGTATCAGGCATAGATCATTTGTAGGTTTGGCACTATTCTGCTTATAGGAGCTAACAGATAGATACTGGTGAAAATACTGATTTGTCATGTCTGATACTTGGGCATTTTTGTACTTCAGCTTTTAAAGTAAGCAGACAGAGGGTAGCCAGTCCAATCATGCTATTTTTTGGAAACAAGTTGAGTATGAATAGGGATGTTTGGAACCATACACTATGTTTATTCTGTTTCATATACTGTGGCACCACAATTGACTGAGACTGACCATGATAGTATTTGATGTCACTGACAGGTCTTCACAGTCTTAATTGGCAAACTCCTTAATTGTGCCATGCTGGCATTCAGAATTTGGCTACCTTTCACCACCTATGTCATACATCCAAAATATTAAATAGATTGTCATTTTTTTTTCCCAAGAAAGACTGTAGTTATTTCCAGATACCTTCCTAGAAATGCTTGAGTATTTTTGGCCTAAATTTAAATATTAAAATGGCTCAAGGAAGTTTCAGTTAGCCCTGAAAGAGGTTTAATGGAAGGAGTACAGGTAACACAGGAAAACATTGAGATGAGTGACTTATTTCATTGCTTATTCCAACATGCATCATCAGGTATGCATCCAGTACCTATAGATCTCTATGCACTTTGTATATCTACTCAGAAGGGTGACCTGTGTATGATATAGCACTGTGCATGTACATACAGAGAGAGGCATGCACAGCTAGAACAATGTATACAGATGTATATACAACTTATGCTGACATTGTCAGCCTTGGTAAACATTGCCTTGTTGCCTCATCAGTTGTAACTGACCAGGGGAACTGTGTTTAGGTCTACTTTCCTTTGCTGCAAGAGATGTTTTCACATCTTTCTTGAGTGCATACTTTTCCAATTGCATTGTCTTTCTTCCTGAATGTGGTGTTTTCATTGTATTGTGCTGGCTTTTCATATATTAACCAAAATTCAGAAATCCATGGCCAGATTTCATTTCCTGAGCTATTTCATCAATACTCCACTGTTTACCTTCATGAGCTTAACTGAAATCACTCTGGCTTTGCCAAACAAGAGAAGAAAGACCACTGTTTCTAACAGTAGATTCTCAATTCACATAAAAGAAACTCATATGCTCATGTGAAAATCACTGCCATTTTCTCAACATGGGTACTGGAATCCAGCTGCTATTAAAACAGTCTGAGGCAAATGTCACAAAGAAATAAAAGCCAAGTAAAGCAAGTAACCATTGCAAATTATTTAAGGCAACAAGAACAGTACTCTTCCCATTAGAAATAAGAGAAAAAAATCCTTCCTCACCCCATCCTATTGCTCTGCCCTTTCTGTTGCATGGGATGATAGCTTTCATTTCCCAGTCCTACAGGTGCAGTTGTGCAAGCTTTCATTTGCCTGGTAGGAGTCAGAAAAGCACAGTGTATCAGATTTTCTGGTTTTGTAAGCATTAAAACCTTGACTTAGTTTAACTGAGATGTACAATGCTGGCCTCAGAGAAGGTCTTCCAAAAATGGTGATGAAAACCATTCAGCTCAACTGTGGTGAGGAGAGCTAACCTTTATCCAAGCTAGTGAAGCAATACAATGTATGCAGCTTGGCAGAAACTGTGGAAAACAAACAAACAAACAAACAAACAACCACCCCCTAAAAAAGTAAAGTTTTTATAGATGTGAACATTCTCCTTGCAGAAGGGTGAATAAACAAATGTAAACAGTGCCCAAACAAGTTCAGCAGATGAATGACTGTAAGCTAAAAGCATGGGTCCCCATCAACTAGCTATACTGCTGGCATAGCAGCCTGGCACTTCACTCAGGCCTCTATAAAGAGATCCTTATTATAGCAGTCTAGGACCAAATAAATAGACATTAATATGAAACCAGAAATAGTTTGACTGAGTGCACATGATTTTTCCAGGAATTTGATGAGAATTTGATTCTAACTCTCTCCAAGACAAATGGTTTTTAGTGCAGTATCTGGAATGAAAGAATGCCTGAAATGGTCTGGTAATCAGTACTCAACATTGGTTAATTATCAAAAAAGCAGAGGACATTATTGTACAGACAGAACTTAGATGTATTTTTCAAATGATTCATAGAGGCCTAATTTACAGAAAGTACTCAAAAGATCTGAAAAATTTTACACTATCATGAAAATAAAGATTCTGGACTAGAATCCTTAGGTGGCTTCAAAATATCCAGTCCTCTTGGGACTATTTTCCTTATGAACTGAAATCTCTAGGTAACAAAACAACTGTAGTAACTCCTCTAATACTACCTAGTCTAGAGATGTCAAAGAGATGAGGAAAAGGCCTTCATTAATTTGTGCTTAATGACTCCACTGAAAGAATTATTATCATTGCAGCACAGACCAATGAACACTATGAGGGTAAAAGATGTAATCCAACTTACTTTGAATCCTGCACAATGCTGCAAATACAACAAAAGAAACAGGCTCTGCAGTATTTCCTGATGCTCAGTGTTTTTCTCCACTCATTGCTTTTCTTTTTCCTATGGGTTCAGTCCCCTGCTATTGAATATACCTAATTAATATACCTATTCAATACCCACCTATTAAATATAGCTATTCAGTACCCTCCACCATAAATATAGAAGTATGCCAAATTTTAGCACCTACAAATTTATATGAAATTAGATGTAGCTGGAGTTAGGCAGCTTTTTCCTTACAG
The DNA here is from genome assembly GCA_013399015.1 of Galbula dea. Lineage (NCBI taxonomy): Eukaryota > Metazoa > Chordata > Aves > Piciformes > Galbulidae > Galbula > Galbula dea. Next base: position 2,349,382 of record VWZX01009005.1, read on the forward strand.
TGATGTGAATTTTTCTGGTTCAGAAATACATTCCATTTGCTTGCCTCCTATCTTCTTTTTCAATGCTTATTTTTCAACTGATGCTAGGACAAAATGTTTCTACTCTTCAGGCTGTGCAACTATCTCTGAGTAAATATTTGGTTCCTTTACTCAAAATGAGTGTTTTCTTGACCATAGGCTAATCTGAGCAAAGACTTCTGTGTATAAGGACAGAACAGGCTTTATCTCTTGCTCTGCCCATATGCTTCATGGGATAGAGGATCCTTTCAGTCTTGTTTACAAAAGAGTATAGTTGCATTAAATAGCTGCATATTTCCCCACCCTTATTGGTACTGTCTGAGGACACTCAAGCCTGTGGATTTTGCTCCCTGCTCTCAGACAGGAGCTATCAGTATGAAGAACTACTACACCAGTGAATCCAAGAGAAACTTGAACTAGTCTGCACATGGGCCCCTTTTTTGTACTCTGTACAATGCATATTGACTGACACAGTATCCATCCTTAGAGGTGAAATATAAAGTAAGGCAAGAGATTCACAGCTGCTGCAAAGGGAAGGATCATTGAAATCCATATACTCAGTACACAAAAGTGCCTATGCAAACCTAAAAGCTAAAAAAAGCATGAATTTCCATTCACTGCTTTCTAAAAGAGCTAAGAAAATGCAAACTATAATGTGAAGGTTTGTGATTGTAAGCTGTGGAGAGTAGAAGACTTCAGTGAAGGACACATTTTGTTTCACACAGATAGTCCCTTGGTTTCTGGAGGTGCCCCCTAACCCACTTGACTTTTACCCCAATTCTTCCTGCCTCAGTGTTGCTCTCAGGATTTTCACCCCTCTTCTACCAAAAGTTGCAGGACTTGGCCTAGTGTGAAGCTGAAAGTGAGCTCCTGTCCCTTCCACCTCACTGGTGGATGGATGTGGGCCACACCAGTCAAGTCTTTACCAGAAAGAGACATAAGCTACCTGCTTCTGTTTGGAGATAGTGAGCATTTTTGTGGTAGGAACAGAGATAACATTACAGGAATCTGATTAACATATTTTATGTGTTTACTGCTATGCTTTTCTGTTCCGAATACCTGAAAGCTTTCCGTGCCATTCTTCTGATTCTGGAGCAAAATAAGTTCCAGAGGCAATATATGAATACATATTTTGAAGGCTTGAATATTTTAAATAGACTGACATTTTCCTGGTTCTTTTTGATTTTGAAGTATATGGGCAAATTACATCCAGGAATTAAGTGGCTTTCATAAAAAGGGGTGTGTAGTTTTACTCCCTACCAAACACTGATTTTCTTGAGCCAAAACCAGTGGAGATGAACTTACTTTAAACTGATGAAATCATTATGAAGCAGGAGAAAGGAGACCCTCATCTACATAAAAAAAAAAGAACAATGCTTGAGCATTCACTTTAAGTCTGGTAATAGCTATCAAATATACAAAATATTAGAATGTTTAAAATTATTGGCCAGGTTGCTCTTTTTATGCTAGCAGCTGCCTTACTGCAATCCTGCAATCTGTATCTCAGTAAAATCTCAGAAAGAATAATTGGTCCTAACTCATACTGATGGTGGTTTGCAAAATACCAGCACAGTAATTGGAGGAGTAGGAGTTGATAATGATGGAGAGCAATTATTTTGCTTGGTACCAGTGTTCCAGAGGACACTACCCTTTCTCAGCTAATAAAAACAAGAATAAGTGAAGACATAAAAGAGACAGACTCCAGTGCTTTTGTAGGCATCCTCCCCTCTGGAACAATCACCAGCACTTCAGTCCTGAGGGCAGAAGGTGAATGGCCACATGTTGGTATAAAAATGAATGCATTGGCCCAGGTCAGGTGTCCTACAAGTGCTCACATTTCTCCTTTCACTGCATGGGTATCAGCCCAAAATGTGCTGCCAAAACTTGGCTCCCTCTGAACTAGCGTGGTGGAACATTGTGCTCTTAAGAGATTTTCTCCTGCCAAGATGATTTAGCATTTTTTTTTTTTTTAACCCTCTACATAAACCTAATCAGATGGCACCTTCCCATGTGGAATTTTCCTTGCAAATAGATTATTGTAATCTCCAAATGACTTTTACCCTGTATGCTCCTGATAACAATAACATTAATATAAGCTGATAAACTCATTTCTGTAGTTTCTGCTCATAGAGTGGCTTGCTCGTTAAGATAAAAAGTCAATGATGTGATATAAAAGTCATATCTGATTGTACAATAATGCACTGTGTGCCAAGCAGTTGGTGAGGTAAGGTTTACATAACTCCTAGATGTTGCTTGAACTTTGGAGATATATTTCCATGTTCTTTTCAGCTCTCTGAACCCAGCACAGGGGCAGAACACAGAGCAAGCATTAAGAAAAATATAATTGTTTTGATTGAAGTCATTTGAGATTAGAAGTTGCCAAAGAGGTAAACAATCTAGAGATCATGGAGATCCTTTCCTGTGGGGAAGCTGTCACTCCCCTCAGATCAGAAGGACCCTTTTTAGACACAGATCTGTAGGAGGAAATTTTGACTCTGTTCATATGCTACAGTATGCTTTGGCTGCTACTAATTCACTTAATGACACAGTTGGTTGCTCAGTGAAATTGCTCTGTGCTCTTAGCAGCGGCAATTGCCAGCCTGTTCTGGGGTCTGATCCAAGCCCAGTTCCAGCTGATAGAAAGAATCCTGCTGTGTTCCTGAAATGCATGTTTTCCCCCCAGACAGGCAGGAGGCAGCCAGGCCCCTGCTCTAAAGCACGGGGTTCTGCTGTGTGACCTCCTCTCTGCACCCTGGACCTCTGCCTCCATGGCCCACACCCTCCTCTCACCAGCAAGTCTGCAGAGGAGTACTCTGGGAGAGCATAGAGCAAGCATAATAAGCACTGGTGGCCATACATCTCCTTACAGTTCCCTTCCTCCTTCCTTCTGCCCATATTCACACAACAAAAACAGTGGCTTCTAAAATCATTCCCATCTTATCTGTAAACTGCAATAGCCTTTATTCCCAGTAACATTAGAGAAAAATGGAAATGAGCAATGGCTCATCTCTGGCCCACTTATGACTTCTCTTTTTTGCTTTTTCATTTAAATGATGTACATATAAGATTTATTCATTTGGAGGAAAGACTGCAGGTTTCTGCTGCAGCATTCTGATAGATATTTTAGCATACTCAGAGAAGAGAAAATTCAGTCACAGAGAGATCTTAGATTTCTTTTCCTTTTTTGCCAAATTCAACACAGACTGTTTAAGGCTCACCTCTGGCTGCACAAGTGTCTTCCTGTATTTTTGACAACTGAGTAGTTTTATCACCTGTGTCAGTTTCTTCACATTTCTTCCTTTATCTGCTTCCTTACTGAAGGTTTCTAAATTAGCAACCCTGTTGCCTTTTTGATGATGCCCAGAGTCTGCTTGCTTCAGCTTTAGACTAACTACACAGTCTAAGGTGTATCAGAAGCAATCCAGCTGCAGCATGAATCTGCTTCACCTTACCTTACCTTACAGCTTAAATTAGACCCTCAGCATTCTCAATTGTCACACACTCACAGACAAGGGGTTTTGTATACTGCTTGATCTTCATAAAATTTAATAAAATAACAAAGTGCATATAATTGAAGTGTTAAAAATCCCAATCCATAATCCAGCTGGTTACTTTAAAGTGTCACATCAAATACATTTTCCTATTGTTTGTGGAAGCAAATATCTCAGTGGGTAGCCATGACTATCTATGTAGTCTATAATGAGGTCTAATGCAAAACACATATTCTTCAAATATTTCATTAAATAATATGACTAATACATCCTGGCTGAACAGACTTCATTTAGCTCAACCCTACTGTTAAACCTTCTTCAAAATTCTCATTAGCATCAATGGAAATTATAGCAACAGCAGATAAATCAGTTTCTCTTTATAGGACAGATAAATAATGCTTTGGTTTTATATTTCTAGTTCATAAATTTAGTCAAATTACTTAAACTAGAAACAGTCAAAGCCTGTTCTGTGCCCTCAGGGAACCCCTTTCACTATCCCAGTGCAGTAAAGCTGCATATAGCAGGATATATTCCACTAATACAGACAAAAATATATGGGTGTATAAGACTAAACAACTTAGAAAAATCATACTGTAAATGATGTGATTGAGTGGAATTGTATGTATATTTTTCAAGTCTTCAGAGTAGTTGAAGTTTTAACTTATTTCAAATTTTTAAGTTGAAATCTATTCATATTTGGAAATTTTGTACAACCTTGTAAAGTTAAATACTATGTTGTTGTAATTTATTTTTGTTGTCATATATTGACACATGCTCATTTATATATGAAGTGTACTGTTTATCAATTGCTTCTAAGGCAGCAATAAAAACATGAAAGTTGTTCTCATTTTCCTGTCACAGCTGTTATTTGTATCCAGTATAATATTTTACTTTTTTAATACTTTTAATTCTATCCCTAACTGAAAAGAAGATAACATACTGAGTTTTTAACTGCATATCTTCCAGTATTCAATCATTACAGGGGCTAGTCTTTCCTGTGCAGCCACAAGACGTTGGGGTTACACTGTGCAGAAGCCCTAAGAGGAGATTGCCACTTCAGTGCTTTACCCCAAGAGGATGTCAAAAAAGTGAATGGGAACAAAAAGTTGGAACTCCTCCTCTTTTCTTACCTATTTGGATTTGTCTTTTTAGCTGAAAGGTTTCCACATCATATCACAAGTCCTTTAAGGCTCTGTAAAGCGAGGGACATTCAGGCTGTGGAAGTTATGGAGTACCTTAGAAAATCAGTGCCACTGTTGAGATTTGATTCAGTAAAATAGCTCTTCTCCAGTTTCCCTTCATCTTGAAGGTAATGTTTTCAAGCCTTCCTCCACAAGCAAAACTTTGGAGGGTCTGAACTCCTTGTGCACCATGGGATGTACCTGCAAATTCCCAGCCCCATGGAGGAGTTGGACATGTGCAGCTTTTCCCTTGGTCCAGTGCAAATCACAAAATCACAGAATCACAGAATGATAGGGGTTGGAAGGACCCTCTGTGAATCACCTAGTCCAACCACCCTGATAAAGGAGGTTTGCCTAGATCAGGTTGCACAGGAATGCAAGCAGGCAGGTTTTGAAAGTCTCCATAGAAGCATAATCTACAACCTCTCTGGGCAGCCTGTTCCAGTGCTCCATCCTCCTAAAAGGAAAGGTTTTCTTTATGTTTAGGTGGAACTTCCTGTGTTGTAGTTTGTGCCCACTGCTCTTTGTCTTATCACTGGGCACCACTGAAAAAAAGACTGGCCTCACCCTCTTGATACCTGCCCTTTAGATATTGATAAACTGATGAGCATTGGGAAGATCCACTCTTAGTCTTCTCTGGGCTAAGCAGCCCAACACACAGTGGGAATTACTGCTGGTCACTTGAAAGCAGTAATTAGAATTACTGCTAAGATTAGGAATGCATTCTCAGCTGATGCAAACTAACCTATTTACACTGTAAGAGGGAAAAGGGAACTGAGGGGGGTGGAAGGAAAGGGAAAAAAAACCAAAGAGAGACTGACAGCTAACAGCTGAGAGGTGGAGGTTGTTGCTGGTTGCTCTTTCTGATGAGCTTGGGACTCTCTTGTGTGGCTGAAGTAAGAGGCCAGCAGTGAAAGCCCTAAGTCTTGAATATTATTGGTGTTAATTATTGGGTTAAGGTTTTAAAGACTCTTTGAAGCAATTTAAAAGTCACTCTAGATTGGGACTAAAGCAAACTCTTTACACAGGTACCTCAAACTCTACAGTCCAGCTCCAGTTCAGAAGCTGTAATATAAAACTTTTTAAAAGCTATTTATTTGTGGTTCTCTGAACACCCTCAACCTCCTCCTTAATGCAAAGGGCTTTGTGTTGCACTCATTATAAATGTAATTCAGGTTCATTTGTTACATAAAACAACATGCTATCCTCAGGACTTGTAGCCAGAGTAATGTCTGCCACTTTGGAAGCTAAATACAGAAGACTGATACAAAAAGAAAATGTAAAAGCACAAATCCTTTTCTCTAGCCAACAAGCTGTTTCCTGATGAGGTTCTCAAAACAGAAATTCCATTCTGTTTCATTATACACTGTGTTTTTCAGCATTTCCATCAGCCAGCTGATGCAACCCTTCAGAGGTTTTTGGGTTTGTTGCTTAATGCAAGTAGATGTGAATCCCAGTGAGCCATTTATTCTGCCCTGAAGTAGAAAGTCAGCAGGGAAGCATGGGAAGTTGTTGGCTTACTAAAAATGGTTCCCAGCAACTTTTTTTGGTCTATTCTTGCTGCTTGGGCTTGGCTTCTCCTCGGAAACCTCTTCAGGTGAGCAAGGGATAGTTCTAGCTCATTAATGGATGCTAGAGGAGGCTATATAAGGGTCTCCAGAGGAGCTTTTCCTCTGTTGCTGCTTGGGCTTGGCTTCTCCTCGGAAACCTCTTCAGGTGAGCAAGGGATAGTTCTAGCTCATTAATGGATGCTAGAGGAGGCTATATAAGGGTCTCCAGAGGAGCTTTTCCTCTGTTGCTGCTTGGGCTTGGCTTCTCCTCGGAAACCTCTTCAGGTGAGCAAGGGGTGGGTCTGGCTGCTCCTCAGAACCGGCTGAGGTGACTGAGGGTTAGGACAGGCTATTGGCAGGTACTTGAGAGGGCTGTATTTAAACATCTCTAGGGAGTGTTGTGACCAGGAGTGGGCAAACAGGTCTGTGGCACAGGCAGTTTGCACAGGCCAGGAACAGCCACCTCCTTAGACTCTCATGATGTAGCCTTTGATTCCACTAAACACACACCAGTAAATTCCAGCTAAAATCCACCAGGGTGTTCAAAGCACTGAAGATGTGATGTGTTGTTCATTGATGTGTCAGGTATTTACTGATACAAGTAGAGGTTGTTTTACACACTAGGTGAACTTCACCTGGATTTTTGCAGAATGACTCATCCCTGCCCATGGCAGGGAGGCTGGAACTAGATGATCTTTAAGGTCCCTTCCAACCTGATCCATTCTATGATCTCAGGTGGACATCTAATAGAGGCCCTGCTGAAAGCAGCTGTCTCGATTTACCATGAGTCATCTCTACAACTAGCTCAGATTAATAACCTTGTTGCAGATATTTCAAGTTAAAATTCAGTTTTCATCTTGCCATGTGCTGTAGAGGGAACAACCAGTGTTTACCCAAACCAGGAGCATTTCCCATTAGTGTTCTTAGATTGCAGTTGCCAATACTCTATAGACATAAATAAGCCTGGCACTCTAGGGTAGGTAGGTCAGCAGTCTTTTGCTCCAGGTAAACTCTACACTGAAAGGTAGGTGGCTTCACTAAGGTATTAGTATGCTCAAGCAAACACATGAGCTTTGCTGATGACATACTTGCTATCAAATCAGACCTCATATCTAACCAGCTTGGTTAGATAAAGTCAAGGTAGGTCATTCAGCAGTGGTGCACCCTGCATATGATTACCCAAAAGTGGATGGGAAAGAGGTGGCAATGAGTGCAGGAATCTCCTAAAGAGAAATAGCATGGACTACTAAAAAAATAGAAGTAAATAGACATGATGCTGTTGAGAATGAAATATGGCAGTCTAGTAATGAAATTCTATAGTAAATTTCTATTTAATAACTTGCTGAAAAAAGTCTTGCTCTGTGTTTGGAAATTCCCTTGCTTCCATATGTTCTCAATCCTAATTTCCTGGTGTACCTTAATAACAGTGTTCTTATTATGCCATAATCTAGTTAATCTGATTCTACCAGATTAACAGATCTAGGTAGCTCTGAACTCATCAGATTAATGGAGGGAAGTGAGGGGGTGGGGAGGGGTGGTGCAGGAGAGAGGGAATAAAACAAACAAACAAGGGCAAACTTTTCCTGTCTTAGGGAAACAATCAGTCCATTGTGGGACCTGAGAATTCATAATCTCAAATTCATGAGTGGAGGTGATACATGCTTGCTAATGCTGGGCCCATTCATTGGTTACACCAATAGTGCTCAAATGCCCACAATCATTCTTAGAAGCACACTGGACCAATTTTCCAGAAGCAGGTGCAGATGCATCCTGTCTGGCCTGTGATCTCATAATCTTCCAATTTTCTATGATGCACCTCTGTTTAAACTCATATATTGCCATGTTTATAGTACTGAGAATAATGTAAGAGTTTTTTATTAAAATGTTTCATAATTTCCCTTAACATATATTCCATACCCATTTTCTTTCTCACAATGTCTTGAAACTCAGATAACTGCTCCAGGAAGAAAATCACCTTAAACTTAATTCATCTGCAACACATAAAGTACAAATATACTAAATATCTGTTATACTAACAGTGTCATAATCTGTACATTCAATAGGTATATAGAAATCATATGGGGAAAAAATATTGAATTATTCAAGTTAATATTGAATATTAGAAGTAATAATAGTGAAGGGATTGGTTCATAAAAATATTTAATTTTGGCCTTTTCTAAGCAGCTCCTGGTGGAAGAGCCATTAAAGGTGTCAACATGTTTCTTAAGCAAATATGGTTTTCACTATTTCTAATACATTCTCAACAATGATTTTGGTGATGAGGTGAAATGTTAATGCCAGAAATTGCTGTATGAAAGGATACTTCCTCTCTAGGGTACCTGTAAGTAGCTTCAGTTTAAAATCACTTGCTTTGCCAAGCACTCCCTGGCACTATTTAAGTATATGTGCATCTTGGGTTTGCTGGGACTGGGCTGTGGGATCACCTGTTACAGTGCTTTGCATAAGCTTCTCCAGAAATTCCCCTGACACATTCAGCATCCTTGTGTTAAGAGAAACTCTTAGATTGAAGCTTAAATTACCATTTGTATGTGTTTTGTATGCATGCAAGTAGAACACAGAGTTGTAGGAGTTTGCATAATCTGTTTTCAATTATACCTGGTGGACACCAATCTGATCATTTCCATTGTTTGAGCCATGCTAAGCTCTAGGGCTTTGGTGTGACACTAAATGTAAGAAGAGGGTAAGGCTAATTACAACAGAGTAAACTGACCTAGGAAGAGAAACCAGATCCTTTAATCCTGTAAACACACAGATCAGCTAATTGCTGACACAGTAGTGTACACATATGGGAGGTGGCAAAGGGCTATGTAGTCTCAAAGACTACTCCAGTTTAATACATTGCATCTCACAGAAGTGAAGCAGCTTGCCCAGAGTCCTAAATCAAGGAGGTGGCTGTAGCCCTGCACATCAGGTCAGTGGGAACCCAATGAGGCACACACTATGGCTCTGTTGAGGTTATAAAATATGCATTTTGTGAAGGAAGAAATAAGTGAGTTCCTAGGGATGAATGTGCAGGGATGAGGAAGTTTTCTCACTAAGAAACAGTACTGAGAAAAACTATCTTGAGGTTCCTGCTATTAAAATCACTGAGCAGAGGTGCAGCTGTCTTTACCAAGCACTCTGTAGCAAATAACTATAGGAAAACCCCAGAAAGAAATAGGAAATCAGAGAACATACTTCTGGAGAAGACAGTGCTCAGTATCCTGAGTTTCTGAACTAGGAGGACAGTGTGGTTCCCACAGCAGCTTCCCAGCAGCCTGTAGAAATCATGGAATGGCTCAGGTTGGAAGGGACTTTAAAGACCATCTAGTTCCAACCCCCCTGCCATGGGCAGGGACACCCCACACTAGATCAAGTCCATAGCAAGTCTGTGCTTTGACCTTAAAAAAACCCCAACAAAACAAACCAAAAAACCCCACAACAGCAACCAACCAACCAACAAACCACCAAAAAACCCCAAACCAAACTACCAAGAGAAAATGCATATTGATTTATCACTGGGAAGACTTCTTTATGAGGACTGCCTTTAAAAAAGTTCTAGGTTTTGGACTCTGGCTTATGCCAGAAGGTAAGAACTTGTATTTTATCCAGAATGCATAAAGACCACAAATCAGTTGAAATTGGTGTCTGTACTATTGAGCTCAGAAAAACTATCAGACAGACCAGTGCTGTCTTCCCCCTGAACTTACACATCATTTTTAACAAGTCCATCCTCTCCATAAATGGGTTTTTTTCAGCTTTATAATGTTTAGTTACAATGCATTCTTTGGGCTTAGGTATTGTTGTCTTCTCAGTGTTAACATTACCAACAGGAGAGAGAGAGAGACAGTGAATTTTTGTGTGTTTTTGTTTCCTCTGATCAACAGAGTACAAAGTGAAAATGAAATGGAAAACATTGTGTTCAATTTTTACTCATATTTGGAAAACTATTTTTGTATGCAAACATGTATGTATCTTTTGCACTAAAGACTCAAAAAAACCTATGGTATCATTTAGTGAATAGCTGTGTCTATTAAGGCTAGGCACTCCTGCTCACAAAGCATTAACCACCTCATTACACATGCATTAAGAGAACAGGCAACATCATATGCCTTCCTTGATAAATGGCATGTGCCTTGGGAAAGGTCCTATCAGATGTGGGAAATGTATGGCAGATGTCCAGGAGCTGCTCTGTGAGCAGCCTGGTGGCACTGATTAAAACTCCACTGCATTGTATTAGCAAGTAGGTTTGCTATTGCCAAAAAGAAATGAAATCTTTCAGAGTCAGACGCCTATGACAATCCCCAGAGCAACAGTGTTTACATGTGACCAGGCAGAGGAGCAACTGTGTTTCCAAAGGGAAGGAATCTATGCAAGTGTCATGGAAGCCAAGGTTTGACCTTAGTTCTGGAGCCCCTATTCCAAGAGGGATATGGGGTTGCTGGAGCAAGTCCAGAGAAGGGACAGGAGAATGATCAGAGGACTGGAGCACCTCTGCTACGAGGGCAGACTGAGAGAGTTGGGGTGGTTCAGTCTGCAGAGGAGAAGGCTCTGAGGAGACCTTCTTGTGGCCTTCCAGTATCTGAAGGGGGCCTACAAGAAAGCTGGGGAGGGACTTTTTAGGAGGTCAGACAGTGATAGAACCAGGGGAAATGGATGCAAGCTAGAGGAGGGAGATTTAGGTTGGATATCAGGAAGAAGTTCTTTACTATGAGGGTGGTTAGACAGTGGAACAGGTTGCCCAGAAAGGTTGTGGAAGCCTCATCCCTAGAAGCTTTTAAGACAAGGCTTGATGGGGCCCTGGGTAACCTGAGTTAGTGGATGGTTTCCCTACCAGGCAGGGGAGTTGGAACTGGATGATCTTTGAGGTCCCTTCCAACTCTGATTATTCTATGATTCTATGAATTTAGCTGTGGGAATCAGGTAGAGACCTCTGTAAGCAGCCATAGGGAAAGGATGGTGTGACAAGGAGAGCATGTTGATTTTCACAAAAGCTTCTCAACAGCTATGAGTGAGGTAGTGGGACTGTGCCTTGTGGCATAAGGGGCAATGCCTTATGTAAACTTAAATAAAACTAATATTCTTGACAATCAATAGCTGTACTAACTTTACAGAACTCAATAGTGAGAGAATTAAAAATCTATGCTGTTTATTTTCTGTCCCTGAGGCTAGAAGACTTGGCTTAAAGCATCTACTGGTTAGCACAATTATTTTGAGATTACATTTAGAAACACCTCATTTTAATTGTATTCCTAAAGTGAAATCTCTCCCTGTACAATGGAGTTACACCATATGCTCTGTCCCTAGTGCCCATGTTACCTGCATTAAATAAACACTTTGCTACCTGCATATTCAAATACTGGATCTTTATGGATGAAGGAGTCTCAGCCCCTTCTGTACAAAAAAGTACATTTCCAGAGGAGATCTCCCTTCACAGAGTAGTGAGGAAAGACCCTGATTCATGATGTATTTCAAGGTTTCAGTGCTGCTTATTATGCCAGCAGTGTCCAGCCATGAGCTTAGTAGCTGTCTAGACAGACTCAATATATTCCAGCTTCAAATCTCTGCTAATAAAACTGGACTTTGAAATGTAATTCTGGCAATTTACACCTGTTTGTAATACTGAAATGTCTGGTACAGAAAGTTACTTTTCACATACACAGAACAAATATGATTTTCCTTTACACTGAAAGAGGGGGTTTTATTTATTTATTTACTATTATTTTTTTAGAGTATGGATGCTGTAGCCATGACAACAGTGGGTGTCTAGAGAAGAGGTGAGGAGATGCAACAACCATGCCAGAAATACATGATCTGTCAGGATAAAAGATTGCTTTAAGACCTGTGAGTTACAAAACCAAAGTCCCTTAGAGGGTATTTTAACTGGTATTATTTTTGATCCAAGAGGGACAAGGAGATCTCCTCAGCATGACAAGTGAATGGAAAAAAAACCCCAAACAAAACAAACAAAAAACCCAGAAAACAACCCACCTTTATTCAATCCCTGGCTGCATTCCACTTTTTAGACCTTGACTAATGTATTAGAATTATTAGAATTACAGCACTCAGTTTAAAAACTGAAGGAGGAAGTGGAAATAAAAGGAAGGAGGAAGGGAAGAGAAAGGAAGGGAAGGATGGAGGGAAAGTATCATGCTGTAAAGCCAATATGCATCTCAGTGCACCATACATCCATCATATAGAGTCTTCATCTTTCCCCTTTGAACAAGCTTACAGAGCCTGCAAGACTATATCTGCATTGTAGGATCAAAATAACTTGGACACAGAGACTAAGTTGTGGTTTACATACAAAACATATATATGACTTGAATGTGTACTTATTTTTAATAGAATTAACCCCATAGTGAAGGATACAAGCCTCAGCCTGTATACCTACAACAAATGTGCCTGGCCATTCTTTTTCTTGCTTTTCCAGCAATGCTATTTCCTCTGTCTTATCTTGTTTCAAAGATGCTCAGTGTTCAAAGGTTCCAAGTGAACTTGTGACCAGCTGAGACAGTCATCAAAGCCTGACACAGGGGAGTAAGTCCCTAAAGTACCCTATAGAGGGAAAAATGTGTCATTTGTACAAGGGGAAGTCTTCATGCTATGTTTATGGTGAAAAGAGGTAAAATCAGACCTTTGTCAGGTGTTTCAAGCCATATTATGTTCCTTACAGTGATTTTTTTTTTTTTGGTCTAACATTTGTGTCCAAACATTGCAAGATAGTTACAGAATGTTACAGGATTAATTAACCACCAGTTTGGATGATAGCAGCACAGAAATCAGACTTTAAGAAAGGTAGATCTGCCTAATACAGCAAATTCTGCCAAGTGCAAAGCAAACACAAATCAATATACAGCAAGCCCTAAAACCTGTCTGTATTTTATAATTTAGGAGATGATTCTCCACTTGCAAGCCAACACTGCCATCCACTGATTTTGGTATGTTTTCACACATATGTTCTTCAAGATACTCTTAACACAACAGGTGACTCTGAAAGCATTTTTAAGGATACTTTATGTTGCTTGCTGAAGAGAACAGAATCCTTTTGAATAGACAAATAAATATTATAGAAAAAATATATTTCATAGTCTGGTGGGGCTTTTGATAGATTTGAACCTCACATGTGCAGAGGGCTTTTGTAGGAAGCTGACCTGTATTAGTTGGCCACAACCTCATCCTAACCTGCCCAAAATCCTACTGTTAAACAAAAATATAAAGATCAGATGGAATTGAAGTTGGAATTCTGGTTATAAAACATTAACTGTTATTCATTTACCAAAGGACCTGAATTCATGCTATCATGGACCACTGTTTCAACCTCTTATGTGCTATATAGAGGGCAACCAGACCTGCACAAAACTACTCCTCTGCCAAAGGCTGTAAATGCACAGTCACACAATCTCTGAAGGAAAATTGTTTTGATCCAAAGTATAAAATCTGTTTCCATGCTATAAATGGAAAGGTCATAAACACTCCCAGAATTAGAGCTGTTTATTTATTTACATATTTATTTCTACAATAAATACTTATTATTTCTAAGTATTTATTTATTTTTAAAGGAAGACAGGAGGTAGGAAGAATACTTGGTCTTGTAAAGCCTTTAATGGTTTATTGTTATGGTTTTGGTTGTTTTTTTTTTCAAATTGTTTTCTGTTGCTGTAAGTGCTAGAATCGTTTTTATTTTTATTTGATTTGGCTTTGATTTGATTAGGTGAAAGCTCAGATTAACACATAAATACCTGAGAGACAGATCTACAGAAAGACAGAAAACCTTTCATGTGATTTTGAGAAGCCACACAACACTTTGAAGACTCAAAAAGCATACATGCAAGCTACTTTTAGGGTTATATCTGCATAGTTACATTGAGGCTGACCATACTGCTACCATTATTCTGTGCAGCACTAGTGAATAGCACTGTGTTACTGGTACAAGCTGTCATGTGTATGCTTAGAAGTCAACTTGCTCTTATTTCCATAAGAACTGGCCACAAGAAGAAGAACGTTAGTTTTCTCTAGTTTATCACATTTGTAGTAACTGCTCTTCTCAAGCATTACTTCTTAATTGCCCCATAGAAGCTTGGTAACTTTGTTGTTCAGATAAAAAACGCTGTAGGAATAAATATGAGCCTTCTAATTGTGAGATAAAATAGTTACATTTCAAAGTATTCAATAAACAAATGATGTTGGAATAACGTATTGCTCCCGAGAAGCCAAGTGAATCACTTCTCTCATAATCTATTACTGAAGTCGTTGGTTTCAATTGCAGTTAACTGTTTTTCTGCAAACCTCAGCAGAAGCCAGTAGGTGGCAGTGCAGGATCGTTTCAGAGTGCAGTGTGACCTGCAGGCTTGCGGTTACCCCTAGCGATATCCTCGTAATTCCATGAGAAAAAAGTGCTGTCAGGTCTCGGACCGATGGCAGAAGCAGTCTAGTTACAGAAAAATACATTGTAAGTGTGAAAATGTATCAAGAGAGCTGATACCTCAGTTTTTTAAAACTTTGTACTGTTAAAAATAGATTAAATAACTTCTAAGTTTACTCGGAGAGCAGTGAAGGGGAAAGGGACCTGGGGGTCCTAGTGGATGGAAGGATGACCATGAGCCAGCAGTGTGCCCTTGTGGCCAGGAGGGCCAGTGGGATTCTGGGGTGGGTTAGAAGGGGTGTGGTTAGTNACTGCCCAGAGAGGCTGTGGAGTCTCCTTCTCTGGAGGTATTCAAAACCTGTCTGGACGTGCTTCTGTGTGACTTGGTCTAGGGAATCCTGCTGTGGCAGGGGGGTTGGACTAGATGATCCTTCGAGGTCCCTTCCAAATCCTAACATTCTGTGATTCTGTGATTCTGTAGTCTTTTACTCTTGTATTTACACAAGTGTTTGCCCTCCTTGGTTAAAATGCAGCCCTTGAGGTGGAGGACCTGATACTGGGAATCCCAAGTACATAGATACGCCTATCTCAGAAACTGGAAACTGTCGAGATGTTATCTCAAGCTTTGTGTTTTCTTCTTGTTGGATGTAGGCAGGTTTTGTTTAACATTAAAGATCAATGAGTTACTATTTGCAGGAACCTTCACCCTACCATAGGCTCTGTGTGTACTTAAACTGGGTTCCCTGAAACACACTGCTGGGCTTGGGGTTTCTAAGGATTTGCATCATTTATATGGGCCACTGTCATCAAGAAAGATGAATTCCCACCCCCCCCAACTCCCCCAGAAAAAATGCATTAATTTCAAAAATATTTATCACAGAATGTTAGAAAGTGAAAAGGACCTCGAAAGATCATCTAGTCCAACCCCCCTGCCACAGCAGGATTCCCTAGACCAGCTCACACAGAAGTGCATCCAGACGGGTTTTGAATACCTCCAGAGAAGGAGACTCCACAGCCTCTCTGGGCAGTCTGGGCCAGTGCTCTGGCACCTCAACTGGGAAAAAATGTTTTCTTGTATTCACATGGAACCTCCTATGCTTCAGCTTGCAACCATTGCCCCTTATCCTGTCACTGGGCTTCACTGAGAAGTGCCTGACCCTATCCTCCTGACACACACCCTTCACATATTTAAAAGCATAGATGAGGTCTCTCCTTAGTCTCCTCCAAGCTAAAGAGACCCAGCTCCCTCAGCCTTTCCTCATCAGGAAGCTGTTCCAGCNATAAACTTGCTTAGTTTAGTTGCAAGGCTGCTGTGGGAGGCAGTGTCAAATGCTTTACTGAAGTCAAGATAAACCACATCCACTGCTCCTCCCATCATCTCTCCACCTGGTTATGTCCTCATAAAAGGCTATCAGGTTGGTCAAGTATGACTTCCCCTTGGTAAACCCATGCTGACTGCTCCTAATATATCTTTTTAATTTATCTTTTATAAAATACCTTTGGTATTGGAATAGGCTGCCCAGGGAAGTGGTGGAGTCTCCATCCCTGGAGATTTTAAAAAAACTGGGTAGATGTGGCACTTAGTGGGATGGTTTAGGGATAACTGTAGTGTAGGGCTATCAGTTGGACTTGATGATCTTGAAGGTCCTTTCCAGCCATGATGATTCTATAACATATTATATATATCATATATGATTCTATAACACATCCTTTTTCTTCATGTTCCACTCACTGAAAAATTAATAGCCTCTAGCCTACATAATCTGTTTCTTTCTGCACTGGCAGTAAAGGATTATCACTTTTACACAGTCCTCTTCCCTGTTAAACCTAAATGGCAGATGAAAGCACTATAACTTCTCAACCATCACACCCTGGGGTTTTTCACATTCATTTCCAGATATGAAATGTTTAATATAATTTTAACAACAAAAAAAAGCATCTCTTTCAAGTAAGAACAAGAGACAAAAAGTGGAAGAACCAATAATTGGGGCTTGGGTAAAGAAGACAGTTTCAGGGTGTATAAAAAGATGAATCAAGGAAAGATGGGTCTTTCCTAAACAATACTTGAGAATAGGAAAAGATTTATTGGGAACAGGAAAAGTAATACAGTGATGTTTTTAAAAGCTGCAGCACTGACAGCTTATTTGGGTTTGTTGTTATGCTGTGGTGTTTTCCTTAATGCTCTTCTTTCTGGAGTTGGATGGTTATATGAAATTTCATGTTTGCATTGTTTAGGAGAGAAAAAATTGACCTGATATGTAAAGCACATTTGAATAATAGTGACTATTCTAAAGAAACTGCTAGCTTAGCCATACTTATTTATTTGGACACAGAAGAATATAAAACTGAACAGTAAACAGGTCCATATACCCTTTTTGTCCTGATGATGTCATTGGCAATACTAACTGGGAGATTGATTCCCCATTTCATCATTAGATTTTTAATTTGGAATCTAAGCCTAGCTCCACTTAATTAGTTTGCTCTATCAATAAATGTTAATGAAAACCCATGGCTTTGCTCTGTTTATTTTTCCCAAGGTGCTGTTTTGCTAATCAACCTATTCAGAAGAGCCTAACATACACATGTGAGAACAAAAGAAAATAGTTATGTATTTTATGCTCAAAACTGCACAAAGTCTTTCACAGCTTAACTGGAACTGCTTCCTTATGAAAGTGTAGCTGATAAGTCACACTCAGTGGTCACTAACCTACAGGGTTTTTTCTGTTCAACCTATCATCCACATGCTTGCCTTTATATACATGCTTAAAGCTTATTGGATTAAAAGTGGAGTCTAGGATCTTATATATATGCTCATACTGGAGTTATTAACCTTATTTTTCTGGCTGAGTTAAATGGTAATGATTTTGATTAACTGCTATGAATAATGAATTTGTCCAGGTGGAAAAACCTGATGAGCATGTGTTCATTTATAACACAATTTGGGACAAAAATCTCAAATTATTAAATTCATGGCACAGTGGAATGTTCTGCAATTTTAATTTAGGTTTATTTAAACATTCTGTGGCACTGCTTTTGATTGAAACAAAGTATTTGTCAGTGCCTAAATAGAAAGATTTTCCTGGAGATTAATCTCAGCATAAGCTCTAATTACTGTGCTGTGCCACAGGTGTCTCCTGTCTTCAGTACTCTGCCTGTGTCAGGTTTCTTAGCCAGGCAGCACCTCCTCTGGCTCATAGCTGTGAGTTCACCATATGCCTCTAGCTCTGCAAAACAGGCACCAGACTACACTGTCTGCAAGACAAACTTTTCTCAGCCCAGTTTACCCAGACCAGCCCAAGGTAAATTCTGCAGTGATGATTTAAAAGACTTTGTATGCATGGGGAAAACTCATGTTATTTATCAGTGTTAATGCCAAAAGACTGGGATCATACAGCTAATGTGCTAGCTGGCTTGCCAGCCTCCAGTGTATAGCTCTGGACTGTGAAGCCACCTTACATCTGCTGTGCCTAAAATAGGTCCAGAAGAACTCAGTGCCAGCCCTCACAGTTTTGTGCCTCACCATGCAGGCAGAGCAGAGAGGATCTGCCACCAGTGAGGATGCAAAGAATCCTTCTGCTCTGCCAGCAGGACTGTTAATCTTATGGGAAGGCATTCAACAGCTCACTCCTGCTTGAAGGAGTGTGGTTTTTCCCCTCAGCCTCACAGCCCCTTGTTTTAGCAGTGTGCTGAGGCACCTCTCCTGCCCCATTGTCCAGCCTGAGCTCTGATCCTCCAACAGCCACAGCAAACACATGGCTGGCCCAGGGCTGGCAAGAAGCTCCTGCTGCCATTGCTTAAAACAGCCTGCTGGGACCCTCCTCTCAAGGCAGCCAGGCTCATACTTGTGCTCTCCTGCTCTTCAGGCCTTTTCTGCCATGCAGAGATGCAAAAGAGGTAGAAAGAAAAAGAAAAGTTTGTGCCAATTTCTTTCTACCTAATCTCTTTTTGTCTCCTATTCTAGTATTTCTCTTACATGTTTTATCATCATTTTAATCTCATTTTATTTCATCTAGTTTCTTCTTTGTCCTGCACTAATCTCTGCCACAAGATTCATCTGCATCTATTCAAATATAAGAAGTGTGTATGCACATTTGAGAGTGTAAACAGGGATTACCCTGTTGCCTATGCAGCACAGGTTGTTATACTTAAAAACCATTAGCAGAATAGAAGCTTTCAACTTATGCTTTTCAGGCAGTTATTCTTTTCCCATAATTTGAAGTCTTTATCATTTTCTAGTTCCTCCCTGTAGAGTTCTAACACAGCCCACAGAGAAGGATACATGTAAATCCTTTGCCAACAGACTTAATGCAGCCCTGACACAGACACACCTGTGGCAGAGGCAGGAGGGCTGGTAAAGAGGAAGAGGTATGGTTTCACAGCCCTGCAGAATTGTTAATTTCTATTGCTGATCTATAAAAGGAGGGAAAAGAAGGTCTGATATTCAGTGCTCAAAAAAAAAATACCTAGGCAAGGAATCTTACAGTTGAAACTTTGTTCATCAACTGAGCTCTTCACCCTGAAGTTCATAGGAAAATTGAATTGTCTGCCTCCACCTTTAGAACTGCATTTTTGAAAGGAAAAACTAAGTAACATAATTTTTTTTCTCTGATATTCATCAGTCAGTTCTTAATTATTATCTGCTTGACAGTGTTGTCTGGTACATGCATTTTATCTGGAAAGAAAGATCTCCCTTCTTTCCTCTTGTAAAGGAGTATTATCTAAATGCTTCTTGGCAGCTGATGATAAGAGCACAGCCTGGAATACATTTCTTCAATTAATTTCAGGCAAAAAGCCAGATTTTTACTGCTGTTCAGTTTGTCAACCCTGGGAGGAGAGCTTAGATGTTGGCTATCTTCTTTTTGACCACTACAGAGGTAAAGGAAGTCAGCATTAAGTCTTACTACAAGCATTGATCAAGTATGAGGTAAAAAAGCAACAAGACCCTCCATGCTGATTCTTCTGAAGGTAAGTCTGCCATTTCAGTGGATTCCTCAGTCTTCCACTGTGTTTTAAGACATTGTCTTAAGAAATAATCCTTATACAGTAATTTAAATCAGATTTGTTTAAATATTTGAGGGGTTTATCTTTATATTTTTTAGCCAATATTGCCTCTGTTAGAAGTTATAGCAATATTTACACTATAAAGATGTCTTGCAAGAAGTCTTCTGCAGTCAGAAGTAATTGTTGAGGATTTTTAGTCATGTTGTTTATACTGCTAATGTTTTACATCCTAAGGATAGGAACCTTTCAGCTAGAAGAAAAAGGTAACTTGCTTTCTTTCATACTGAAACATGGAAAAGTTATCAAGTTCAAAAGTGGGAATATTATGGAAAAACTTCATTCATGCTTTCATACCTAGATCTTAAAATGTGCCTGGGTTGTTGTGGAGGGAGGAAAATGTTCAGAAGAAAATCAGGAGTTTTTAGTTGAGAAACTGAGCACTGAATGAATAAAAAGAACTGAATAGTCAGGAAGTGGTAGATATAGCATACAAACTCTACATCAAACTAACATGCTTTTAACAGTAGCCAACTCCAGATTGGTTGAAAAGTGAGAGAAAGCTGTCACAGCACTTGTACTTCAGCTTTGGGCAGGATATGTTTTTGTACCAAACATTAGAGAATATCTCTCTCTGTGGCCACCTGCACAGGGAGTTCCCTTTCTCTCTCTTACATCAGGAACAGTCAAAAGGAGATGGTTGCATCTACAGCCAAATCTTCCTCACTTAGTCTTTAAACAAAGTCTGTCTGTCTTCTGTTCTAATCCAAACCATAACAAGCAGGTACAGCTATAGACCATCCTGAGAAGTGGAAACTGAGGACAGCTGGGAACCCCAAAAGAGGGACACAGCTTTAAAGTCATAGGCTTCTTCTAAGGATTGTGGTCTTCAGTGGCTCAGGCTAAAGGCAGTTCTGTTGCCTAACTACTGAATAGCTTTGGGCAATTGTTTATGCTTCTAAGCTTGTAATAGAGACACAACCATACAAACCCAGAGATTTCTGATATTGTTGCTGGAGCCCTCATGTGTCTGCTGAGCATGCAGAGCATTGCTAAGTAGTTCAGGTGTGTGAATTACCCAGCACCTGCTCAGGAGATGATGGCAGATGCTAGAATTCATTTTCAAATTGAACTGTGAAACACTTCCCCAATTCTTGCCAGTGTTAGAAAACAACTCTGAGGTTTCCCATAAACAAAGGCAACAGCTTTATTTTCTTAATGATCAACCCAGCTTTCATCTTCTCTTTATCTTCTTTCTATTTTTCTCTAATTACAAGGATTTTTCTCTTTTAGAGGCTGAATGACAGACCCAGTGGGCAGAGTATAAAAACTGGGAGTGTATTCACAGACATGCATCTAATTTATGAGGTAATATGGTATATCCCATATACTGGGATTATGCTTCTCCTCAGACCCACATACATGGAAAAGCCACAGGAGAGCCTGACTGGTTCTTTCTCCTGCATCTGACAACAGCTCGTAGAGCAATGAAGTTGCTAGTTTGGGCTGAGAGTAAGAATTACATGTTTCCTGGAAATATAGTTATTGTAAACATATTCCATACTTCTTCCAGCCATTTCTGCCATCTGATTGGATTTTTTTTTCATTTAAAGAAAAAATTTAACCTTTCAAAAATAATCTGGTCTGTCCCAAAAAAAGTAGGATTTTTCTGGGAATTTTGCCTCTGCCTTTGAAATGCAGCAGAATATGATGTAAAGGCCAAGCTAATACTCTAATTGTCTTATGACTCTCTTTGTTCCTGTAAAATGAGTGCTATTGCTGTACAGAGTATCATAAAATTTAATAATATCTATCTGGCATTCTGAGGTTGCTTTATATCACATAAAACCCTGTTTATGCAAAATAGCTACCTTAATTTACTCTCCACAGCACTCTGCTAGGATGACACAAGTATGTTCAGCAGTGTCTCAGCAAGTAGGTTTGAAATAAGGACTAGAACATAAAATAAAGGCTAAAAACTGAAGACAAATTTATAGAGGTTTATCACTTAATTTCCATTTAAAAATAGGATAAGAGATTTTCTTTTTCTCTCCCTGTATGTGTGAAGTTAGATACACTTCTTAGCATTAGTAATGGAAGCACAGACCTTAATAGGGACCTTGATGCTCCATAGTTTGGCTTTTTCCTGTGCCCTTTGAGCACCTCTGCTGGGGTGTGATGCTCTTCTGTCCTTATCAGAAACTCAGTTTAAAATACTTTATGTTTCTATATGAAAGAATTTCAGAGCCTCAATCATCCCAAATATTGGTACATCACACATCTAGGAGAACAAAGAAATCAGATTACATATTGTCTCACAGGATTTGAAAGCAGTGAACTTGCAAGCAAATGACAGTCTACTTACTGCCCACTTTTCCTTATATTAAAGCAATTCTCTTTGCTTTTTTTTGCATTTTGGAAACAGTGATGTGCTGGGAGTTACAGTTTCATGTTGTGTGGTTTTCAGTCCTTAAGCCCCATTTTGGTAATAGGAGTAGAATTAGAACTTGGTGGGCACCTAATTGTTCCTTCAAAGTCTTCCAACTCCTAATATTCTGTGATTCTGTGTAATGTAACTTTTAATTTATGGCCTATGGTGGGCCAACAGGAGGCTATTACAAGGTACTTAGCTGGAACAATCACCTCCTCTGAGAAGATTATGTTACATAAAGAAAGCAGAGTTCTGACTCCTAAATATTGAGAACCTTCTGACAGGTTCTTCCTCACAGAAACTTTTGTACCTGCTGACTCTATTTCTAAATATTAATATTTAATATTAAATTAATATGTATACTATTAATTTCTAAATAGTAATATTTAATATTAATAAATAATATTTCTAAATTACCTTCAACAACTCATGGGGAGAAAAGGCAACTACTCTTATTTTATCTCATTCTAGATACCCCTTTGGACAGTGGAAAAAGCATTCTTACATTTCCACCCTAGGCATGACTTTTGGCAGGGCAGTGACTTAAATGTGCAGCATCTTCTACTTCCTCTGACACTCCCATTGTTACCATTTCCTAGGCACTGCTACTAAATAAGACATCTTCACTATATATTTTTTTCCTGACAGGTACAACCACACAATTAAAATTCACTTTACCCTCTTGACTGACTGGAACCTTGGGAGATGTTTGATAGCAAAACACCTTCATATGGGTGCTTTTCTTGTAGGGCTGTGACTGTTCTACAGGAAAAATGAATTCAAAAGGAAGTTTTCCCTTTCAATTTTTAAAGCAATCTTAACAGTTTGGGGAGGGGGATTGTTGGTGTTGTTGCTTGGGGGTTTTTGTTAGTTTTGTTTGGTTGTTGTTTAAAAAACCCCCAAAATCTATTTTCTGGCCCTCCTATAGCTGCTTATCTTGCCTGCACCACCTTCCTTTCTCCAAGTATCTTTGCATCATTTATTACTTTATGAGCTTACTTCATGAAACAATCTCATATGATGTCTTCATGATAATCTTGCTCAGGCAGGATAAATAACCCTTTTTTTGGACTGTGGAGTTTTCAGATAGTTATTTTGTCATTGTTCTAATTTGTGTCTTAATAATAATGATGCAGACAATGTAGGGGAGCAGAAAAGAGTGAGCTACCTTATCTCCTTCATGTCCGTTCCTTTAAATCTTGGGTTGGGGAAGAAACCTCATGAAGCAAAAGTAGTGTGAAGTTCTTATGGCTAAATTTGAAGGCTGCTGTGATTCTTCCTTCTGGACTATTGAAAAGTCACACCTTTTGACTAAAACTATTTTTTTTGGAAGGAACACAATTCTTTAACTGTAATCTAGACTGAAAATAAGACAAAGAAACAGTAATACCTTCCCATGCTTTCAGACTAAAAAAACCCTGTTCTACTCACTGCCTCATTATATTTAGCTTTTGGAATGTATATATGAAGTTATGATGGATCTAGTTTCCCCCAGGAATTGTATACCTACTGCTTTGGATGAAGGTGTAAGGTCTGTGGGAACCATGCAAATGGGTAATGAAGGAAGAACTATGTCTTCTTTTTTCTTTTGTTTCCTCTTAGAAAAAATATGGATATTCTGCTCCTGGAATCATGCAAAGTTTGTAAAGGGAGGCTTGAGTTTTCTTCCTCTCACTGATCCCAAAAGGCAAAAGATTTTAACACTTCTGAATGATCCTTGTAGGCTTCATGAGGCCTTCAGTATTTGTGGTTCACTTAAAAAAAACTAGAGAGTCTTTTTCTTTCTTTAAAAAAACAGAGAGTGCAAAAAACCATCTTGGGTACAAGGAAGGCTTAAAATAACCCATGTAATTTATGTTACAGAGAGAGGAATAAGAGTCTGTCAGTTGTTTGGACCCACCTACCTCTTATCCTGTAACACAGTGATTCAAGAATGCAGCTATGCCCCTTGAGGTCATCTTTTGAACATGAGACTTCTTCAGAGACTGAAATTATTAGGAATAACTGAGAACAAAACCCCAAGCATCTCCATTACTGCAGTCCTGTGAAAGGTTAACCACAGTTCTGTCATCTTTTCCTGCCTGCTGCCACCACCAGTCTCTCTCTCATCTCCCTACCAGGGTTGCAAACCTGATGGAGAACTCCTTCAAGTATAAGACGATAAAAAGAAATCCCATTACAAAGTGGAAAAATGTGTTAAAGAGAGGGGAGTTTGCTGGAAGCTTAGGTGCTAATCACATATTCTAATTCATCACTTTTGTCATCCAGAGGAGGAATACATCCCATGTAATTTCTCAAACTCTGACATGCATTTAAAATCAAAAAGTCAGATTCTTTCCTGATTTGCACCCAAGTCCCACTTTCAATGAGCTTATAAAGGCATGAAAGTCAGGACACAACTTTATTCAACATGTTTTTCTCCTTAACATACTATATTGTTATGTCATGTTGCTCTGAACACTTATATTATGCTACTGTTACTCCCAAGCTATGTGCATACCATATTTTCAATAACTTTTTGGATAAGTCTTTTAAGCAGTGAAATTTCTCAAGGCATTTAAGATTTTTTTTTGTTGTTTTTAATAACATTCCTGCAAATGTCAGTGGCTGTTAACATCTAAATCAAGCTGTTCCCAGTTCATGTGACTGGAAATGGTGCCCAGAGCAAAAAAGCCAGACACTCTGACTCGTATAAGTATAGTCTGTGTGGAAATGTTACTCCTGAACACAAGTAGAAGTTGCTGAATCTACAACAGAATATTTTTGGCAGGAAATAAGGTAAGGCTACATTATGACCATATTTTATTGTTGCTTTTATTAAAGGTATGTTTTAGAAACAACCTAAGAGCTGAGACAAAACACGCTGAACTGCTAAAAAAGGATTTTGGCTGGACACAAGGCTTACACATTGCTGGCAGTTATCTGGAAGTCTTTGGGGGTTATAGTGGAATCCTCTCATGTGAAAAAAGGCTGAATTTGGGGGTTTAGCTTATAGCTAACTCAGGGAGAGGTTCTGAACAGCCTTATGTTCTTAAGAAGCTCACCACCATCGAATCCTGCTGTGGCAGGGGGGTTGGACTAGATGATCTTTTGAGGTCCCTTCCAACTCCTAACATTCTGTGATTCTGTGAAGTAGAAGGAATGTCATACAGTAACCAGCTGTGCATAAGGGCAAAGGGTATTTACAGCAATGGAGAACAGGAGAGATGAATTGAACTCTATGCATATGTGGAGACTTATTTGGAGTGTTGAATGTGTGGCATCAAAGATAGAAAAAGAGAGAGAACTATGCCAGCTAGAGATGGGTGGGTTAGGAGCAGCTGCAGACATACACTTGCATTTTACCTCCAAAGGTGTTATCATAGCTAAATAGATTTCAGACATCACACACTGCCATATGCACATGCTTTCAGAAAAATTGAAAGTTCTAAAAATATAGCAGAAAATATGTAACTGAATCCCTAACTGCCTATGAAGCTCTCACTCCAAAAGAGAAAAGCTTTTTTGTTGTAAGAAAAAACCAAAACAACAAAACAAACTTGATCATAATTATAAGGTCAGATGAGAACTCTCAACTTCACTTGTCATTTAAGAGTAAGTCTCTTTTAAGACTAAGCACTGGATGGCCTGTGGTAGGTAGTTAAGGCACATACAGTGTTAAGATAATACTTTACTGAAAGAAAAGAATAGGGAATAGTAATTAGCTCCTTCTGCCCAATCTCCAGCTAGCTTCACTTCCTTGTTATCCAATGCTGCTTGCATGCTCCTGACTTTGGAAGAAAGCTGTGTGGCTTTTTAGCCCACTCCCTGTCCTCTACGGTGACTTTGAGTCCTATTGCTCCAGGAAAATCTCTCGAAGCAAGGAGTAGCCACCAAATGTAGCAGCTGCAGTCACAGAATCACAGAATCATTGTATTTTGTTTCCCTTCTCTTTCTTCTGTAGGTTGGTTAGAGTAGGAGACAGGAACAGGGCAGAGAAGCAGCTAAGCTATACCCCACCACCACCATAGTCAGAGAAGTTTTACTGCTTCAGCAGCACAACACTTGTGTTCCTGTGAAATTACATGTTGCAACACTTTAATAACTTATATTCATGGGACCCAGGCTGCCTGTTTGAATGGCTAGATTATATTTTTACCTTTTTTTGAATCCAAAAAGGTCTCTTCTTTCTGTCTTGAGTGCCCTCAAGAGGGGACATGGTAGGGGTAAGCTAAGAAAAATAGATGCTCAATTAATTTCACAAAGGAGGTTTCTAACATGTTTCCAAAATGCACCAGACAGTTTGTATTCACCCTATTTATACTGGATGTGGAGTTTGATTTAAACACAAATTCTCCAAGAAAAATATGATGATTATGTTCAATACCAGATACAGAGTTCTTACAGAAGCTCATGTTCAATCTTCCAAGATTTGCAGCTGATCTCCCTAAGCTGGATCCTTATTTTTACCTGATACAAAGCTATGAGTTGTCTATAGATGCCAGAGGGGTAATCTTATGAAAGACAAGAAGCAATACCCTTATTGTTTAATAATAATAAACAAAGTAGGTAGCTTAGTACATGAGATGCATTTTATATGGTTTGGGATGATAAATCAAGTAACAATATAAACCTTGTTTCTGCTAGGTTCTTCTAGCAGTAGAGAAAGTCTGAAATATGTGCAAAAGTCACAAATGAGATCCTTAATACCACATAGTCCAGTTATATCTGTGTGCCTGTAGAAACTAGTTGTGCTCAAGAATGCAGAAGAATTCAGAAGCATCTTGTATTTGAGGTTTTACTACAGTTTTTTTTTAACAGAAGAAAGTGAGATTGAATGCACTTTCATGTAGTTGTTAGACAAATGGTTCTATAAAAAAACCCCAAGATGTGATAGGCAAAAAAAAAAGACATTTAAATAGTGAGAAATTATTTTAGATAGCTCTGAAAGAGTCTTGTATTCAATTCCAGTCATTGAAATTCTTGGTGTCTACATAATGTCTGTAAAGACTTCAGATGACATCTCAAAAATATCCCCCAAAATACTAAAAAATACCCCCACAAAACCAAACAAATGAAAAAAATCCCTGCAAACAAAAATCTCACCACACTCAAAAAACCCCCAATGGTTTTCAAACTTCATCATACTGAACATATACAATTGTTTTTGCAGAGTTTTAATATATATATAACCCCTGACCTGAATCAAAGGGTTTTTTCCCATTTTGCAGCATAAGAAGAGAATTCTTTGTTCCATCAAAGTCAATAAATGTTTAGATGTTCAAAATTTTAATGCTCACTGATGTTAAATTCCCTATGATGATGTTTTCACATCTAAACCTAAGAAAATTCAGTGTCATAATGTTGATTGAATTTCTATCCAATACTTCAATCATTACATTCTGATCTGGAGGTTTCTCTGCTTCATGCAACACCCTGGAAATGAATCTTTTCCATTGGAATGTTATGACTTTCTTCAATGTTCTAGTCTGTAGCACAGCAGTTTCCATGCAGGCTCTTTTTTTAATGGAGAGTTTAAAGTTTTGTTCTGTAGACTGCCTTTCCATGTCCTCATTACAAATATTTCAAGGCTTTCTTTGTACTTATTCTCATCACAGAACCAGGAGTGAATGTGAAATGAAATGTAATCAACAAAGAATAAGAATAGCTCACACTAGACACTAGAATTAAAGGAATTTTTAGGCAACTTGACATTCTACCTCTTTGAAACATAAGCTATACTACTTATTAATATTTGTGTAAGGAATAGTTTTCTAGGTCATGGACAAGGTATTTCTGTCTTTTCTCTGTATGTCTTCCTCAGAAATCAGCAGGCAGGATCTATTCCTATCAAGATATAGCAACTGGAGTATCAAGGGTTCTAGGACACAGCTGGAACAGACCCCAGTTGAGAGAAAAAGGCAGCTGAGTCAAGATACATGTGTATTTATAAATAAAGACTGCTTTTGAGTGGGTTTGGCCTTAAGGTCTCTCTGAAATATTCCATGCAGTTAGGGCTTTAGTTGGTAACAAAGTATTTATTAATAAATGGTTTGGCCTGATGGCAGTTTAAGGAACTGTATGCTGATGACTATAGGAGTGGAATTAAATATATATATATATTTTTAAAATATGTATAGAAACTGTCTTCTATTTTCAGAAAAATCTTAACTCCTCTATACTACTAAACAGATGTTTATTCACAGCTATTTCCAGCTGAGTTGTTCCTCTCTGTATGGGCAACACTGAGATTGAGAGCTGTGATTTTGCACAAAACCATCTGACTTCCTCTCTGGGTCACAGCTGGACTTTCACATCAGAAGGAGAAATGTCAAGCTTCCAATAATGCAAAATTTCACACAGAAACAGTGGACNTAAATGGTTTGGCCTGATGGCAGTTTAAGGAACTGTATGCTGATGACTATAGGAGTGGAATTAAATATATATATAATATATATTTTAAATATCTATAGATACTGTCTTCTATTTTCAGAAAAATCTTAACTCCTCTCTACTACTAAACAGATGTTTATTCACAGCTATTTCCAGCTGAGTTGTTCCTCTCTGTATGGGCAACACTGAGATTGAGAGCTGTGATTTTGCACAAAACCATCTGACTTCCTCTCTGGGTCACAGCTGGACTTTCACATCAGAAGGAGAAATGTCAAGCTTCCAATAATGCAAAATTTCACACAGAAACAGTGGACTGCTTAGACCCCTGTTACAGCACTTGAGATATTTTAGATTAGTACTGAGTTAGAAGGGACAGAATAAGTTTATTTATGTCTAACCAGCTGTTGACAGGGTCCTGGAAGAAAAACAATAGCTTCATGAATAGTCCACAATGGGAGTGAATAACAGTAAATTTAGTGGAGTGGAATAGAAAAAAAAGTAGGTTGAATTGCCTGCATATATTCTGTCAAGCTCTTTTCTCATTGTTTCTTGGACTGATGTAAGACATCTGAGAAGATGAAAATAAGTGTACTTCCTAATATTTTTCCTTATTGCTTCATCTGTAATCTTCTTATACCTTGGATTAAAAAAAATCAAACACCAACCAACCCCTTCAAAACCTCAAACTTTGTCTTCTGCTATGTTTACAAAGAGCTTAGTGCACAGTGAGCCCTTGATCTAGATTAGGGCTTAATGTCAATGTGGATCCTGTGACAAGAGTTGCCTTCAGTACTGAGTACTTCCATTTGGCTACAGTATCTTGCAAGAAAAGCACCAATGCTGACAGTAAGGGTATAAAATAAAGCTCAGTACACCAATGTGAATAATGATGTCTTCCTGCAATGGGGCAGGAAAAGTCCAGCACTTTGGTATCTATAAGGCAGCAAAGGTGTTTTTCACTCTTTTGCTGCTTGAGAATTAGTGTATTTGGATGAAATGAAAACATGAGGCTAATGTCTGGGTCCAGAGTTGAACCCCCCCAGAAAACAGAGTTCAAGGCAATACTCATTTGTGATGTACTACAGAAAAGGTTGATCTTCCAACTACCTTCAGTTTTCTTTCTCCAGTCCTTCCTTTACCTTTCTTCACTCTTACTCCTACACTACACTGTAATTGAGGTTTTCATGTCAGATTCATCCCATGTCAGTGAAAAAGTATGTTCTGGACTGTCTGGAGCCTTTTTATAGTTTACTGCCCTTTGCCTCCAAAAGTGCTGACAGATTTAGTATCTCCTTTTCCACCCCTACATGTACTGTTGTGTAGTGTCATACACGTGAAATGACCACTTAATTTTCCTAAGCCTAGATGTCAATCCTTTCCACATTAAGAAACTTTCTTGAGTTCATAATTTCTGAAAGACTACTGATAATTGTCCATCAAATGCCTTTCACTGCACCGTGATGCAAAACCAAAAGCAGTGAGAGGCAGGAGAAAGGGAGCTAATGTAATTGAGTTAATGAGGTTACACATGTGAGTCTACTTAGACTGTAAGCTTTCTGGGGTAGGAGCAGTTGACTTGTTTTGCTTAGTGTTTGGTATAATATCCCAGCTTTGACTGACATATCTGAGAGTGCAAAATGCAGCTAACATGATAGCAAGAACATCCTGAATTACAGCATAAGGTTGTTTGGAGTTGTAAGACTCAATTAAAACAAGCATACAAACAAACCCCCTTATCTAAGGACATATATTAACATATATTAGACTTGCTAAATAAAATTTCACATTGCTTATTTCTGCAGTGTTTCCTTCAATACTGTCTGTACTAACCAGTGCTGGGAGCATGATGTTGAATTAGATGTGTCATCAGTCCACATCTCCATCTTGGGTTTTTTTAAGATGACATAACTTGAAGTATTTCATTTTCTATGGATATTGGGAAGATTTTCAGCACAAAGGCAAATAAATAAAGTGCCAATGTGTCTACCCTATTTAAAATTCATGAGTCTTCTCAATACTTTTTTCCTTCTTTCTTTAGGTTATGCTAAGGTAGCCTAACAGTTCTTTAGTAAAGCAAATGCTTCCTGTAATATGCCCCAGGTAAGCCTAAGCTGGCTAAAAGACCATCAGAACTTTGTTAATTGAACATTTAATCTTTTTCCTCCAGATGGTGTTTTATTCCTGAGTGCTGAGTACATTAAGTAAAAAACAGAAAGATAATCTCTCTTAGGGCATAATTTGACATTGTTATTGTACACACATATAAAAAGATAAGCTGCTACATTGACAGTTCACACAAAGCTTCTTTATGTTAAATTTGGGACTGCTGCTGAGCCTTTACATCTTGCTTGCTTGAACATCTTCCTTGAACACAAGTGAAATAGAACTCTTAATATGATGACATTGGCAAGTTTGAGAACAAAGCAAAATGAAATATTTCTTTGAAAATTTTCTTGCCAACTGTTGCATAAATCAATGCTTTGGTATTACTTCAGGTTCCATAACTAATTTCCTAAAGCACTCTAGGCTGTGATATTTTAAACTAAAATGGTTTTGGAGAAATGAAGACCTTGAGACATGAAGCAAGCATTGTCTGACTTCTAACTCTCCACCCTGTTTGCCATTCTTTTTCAGAATTAAAGTTTGTAGTAATAAAATGTAATTGTTCTTGATCTGTTTTTGACATCTTTTCTCAGTGGAAACTATCTACAAAAAGATAGGGAGTCAAATATTTAATCCTTTCCTTTCTGCTTCTCACCAGCTCTGGACTGTGACACAGAAGACTGGAACTCAACTCAGGGTTCCTACAAAGCTAAAATGAATCTGCTGCATAAAGCTGAAGAAAATTGTGTAAGAATTACAGATAACATAGATGATTGGTATAGAAGGTCCTTTATATAGTCAGTCATGTCTTGACAATATTTGAAAGACATGGGCATTAAAATTAATAGTGTTAACTGAGAGCCAGGTTATGAGAGAGAAAAGCAAAAGAAATTATAATAACTGAGCTGTGAACCTGTGAGATAATTTTGCTGTACACCTTACCCACTGTAATGAGTGAAAGAAAGCAATGTTTAGTCCTGTGTCCTTCAACTCATTACTTGGCTATCTATTAAGAGACAGAAGTAGCTCCTTCCATCATAGCTACACATGTGAATCTAGGTACAATGCAGAAGATTTTGGATTAAAAGGTAAAAAGAGAGTGATGTGATGAGACACTATTTACTGACAAAAAAATAATCATGTATAGGAAAGAATGGAGATGACTAGAAGGAAGAAATGGCACTGCAAGTGAAAGTGCCTTACAAGCTGGCAAACTAGAGCAGGTCTTTGAAATGCCCAACAATTTCAGACAAATAATCACTGGAGAAAAAGATGCCATTTTGTAGCTAGAATCAGGTCACCCACCACACTGAGAACATTCTGGTTCTGTGGGTGGCCTTGGAGAAATGGCAAAAGATGAGACACCACACAAAAAGTTCTTGGATTGACTGTTGGAGGTGAAGTCAAAGGAGCATTGCTCAGGACAAGAAATAGGGTAGGACAGTTGATATTAGGTGCTTGATGATGTTGAAGTTAAGGAAGAAAGGTATAAGAATACAGGAGACTGGGAACAGGAATTGTGAACACAAACAGTGATCTGACAAAATTTTAATTTGCTATTGATCTTGAGATGGACTTTCCACTCTCTAACTCAGTAACACTAGTTGCCCTAAAAATGCTGTAGGTCACTGATGACCTTTATGCATGGCATAATCTTTTTGATAGGAACACACCATCATCCTGATTGAATTTCCTGACCTTTACCTGGGCCTCTGGGTTATTCAGCTGCACCATGACTCTTTTGTCTTACTCTAGTGAAGTAGATTGCCAGCTGTTTATCTCTGATGTATTTGCTTTATAAAGATAATCAGCACCAGACCTCAGTTTATTATGGTAACTCTTCACCTGACAAAAAGAAAGCAATTTTAACTATAAAAACAGTAGGAATTCTCTGTTAATTAGTCTTAGGGTCCCTCATAATAAGGCCTAGCCAAGGACATAAAGCATAAATTATAGATTGAGCCCATTTTACATAGTTGCACTTGTCTTACTGCAGATAAGTCTTAGCTGAGCTACTTCAGTCTAGTCAGGCAGCCAGGTCTGCTTGGACATTAGCAAGTCCTGCATTTAGGTGAATTTGTAACACAGTCAACATCCTGTGACATGCTATCCCCCAAGCCAGCTGCTTTGCTACTCTTGCAGAGCTAACAGAACAGACAAATTACAAAATACTTGAATACAGATCAATTTAATCACATCAATAACAACATTGAATTCTGGAGTACTTTTAAGGATATGCATAAATCTGCTCTGCTTGTGTCCTTTGTATGGGAACTCAGTGGAAAAAATAGCATTCTATAGAAATGATTCAGTTCAGGAAGTTAAACTTAGGTGTGCTAAATCATTCTACAGCTAGCCTTTTTTCTACATGACAAGCCCAGAAAGAATACCTCTCAAAGCCTTCACTAAGGTTTCATAAATTCTTACTTCCCTTGTCTCTCTTTCTCACATTATGAATATATATAAAGACCTTGAACAAAAGTTTTAGGCCAGCTAGGGCTGCACATGTATAGAGAAGGCAAGGATTTTACTGAAGAGGGGTCACCACTCCACCAGCTCCTTAAAGTGAAGAATAATATTCCCTATGCAACAGCAGCTCTTAGCAATATATATGCTAGAGACTGTGTATATCCAGATTATTCACTGTGGTAGTTTCCCCTGATCTCTACTTAAGGCATAAACTTGAATTGTTAGAATTGCTACAGGCAATTTCAGTTGGAGCTGTACTGTGGAGATAAATAAAGGCAGAATTCTGAAGACAGTATTTATGAGCAGTATGAGCTGTATGGATGACTCCTGTTGATCAAGAATGACAGTAGTAAAGAAACACAGTAAGAGATTGTAAAACAAAGAGGTACTAACATTAAATAAGTGATTTGTACTATTTCAGCTTTCCTTTGGTTTTCTAAGAGCTTCTTTCTGACTTCTCAGTACTTATCTTTCTCTGCATTGCATGTTGGTTTATAACTGTAGTTTCTGTGCACTTTATTCACTCTAGTTGCAAAGGCTTTCATCCTACGAACACTTATATAGGGGCATTCAAATCCTTCATCAGTACAAGTAGAGATCACCTTGCTGATGTTCTATACTGAAGTAAACCAGGTTAAGAAAGAGGCTTTCTTCCCTGTCTTGCCAGGTTGGATTAATTTAAACCAAAATCTGATTAAGGAAATACTTTAAAAAATGCTTTCTAATTACTTAAAGTGTTTGAGACAATACAATAAATTTGTGCAAAAATATTGTCTTATCTTCAAAACCACCCTGTTTTGCAGAATTCCCAGGTGGTTTACAATGTGTTCTTGCCCCAGTGTTGCTCTCTGGGAGAACACATTTATGGCATTTGGTAGGAGGATGCTTGTTGCTTTAAAAATAACTGAAATCTGATCAGTGTTTTTCTTGATTTGACACAAACTCTGCACATCCACATGTGTTTGTATGTAAGAATTTCTGCAACAGAACAGAAAGTGATGCCTAAAAGAAGAGGGCAAAAGAATGAAGACCTTTTTTTTTTCTCTCCACAGATTTTTAAAAACAATCCATGTCACTGGTTGAGATCTCAGGAAAAACTTGATATTTGTCAACTTGTCCTTCATACTACTAGGTTCTTGTTGCAGTAGAAAAAGACAAAATTAGAGCCCTAAGTACTTAAGTTAATCCTCTGTCTCCTACAGGAAAGTACTAGGCTCAAAAATCTGCCATTCTTTCATGGCATTTTGGGCTCTCTGCAGGCAAAAGGACTCACTGGTATGATCAAGGTCCACTTTTTTCAACCCTGTCATTAAGCACCCTGGGAGTTGTCCAAAGAAACCCAAAAGGACAAGATGTAATTTTCTGCTTGATTTAACAGAATATGTTCTTCTCTGAAGAATGAAAATCAGGAGGCCCTGTTTCCTGCAGATTTGTATTCTTTGTCCCTTTCTCCATCCTCTAGTAAGAAAAAATCTTCTCTGCTCTCATTTTACTCTATGAAATGTTTACTTGTGGTGGGTAGCCTTGAACTGTGTGAATCCTGTTTGACTGACTGACACATTCAGTTCTGCTTCTCTTTCTGCCCTTCCACCAAAATACTCTCTGTATTTGTGTGAATTTTGGGGGGGTTTAATGATCTTCATCTTAAAAGCTTGGTTGACTTTTCCTACTGTGTTCCAAAGATCTGAAAGAACACCCTTATTGCATAAATTTCACTCCCTTAAAAAGTGAAATTTGTAACTTAGACTCTTCCTCTGATTTTTGACTCTAACAGTGGTTTAAATGACAGAAACTGTCTTATCTGTGCTTCTTTTATAGCCTGGTCAGCAGATATATTACTAAGTTTTTTAATTCATAATGCAGTGGACATTGAATTTGTGTAGTATATATTAGCAAAAAACTGCTGCCTACCTGCATTTGAAATAATATTTTCTGAAATGAACTTTGTGCAAGAAAAAGTGGGAGCTGTGCCACAAGATATCTCACTTTTCAGTCTGTGATGGGCAATAAAAGACCTTGGCACTTCCCTATTGCTCAAATTTGGTTACAATAGTAGCATAACACCTTGTGCTCCAACTACAGGGGTCCCTGACTGCAGTATTTGCAGAGGCCTGGATTTTCAGAAGCTGCTTCTGTGAACTGAGCCTGCCCTGCAATGCATACATCTCTGGAACACTGGCAGAGGTTTACATGGAGCTGTAAAGTCAACCCATCCTATATAGATAACTATGAAAGGTTCTGTACAGTTTTTGTGCTGAAGAGTATGTTTTACAATAAAGTGGCAGTAATATGGAAATGTTAGGGGAAAACAAGAAAATGGCTTGTTGGAATGTGTCTGGGTTTTGCTGTGACAAGCTAAAAATACTTTTTAAAGAAGCTCTATTTTGCAATGCATAAATATATTATTGTATTTGCAGGTAAGAAGTCCAGGAGGTTAAATGCTGCACAAAGATTTTAGCTTCTAAGCAGTGGGGATTCTGAAACATAGTAGTTAGAAAATGTTACATTCCTGGAGACCCTGCTTCCTCAGATATGTTAAATATTAGTTCTCAGGAGCTAGAAAGTATGCTGGAGAAAGTTCAGCACTATGTAGACAGCCATTTGAAAACCCCAGTCATTATTTTCTCATGCACCTAATAAAAGGTCCTGGGCTAGCCAAACCCTCATCTAGGATCATTATTTGCTAGGTTCAAGCTACTTATGAAAGAAACGTTTCAATAGGTAAGCCAGGTTTCTCATTTACTGTATCATCTCAACTTAACATGAATACAATGCATGAATCATGATTTCATACTGCTCAGACAAGTATGAAAAGAAAAAGCAGAATGTCATATCCAGTAGAAACTCAAAGAAGCAAGGACAGGACTAACTTCCTACGTAGCCACTCTGGTCTCTTAACCCATTTTGTATTTTCTGATCCCCTGACTTGGCCATTGGCCTGGAGAGAAGGAAAGGGAGTCTGATTGAGCTTGCCAAGTCATAAAAGACAGTTCCCCTTATAGCTGAAAGAGATGGGAGGTGTGGGGAGAGGAAATTATTTTCAGATACTCAGAGCACGGATTTGGCAGTATAAGAGAGTATTTGATGGTAATTGAAGCCTTCCTGGTGAGATAACTCTTTCAGCTTGCTCTGGGTGGCAGCTGGGGGAGGCTTCCCACTGCCACAGGACAGCAGGAACATGGACCTGGCCCCAGCACTGGACTGAATGAAAATGAGCCCTCCACTTGCTTATGAAAGTTCAAGGTTTAGTAACATAGAGATGGCTGGGCATATCCTGGTCTGCTTAAACAAACCTTTCTTCATATAATCTCCATTTCCACATTCCAATCAGCAATGTGACACCTGAGTACTTTTAAATAGTTATATTAATCTATGTGCCTTTATCTCCAAAACAAACCTGTGCAAACTTAGTCACTAATTTAAAAATAAATCTCTGCAGGGTGTGTGTGGAAGAAGTGGGGATCCCCTGAGCTGTTTCTACTCTCACTCTCAGGGAATGAGGTGAAGGGAACCCTTCTCTGGGGTCACAATAGTGAAGCCTAACCCTGCCCCAAAGATTGGCCCCTGGCAGGCACTCTGTGGCAGCACTGTGCCCATCAGCAGCAGTAATGGGGTGCTATTGCCTTCACTCTACAGGGACTTGCTTCAAGACTGTTATTGAGAGAAGAATGAAATATCATTGTAAATAAGTCATGATAAAAGTTCATCCACCACAAGAAATATGTGTCCCCTCAGAGCAGGCTCACTTAGGCACCCCTCTCTCCCTGCAGGCAGCCTGTGTTTGCAAAAGACCTAAAATACCAGGATATCAACTGGTCACACAGCCTTCTTGAGTGAGGTATTTGAGGCAATCACTCCCACCAGGGCCCTAACACTGCCTGGGGCAGTACTCTGCCTTGGATACGTTCCAGGAGGCAGAGGTCTGCATCCAGGTGGGGGCAATTGGTGCTGTTGGCAGCCCTTCTCCTCCCAGCAGGGTGGAGAGGCAGTGAGTGCTGGGGATGTGTAGCTACCTTTCTAGAGAGGCTGCAGTAAATGGTAAGTCTTCTTGAAAATAACCAGTCTTAAAACAGGGACTTACTTTTCTACCAGGAATATGTTAATGTGGAAGTCTCTGGGAGCTCAAGGACAGAGTATCTTGACCTGTAAGTTTTGGCTCTCTGTGTGTTGCCATTTGTGTCTCCTGAGCTTTGGAGTAGAAGGAGAGGTGAGGAGGTTCTCAGTCCTGTACGTGTAATGTCACCCCTTGGTATTTTTGACTGAGGACTGGCAAATATCATGGACTAGCCTCAGTAGTTTGCTGACAATTTATAGCAAGCTAAGAATGAGTTATAGTTACTCCTGAAAATGAACTATCTTTCTCAAACAGATAAGCTCCTCTCTTTTCCTCCTTTACTTTCTGTTGAAAGTCTCTTTTCTGGTGTAGACTGTTGTACTTAGGTTTTAAAATGTAACTTATGCTGGTGCTAAAATGTTCTGGTTTATTGCTGACTTTTAATAGTATGCTATTCTTCAGAAGCTAAAATACTCCTGAGAATAAGCAAACCCCAAAGTATTAGCATTTGGCTTTATGTTTGGTTAATGTTAACCTTTTGTACTTTCCTGCAAATAGTGATTGTTTTATCTGCCACTGCCACTTTGGGATAATTTGTGTTCTGCCCCCATGCTCCTTTCTGGTTTTGTTTTTAACTGTGCCTTAGGTGCAATAACTAGAGAAAATTCTTTGATGTTCACACATACACCTCTGTTCATATAAGTATGCACATGTTGATAATGCTCTCTCCCCATATGTATGAGAAATCCTCATCAGAATCCATGATGGTTAGGATACCTCATTCAGAGGGACTACCTAAAAAATGTTTTGGCTTTTTTTTCTTATAGTCCTTTTGCTTTTATGATTACAGTTGCAGGTTGAAAAAAACTAAATAACTTTTAATGCAATGTATTTAAACTTGGGTAATACTTTTGGCTATATATTTATGTAGTTTTTTTAAGAACTTATCAGGATGTGTTGTATGAAAACTTCTAGAAAATAGTGCAAATACATGATTTTAAACATTATAAGGTTCCAATTTCTAATTAAAAAATTAATATCAGTCCATAACTTGATTGTCTTATAACTCCAGCTTTGCCAAATGCTTGGTTTTTGCAGCATAATTTGCAGTGTAATTACTGTTGATGAATTACCAGTAGTTGTAATGGGAATGTGTTGAGTTTGTAATACAAGTACACAGAGAAGAAAGGGAAAGGAATGTTTCAGAACATCACACTAATTCTATACTTGCCTTATACATTCAGTCCACAGTATCTTTCTATTACTTTGTACAGCATCACAGG
This sequence comes from Galbula dea, assembly GCA_013399015.1. Taxonomy (NCBI): domain Eukaryota; kingdom Metazoa; phylum Chordata; class Aves; order Piciformes; family Galbulidae; genus Galbula; species Galbula dea. The sequence goes on from VWZX01009005.1 coordinate 2,387,697, forward strand.
ATGTTAGAAGTTGGAAGGGACCTCAAAAGATCATTTAATCCAACCCCCCTGCCACAGTAGGATTCCCTAGACCAGGTCACACAGAAGCGTGTCCGGACGGGTTTTGAATCTCTCCAGAGGAGACTCCCCAGCCTCTCTGGGCAGTCTGTGCCAGTGCTCTGCCACCTGAACTGGGAAAAATATCTTTCTTGTATTCACATGGAACCTTCTGTGCTTCAGCTTACACCCATTGCCCCTTGTCTTGTCACTGGGCTTCACTGAGAAGAGCCTGACCCCATCCTCCTGACACACACCCTTCACATATTTAAAAGCATAGATGAGGTCACCTCTTAGTCTCCTCTTCTCCACGCTAAAGAGACCCAGATCACTATGTTAATTTCTAGGAGATTTTAATGGGAGATGAGCTATTAAATGGGGTTGGAACCTACAAGTACTCCAGCTGGAATTAAGCTTTAAGTTCTTGTCAGTTTTATTCAGTGAAAATACCTATCAAGGTAGTATTCTACTACAGTGATTCCTTCAAACTGTGCCTTAAGCAATTCTTAACTGTGTATCTTCAGAGGGACTGATATCACCTGAGCTTTCAAAAACCTTTTGCAATTGTGTGATAGTGTTATAAAACATAAAATCCTGAAACAAATTAGAAACTAAGTAGGGTAACAGAAAGCAAAAGCAGGAATCAAGTCAAAAAGCAAAATCATTTAACGTGGTTTTGCAGGTTTTGCTATATGTGTTCTTGCTGATATAGTAATGAATGCAAAGTGCTAAAAACAAATATACCCCACTTCATTAGATAAGTAAAAACTTTACAAGAATCTCTAGTATGTCTATAAATTCATCTGATCAATTTAAAATGCTTGAGTTCTCATAAACTGAAGGCTTCTGATGGCTAAGCCACAGCCCACTCAGGACAGGACTTGCATCAGAGCAGTAAATGACCAAGAAGCACAAAGAAAGAATTAGGATGTTTTAAAATTGCATTTATTATTGACAGTGCAAGTCTTTCCAAACTGACTTAACATCAATCATTTAACAATGATCACAGCCCAGATTTATTAAGGGTATTTAGCATCCCTTGAAAAAATTGGGGAGGAGGGGTTTGCAGGGGTAGGGGTGGTGCCTACATAGTTTTTTAAAGTGTGAATGGTACTCCTCTTCTTTAATGTGTATTAGGGCAGCAGAAAGCATGTGAAACCTCTACCAGGAAGAGAATGATAACAAGAGTTAGGTAAACTAATAAGATGTATTTTTTCTGGAATACTATATTGTTTTAAGCAATCTCTGATGAAAAGGATATCTCCAGTACAGAAGCTCAGACGTGTGAGGAATGCATGAAGTCTTTCACAGAAACTGAACCTAACAGACCAGGCAGTTTAGAGATGATAGTTCAGAAACAGAAATCTACCTAATTACATTTTGGCTGATGTTGAACCAAGATACTGAACCAATCCAACCTGGAAATTTGACATTCTTATGTTTCTATTCCAGTTATTTTAAATCTAAATTTTAAAAGTGGAAGGGAGTGCATGTCTGGAGTTTTGGAAATGGAGTTTTATGAAGTATTGATGTTTGTACAGCTAAACCAAAAATGGAGAAGCAGCAATTGATTAAAACTGCTGCACAAGCTTCTAAAATAGTTAGCAAGTGACAGCATCTAAAACAATTATTAAATATATGGAGTGAAATACAGGAGTGTTTTACTGTATCCTTTTCCTTAGCAGCATTTAAATACTATTATTTTTCTTGTTTCTTTTATCTTGTTTCATGCCAGATGTTCTTATCAGGTAAAACAATGGTGATATGTTTTAATATTGATGAGTTCATTCTCCTGGGGAATAATAGTTTATCTACCTTCTCAGAATACAAATTGTGGGAGGTTTCTGTAGTGCAATTACAATAATGCATTGAATTTTAAGTGTAACTCTTTCAAACTGTGGAAAGAACTTTTTGTTTACTGCCTTCTATCTCTTTTCAGAGTGACTCTGCTTAAAATAGTGTCATGTTTTGATGGCCTTGAACAAATAAACGTATAAATCACCAGATGTACTGTCTAATCTGTCAAAGTAACATATGCTTAAGCACCTTATAAACTATTAAATAATCATAATATTTCTCTTTCCAGGGTGATTAGTTTACTCTGAAATTGTTCTGCAGTTGTTTAAATGAATAATTAAAGAACCTTGCTTTAACTTTTCTCTTCTCTTTCATATCCAGGAATTTGCACAACGAAGTGCTGAAACTATAAATGATTTGGTGACAAGCTGAGCTTATAATGCAGTCAATAAAGACTGTGGAAAAAGAAGTGACTTTTATAAAGGAAACACTTTTCAAAGAATCCTTCCTACAGAAACAGGAGTGCAGCAGAAGCTTGGAGAGCTGTCAGCTCCGCGAGCAGCAGCCATTGGAAGGAGCTGTCTGCAGCTCTCAGTGCTGTACTGAGCATGTCCCAGCGGAACGCAGTGAAAGCAGCACATTATGCAAAAAGGCAGCTCTAGCAGATGGGAGAGAGGCACAGCAAGCATTTGCTTCACTTGCATCACAACCGCTTGAAAACAAACCTGGATCGCTAGAGGGGATCTCACCGGGAGGCCAAAGGAATGAAATCCGGGAGCATGGCTTGATTGCTGAAGGTGTTGCACGGCAAGAAATCATGGGGAATCAAGATGGGAAGCTAAAGAAAAATACGGGAGATGTGCATGAAGGAGGAGAGGATGCCTCTGGGCCCAAGGATACAGATGGCACAAAGAAGGTATCGGGAAGCAGAAGGGGACTGGGGAAGCATGGGAAAGGCAGTGAATCCGGTAAGAAGAAGGGTAAGTCGGACTCGAGGGCCTCAGTATTTTCAAACCTGAGGATCAGAAAAAATCTGTCCAAGGCTAAAGATGGGAATAGTAGTTCACGGGAGGATGTTTTGGAAAGCCAGGCCTTGCAGGCTGGGGAGCTGGACAGTACTCATTCAATTATTACCAAAACTCCAGATATAAGCATCTCTGCAGATGAAGGCGGTCTCTCAGACACAGACGTTGAACATTTTGAAATCAGAAATGAAACTGTCCCAGCTGCTGCAGAGACACAGGATGGACAAAGGACCAGCTCTGGCTCTGATACGGATATATACAGTTTCCATTCAGCCACAGAACAAGAGGATTTGCTTTCTGATATCCAGCAAGCTATTAGACTGCAGCATCAGCAGCAGGGGGCAATTAACATTGGAACTGAGGACCTTGTCACCAAAACAATGGGCCCACACATGGCTAATTCGCAAGCTTCCCCCTTAGATTTTGAACGTTTTCTTTCAGTAACTATCACAGAGAAAGAAAAGAGCCCAGACACTGAAGGGGCTTTTCCACCAGTACCTGAAATTGCAGAAAATGTTCCGATCTCCAATGCAACTGAGCGTGAACTGAAAGCACTGGAAAATGGCACAGGCTCTCCTGGTAACGGCTTATTTGAAACACAAGAACGTAAGCTATTGATTGAGGAACAGAAACAGCTCATTGCTGGAGTGGATGCTGTAGCTAGTGAACTAGAAGATGATTTAAATAGAACTGTGGTAGAAAATGGGTCTCGGACACAAAGCTCCAAACAACCTTTTCCAACCTCAGTAGCAGATGCTGAGACTAAAATTTCTGAAGTGCAGGCTGTTGATTTGCAGGGCTCAGTAACGGAGGATGGCATTTCAGATGCAGGCCATGATTATGCTGCTGAGACTCAGGAAGGGAAACAAGCTGTATCAACCAGTAAAGAGGACCTGCATAATGGTTTATCCACAGAAATGAAAAATGGCATTTTGTCCTCCGAGGGGACGGTAGGCAGCCCGATGCTTGGTTCCCGATGCTTTAAGCCCTATTTAATTAATCCTTGTTACATCAAAACCACAACTAGGCAACTGAGTTCTCCCAACCATTCGCCTTCTCCTTCCCCATCCCAGAGCCCACTTTTTACCAGGAGGCAGGAGTCCTTCTCCAAGAAAGAAAAAGTCTCAATCAAGAAGCAGAGGTCTGCTAGTTTAGCGGGTTTCTTTAGTCGTTCTGCTGACTGGACAGAGGAGGTGTCTAATCACAGATACGAGATAACGCAGAAGGTGGGCTCTGCAGGCTTCTTGGAGCACAAGGAGCTTAGAGAGAAACTGCAAACAGAAAGAGTGCCTTTGACTCAGTCAAGAAAGTCCTCAGGGGTGCAGGCTTCTGCAGAGACATTTCCCAATGTCTTTTCAGGTGAGTGACATGTGTTAAGGTATTTTTTTCCAGAGATGCTTTGAAAATATATGTAAAATACTTGAATTCAGTCCTTTGCAGGTACTATTGTCTTGTGCTGGCAGTTTTAAAATTGAAAAGCCTTATATTGCAAAGACAGTCACATTTCATTAAAATGAGCATAGCCTCTCTATTGAGTGTAAGCCTGGTAGTACTGACATTAAAGGAAGTGCATAACTCAAAGTTTTTCTGCTTTTCTACTTTGCCTAAATCCTGTAGGAAAAGGCTGGATGGCTAAATTATTCTTGTTGAAAAAATGGTAAGGGTTGCATTGTTGTAGGCAGACCAGGCATAAATGGATCTTTCATATCTTTCATACAGCTTTCTGTAGGTGTGATCCTGTTTGGGGTTTTCTTGTGCTAGGTATTGTTCTGGTACACTGTAAATATTTGAGAGCTGCACCTGGTGTTAGACTGAGGCAATGATGAGGATTTGCTTAATGCTAAAAGGAAAAAGCCCTGCAAGCACAGATGGACAGCACCACAGAAAGGAGCCAATTTCCCTGTCAGAAAGAGGAAAAGAGGAGAAGGAAAAAATGTTAATGACTTGAAAAAGGCAATGTGAAATGAATAAGAGAAGGGAAACTCTGGGTACTACAGTTTGGTAGCTGTGGTAGGCTGCTGCTCAGGCTACGTAAGGTGACTAATTTGGGAAAGCATTCTTTTATCTTGCCTGTTAGTAGCTTGCATCCTCTCACAAAGGCATAGAAATAGTTTACAAATTAAATAGTGTGACTAGATGGCTATGTTTTCCTGCACTTTTAGGGTTCTTTTTTCCCCCATCTGAAGTTTCTGTATGAAGCTAATTTATTCACAAATAGAGAAGGCCTCTCCCACATAGGAGGTATGTATACAGAGGAAACTCTGTAACATGCTTCATTTAACTTGGGAAAACTGCAGAACTAAGAGAATACAGAGAACATGCCCTACAAGCACCCAGTACAAGATGAAAAGAATTGACTATAATCAGGTTTGTTTTAAATAAAAGTCTGTTCTAGATGCATAAGCACAGTAAGCATATAGGTACCCAAACTATCTGCAAAAAATTCTGTTGTGCTTTTATGAAAACTAAACAAAATAGAATGGTTTATGAAGGCAATAAGGACATGATTTAAAAATCATGTGCAAAAGAACAGTTAAGCCATCAACAACAGTTTTGCATTGCAAGGATATCTTGGTTTATGCCATTCAGTTTAAAAATCATATAGCTTGTAATCATTCACATTCATAATTGCTTTCTTTGTACATGTTCTACTCTGACATCACAGTAATAGTGGTGAATAGTAGTGGGAAACTGAATTTAAACTTAGTCTCTTTTGCACAGCAGCTAGCTCCAGGAGTTTTAAATACTCAGGTAAAGTATTAACATTATTTTCCAGATTCAAATCAAAACAATACTTTTATTCTTCAGTAGTCTTGAGCCTATTTCAGCATTCAAAATTAGAATTCAACTTTTTAACTCTAAAAAACCCAGCTCCCTCTGAAAGAGATTAGCTCCCCTGTGAAGTGAGCTGAATCTTTTGTTGTAAATCTCTTCCTCTTGTTTTCTTAGATTTAATTTTAGACACCTCTTACTAAAGTTTTATGATGTAAGATGATCACTTTTCAGATGTACAGCATATAAAAGCACACTTTTTTAATCAACTTTTGACACTTTATAAACAACTTGGAGAGTGAAGACTTAAATTGCACCTGTTATTAAAATGTTTTTCTTCATGGTGGTGCTATAGTGGAAATTTTATGTGGCAAACTTCAAGAGAATGGAATTACTTTTTAGAGACCAGTTTTCCAGGAAACACTTTTTTCACATTTCCTCACAAGTGTCTAGGGAATCCTGCTGTGGCAGGGGGGTTGGACTAGATGATCTCCCAAGGTCCCTTCCAACTCCTAATATTCTGTGATTTACTAATTAATTTTTTTTGTTACCTTTTCCCAACAACACTTTAGACTGTTACTGTGAAGGGACCAATGCCCAATGCAACAGTAGTTCTATCTCCAATGGAAATTGTGGTGGCCCTCATTTGCATATACATAGCAACTCTCTTCACAGGCAGAGGACAATTATACCTTTCACTCTTCCAGAAAAGCTTGAAATGAGGGAAGTGGAAATTACATGATATCACTTGATGTCTTTTTGATCATTCTTAATTTTTTTTAAATATATATTTACAAGCTGAAAATTATCAACAGTATAAAAATAGAAACCAGTGTGCATAAAAAAAAAAAGAATTTACACTTAGCATTAATATTCCCACAGCCAACTGTGATTTCTGTAAGAGCAGAAAAGCCTCTTTATTTAAACCAGTCTGCACAGCAACAATTACAGAAATAATTTAACTGTAATTTGAATACTGCTTTTGAAAAATGTTCTATTTTAATTGCATGCATGAGCTGCATTAATTCAGGGATTACCATCAGGCCTTTAGAAATAACATTCTTTATAGGAGCTCATTTCTATCTTTAAAAAAAAAAACCCCTGCTTCTTGCCTAGAGCATTAATTCCCATCTTGCTGTGCAGTGACTGCAGTGTTGTTCTGCATTTCTAACTAGAATCAAGTAAAATATTCCACAACACTTTAGTGTCAATTTTAATGACAGCAGGTTCTATGTAATGACTGGCCTACTTTGGCACTATGTTGTGGTTTGGCTGTGTGCCATTTGGTTTTCATAATGATCCATATGAACTTTTACAAGGCTCTTTTAATGTAAAATGCAGATGGAAGCCAACAAACATCTGGAATGGTAGAGAATTTGCATATTTTATATTTGCTTTATATGAGAGAGAGTAAAGGGTGGTATTTCAAATTTGATGCAATGGCTAAGAATGGAGTGTGGACAAATTTATGGGCACTTTGTGATTCAGACATCAGATCTGTTTATTTTATGATAAGGACAGCTGTAGTTGAGATTGCAGTGACAGTAATTAGAAGTTCTAGATTACCTGATGCACAGTGGAAACATGGCTTCTATATTGTGATCCCAGGAAGACAACAGCTAAACCTGAATGTAGAGGATTGACTCTCTCACTTTGGTGGGTGGCAATGAAGGATTTGCACTAACAGCAAGAGAAGTATCTTTGTGGGAAAATGAAATTGATGATTCCAAATGTTAACATAACTGGGGAAAAAAAAAGCTAATAGGTTGATTAAATAAAAAGGAGTTCATCCTTGCTTTAATTTCAAGTGCAGTGATTGCAGAGGAGCTAGTAAGGGTGTCTGTTACATAAACTGAATGAAAGACTCCCACCAGCTGCCCCAGATGGTAATTAAACTCGACCCAGACAAGCCCATGCCCTTTCTAATCTCTGTTAGCTGGCTGTAACATGCTGCTGCCTGTACCTCTTTCAAACAGATCATTTATCTTTAAATTTCTCTTCAGAGATTTATAGTTGACTTGCTCTAGCTGTAAACAGGAGACAAACAAACACAAAATCTTGACTACCATAAAACAAAACCTGAAGTCAGTCCCATGCTTGTGTATTCTCAGCCACTTTCTGATTTCCATGGAGTGCTGCTGGCCTGCTTCTCACAAAGGCCACTTTATTTCACAGCTAATATCCTCTGCACCCACTTGCAGTTCAGTGCAGTGTCTGCAGGCATATACAAAGGTCTTAGTATAGATAAGTATGTGAAGACTTGAAAAAAAACAGGATGAAGGTTTGTTTCTGAGACAGTGCATAGATCTTTTTAGATACTTTTTCAACATTGTAGGGTTTGTTGGTTTAGGTTGGTTGTTTTTTCATTCTGGTTCATGTGATAATGCACACAATATGGATTTGTTTCTGCTGGCATCCTGATGAGAATGTTTATCATGCAACTGTTATTTAAGACTGCTTAAGTTTTACTGTTTCACTGATGAAGTTTGTCAGCAGTGATACAAGTGTTTCTTTTATAAGATGGTGGGACAGTGCAAACCCCTCTAAGGGAGCTGCCCAACAGCAACCCTTCATGTGATAACAGGATCACACACTACACTGAGTGTTCCTATTGAACACTCAACAATCTGAAGGGAAAGATTGTCCTCTTTTTGTCTAGTAACCAAAACTGGGGGGTGGGTGGCACTCCAACTACAGTAAAATGTGTTTGAAAATGAGCTGCAATATGTCACTGAAAGACTGGTGAGTGTAGATATGTTGCTTTTATGTTAATATTGCCAGTACTGCAATATGGGAATCTTAGCAAGATGAATAATATGACTGGAATGCATTGCTGCCACTAGATTGTTTTGATGGGGTCTCATGACTAAGGCTTTGATCTTTATCTAAAACTTCATTGGGAGTAGCAGATTTTGGTCATGGGGTTGAATGGCTGCATCTCTGAGGGGTGACCTCGTTCTGAGCAGCAACTCCGTTATGAGGTCTGACTAGCAGCCTGACTTATGTTTGGAGTAAAAATCTGTTGTCTTGGTTTCCTAAGTCTTTTTTTGGGGTGCAGAGGGGGAAAGGAAAAAGGACAGTTTATAGCTGGATGTCTGTGCAGCTCTGCTTCATCTGAAACACAGTACCAGTATAATATTGATCTGGCTAGAACTGGTCATTGAAGGACATTGTGTGCTTCAATGATTTAATTTCTGTGAGAAGAGCAGTGGATTATTGCAGTGGGAACAATTAGGTGGAATATAAAGTTGACTCTATTTCTTGGCTTTAATTGTGCTTTATTATTAAAAAAATAATAATCATTTAATAGCTGGGGTGATATCTCAATTTAAAAAAAACCCAAAAAACATAAAACCCCTCTTCTTAACAGAAAAGAAACCTGTTTCTTGAAGTAAGCCTCACTTTTTTCCTCTAAGCTGTCATGTCTAAAGAAAAATAAACTTGGAATTGAAAAACCTCTCTAGGAATATTTTAGAATGCCTATGTAAGACAGATCAAGTTCTAATGTGAATCAGTAATAGAAAATGCAAAACTACTAATTACCAAAGATATAATATTTTTTGTGTACTGTAGTTTAACCAAGCTTAGGATATGGTCAAGTGCATTCTTCATAAAATACTCCTGCCAAAATTTGGTCTTACATAAGGAATGGCAGTGATGAAGCATATGTGTAGGTGTTTCTTTGACTGTGGCCTTGATTCTATTTAGGTTTATTGAAGAGCATAATGCTGTAGCAGCTAGATGGAATACAGCAGTTTCTGTAAACTTACTTTTATGCACACAATTTTTGGTTTTGGGGGTACAAGGGGAAGGTGGTAGAAGCAGTGAGAAGTGCTCTCAAAGGAAGGCAATGGAAATATGTGAGGATTTGACATTGGGTCACCTTATTCATGCCCCTTCATGAGATAACAGAAGGCCAGTTGCATTTTGTTAGATGCTTTAGAAAAGGCAGCACAGTGGGTCTGGGAGCTGTCTCACACTTGTTCTTTTAAGTAGCAGCAACTTCCTGCATTCTTATATTGCAGTTCTCTGTAAAGGTCTGTTACCTTGAGTACAAAATGAGTATTCTTCAATTTGTTTCCATATTGATGCTTTCCAGAATGTTTCCTTCACACTGATGAAAATAGCTAGGCTTTCTGACCACAAATGTTGGTGTTTTCTGATGCAAAATTTATTCTCAGAGGAAGTCAGTCATGTTCTGTATTTATTTGTAGATGCATAGCTAGAAGAATTGTGCCAGGGTAGGTTTAGATTAGATATTAGGAAGAATTTCTTTACTGAAAGAGTGGTAAGATATTGGAATAGGCTGCCCAGGGAGGTGGTGGAGTCACCATCCCTGGAGGTTTTTAAGAAGAGGCTAGATGTGTTTCTTCAGGGGATGATTTAGGGATAAGAGTAGTGTAGGGCTATTGGTTGGACTAGATGATCTTGAGGGTCCTTTCCAACCGTAATCATTCTGTGATTCTGTGAGTCAGTTAACAGTTTTGCAACAGTAAGAAGCAGTGTTTAAGGTTGTATTGTGTAAACAACATCACAGTTGTTAAAGTAAATCCCAATATACATAAAAATAAATGGAAATATATAAATAGAGAAGTACAAAAATTCTTGAGAATTTAATCTTCTTCTTGTCTTGGCATATGCAGATAAACAGTGGCAGGAAAGCATAGTCACAAATGAGATTTATCATTAAGATATTCTTATTTGTTAGTAAATGTAGGACTTGTCTGGTCACAGAATCACAGAATGTTAGGAGTTGGAAGGGACCTCGAAAGATCATCTAGTCCAACCTCCCTGCCACAGCAGGATTCCCTAGACCAGCTCACACAGAAGTGTGTCCAGATGAGTTTTGAATCTCTCCACAGAAAGGGACTCCCCAACCTCTCTGGGCAGTCTGTGCCAGTGCTCTGGCACCTCAACTGGGAAAATTTTTTTTCTTGTATTCACATGGAACCTCCTGTGCTTCAGCTTACACCCATTGCCCCTTGTCTTGTCACTAGGTCTCACTGAGAAGAGCTTAGGTTCTATATGAAATTTATCAGGAGTGCCAGAGCTCAGTACCTGAATTTGGTGTGAATTTGGATCAGGAGGAAGTATTTTACTGTGGAATTAATTACAGGAGGCATTTTTCATTCTAGAGTTTATTTGATGCTGAGATCTGGTTTGGATGTCCCTTAAAGATGCATAATAGGAGTTATTTTCCCCTGATACTTATTACTTATTCTAGAACATCTGGAGTTGGAAGGGACCCACAAGGATCATCAAATCCAACTACTATCTCTGCACAGGACAACCCCCCAAAATTACACTGTGTGCCTGAGGGTCTTGTCCAAATGCTGCTTGAATTCTGTCAGGCTTAGTGACTACCTTGGGGAGCCTGTTCCAGTGCTCCACCACCCTCTGGGGATTTGATTAATATTAAAAACCCAGCAGTTATTGAAGTTGGACAAGATTGTCAGTCCTTGGGTGCCAAGGTCCTGGAGAGGAAAGAGAGGTAAGGCATGCTGGGAGTTTAATGATTAGATTGAAAGAAATTTGTTATTCATGTCTCACTTTAGAGGCTTGCTAGTACAGTTCAGTTGTGTCTTGTGACCTGTGGCTGCTTGAACAAATACTTGGATTAACTTCTAAGCTAGAGATGGACCAGGCTGCATTTAATGTTAAATGAAATGTTGAACCACTGGGAATAAAGAAGTTTTACAAAACTGGATTGTAAAAAACCAGTGGGTATCAGTTTGGACTGATAAAAGATGCTGTTAATAATAGCTGCCCCAAAAGACATCAGAGGAGCTTCTTACTTTAAAGAGCTAGACAGAAAGAGTTGTGGCTTTCCAGCAGTCTGTGGGAACTTGGCACAGAATGCTGCCTTCACATCACAAATCACCACAGAAACTAAAAGGGTAAAGATGAGCAGAATTAAATACTTGCTGAGAGGAACCTAAGCACCTGTAAAACAAGAAAGTTGCCAAAAACACATATGGTGCTTAGAAGATTTGGTAGACAAACACATATAGATTCTCTTTTATCATAAACTCCTATAATTGGGAAAACTTTAGCAATATGTCTCTGTAATGTGCAATAATACTGCATTAGAACCTGAAGAGAAATCATGATGAAAGGAGACATGCCATATAATGTTGTAGGAGGGTGCATCTCACTTATGTTTTTAGACAAGTATTTGATAGTGTGTACCACTGCTCTGTCATAATTGGGGATTTTTTTCCTGTTTAAAAACTTCAGTTTCTGAAAGACGTTTAGTGACATAAGATATATTGCTGTGTGGCATGAAGAGTGAAAGGCAGGGATAAAAGCATAGTTTAATACTTGCCTCAGCTTATCCTGTTATACATATGCCATGTATCAGAAAATTCAGTGTGTGGGAAAGGTGTAAAATCTAACTTGCTGTGAAAGCAAAATTTCAAGGAGCTTAATGTTCAAGTTAGGGATGCAGTGCTTCAGAGGCTTACTAATCTACAAGAGTTCTGGAAGTGCTGTCATAGGCCATCAAAAATATTCTAATATATTTTGAAACTCTGATGACAGCTAAGTTACAATACTTGGGGTTTAGAGAAAGTACTACATTGTTGCTATTGTAAATGTTTGAGGTAATTTTAATCTTAATTTTGGCTGCAGCAGCAAGTAAGGCTTCTGAACAAACCTTGAAGGTGGAAATTATAAGATATAATTATTTGAAAAGGGGGTAGAGAGACACAGAAGAGAATGCAGTATGGTTTTAGCAAGAATCATTAAGACTACATTGATAGATTCTTTTTTTGGTACAGCTGTTTTCTAGACAATGCAAGAGTGGGAGGAAGGAATTAATCTGAGATTCTGTACAAAATGACAACACTGCAAATCACTTACCCAAAGCAGAAAAATACTGGGGGTGTTGACAAGGAATTCTGCCTTGTTAATACACTGCCACCAGAGAGGAACAGCTTTATTTTGGCCTAATTCTACCTAATGTTGTGAAATATAGGCTTCATCAGGCTCTGGAAGTTTATTGCATAATTTACACAAGTAGAGCTGCATCCTGACCTTTGTCCCAACCATAGCATTTGCAGGACTTGACATTTTCATTACCAACTACAACTTTACTGAAAGTTTTGTCTTTCTTTATTATCACACAAATGCCAAAATTAGGAACTGGGCTGGCATTGGGAGCTCATTCACCAGGACAAAGGTCTGTGCTAATTATATTTCTGAGTTGACTGTTTCAGCTCTTCCCAGCATAATTTGTGCAAATATGGCATATGGTTTAGTAATCTTTTAACAGATAATTGGGAGACATGCTGAAATTGGTGTTGTTGCCAAGTCTTATAGCCAGCATAAGTGGAGCAAGCTGTTTTAAAATACAGCTGCTTGGTTCAATCAAGGGTTCCCATGGATAAGGAGATAGGGTGTTTTGAAAACTATTTGTATTTCTCATCTTTTAGTTTTGGAGAATCCTATTTTCAAATTTTACCAGACCTCCACTCCAGGGCATTCCTGGAAGAATTTGAGGGGCTTTTATATGAGGTGCCACTTTTACTTTATGTGCTCTGTCATGGCCCTGGGCACAGCAGCAGGATTCTCTAGTGGTAAATTGTGCCTTTGGTTTCAAAAGAGATCATGCACATGTGTTTCCTAGAATTTGTTGGGATGTCTCAAACACTTGAATGTGATTTTCTGTAACTGTGTAATGGGTTTGCTGTCCTAGCTGAGTGAGTTGAAGTCTCACTGATACAGTTATTCAGGCTGGTTTTGCACAATCCAGAATCTTGCTGTGGCGGGGGGGTTGGGCTAGATGATCTTTCAAGGTCCCTTCCAACTCCTAATATTCTGTGATTAGTGATAATTGTGAGGCTAAAATAAGGGGAAAAAATTTCTTTCTTGTGGTTCTAACTTAGAGATAGTCAGGACTTTTCATGGAAAATTTTTAACAGTCAAGAAGGGTACTAAGGGACAAGATACTGTAAATGAACAGAGCTTGAGATACCAAGAGGTTTAGACAGCTTGGCAAAAGTAAGGCATGGTGTTTCATGTGATAATCAGGTACAGGACTGACAGGTATGAAATTAATAATTTAGAGGGTTTTTTCTCTAGTGGTTTGAAGAGTCTATGAAGGTAATCAATCTATCAATCCCTACATTCTTCACTGGAATTTAATAAGTATTTCTGATTTTGAAATTACATGTCCATGTGTATGGAAATGTATGCAAAAAAAGGCATACAAAACTGGAGGGACAACAGAAGATATGTTGATATATGCCTTTTTCTTAATTCCTGTTTAGAAAGATTTTCTGCTTTTGACTTCTAAAATTAAGATCATGTTTGGGTTTAGTTCATGCCACCCATGGGAACACAGCCAGGAAATCTGGAGACAAAACATCAAAGATAGGACAATCCTCTCAGCCATTTCCACACATCCTTAGCTTTAGCAATGTTCTAAATACTAAAATAGACATAAGTGTATATATAAAGTATATAATATAGATAACAGGATGATATACAATATAGATACATAAAAACAATGTATAACCTTTGGGCTTTTTCCCTTAAAAGCATATTTAGCACACAAGCAGTGCATGCAGATACTGTTACACTTATAAGAACAACAAAAGGACATCTTTTTATGACAGAATTGTATTTGTACCGTAACCATAGACCTTGTCAAGTGGTGTTATTTGTAAGATTTATGTTGCCTGGAAATTAGACTTGTGACATTCATAGTGAAAGGATTAGATTGTGGGTTTTTTTCCTGTTATGAAACCATATCCTGTGTGCAGGCCTATTGCTTGGTGGGTTTTCCATGTTTTATGTAACCAGGCTGTGAGAACACTGTCACATGGTTTCAGGAAACTATATGTCAATGAAAATTCAATCCATTTTTAAAAACAAACACAAACAAAAAAACCCAGACAATCAACCAAACAAAAGCTCAACAACAACAACAAAAACCCATGCAAAACCAAAATAGTCAAAACAACCCCATAGGATGAGAAGTCTGGAGCAATTCCTCAATCTAAATCAGCAAAGGATCAGAAACTTTGCAGTGAAAAACACCTATAGATGAAGTCTCTAGTCTTGGAATATTGGGTGTAATCTCCCAGGTCAGCCTTAAGGCAAGAAAGAGATTAAATTAATTTGTTACTTTTTACACATTTTTATGCAGGACTTGAGCTTTTTACTTGAAGAGAAGACAATTTCCTGTTGTGTAACATTCCCCAGGTTCCATGTGCACCTTTGAAAACTACTTTCTCAGCAGTCTTGTGTGTCACATTATATCTAGGCTGACTGGTACATGCTGAAAAATACAGGGGAAATATTAAAGAAATATAATACTTTTGATCCTGGAAGTATTAATTTTAAATGCAAAATATTAGTCAAAGATTTGTATATTTGAGACCTAAGGAAGTACATTAAAGAGTAGATATGTGAAAATTGTCATTGATTTGCCCCCCAGAAAACAATTCAGCAAACTTTTGCTGTGTAGACTGGAGGAATGTGATGAAAGAGTAAAATTTATACTGCAAAGCATTTAAGAAATTACAAGTTGTGGCAAATACTGGCTTATATACAGATAAGGAAATCTTTGCAGTGTTTCTGTCTCTCAGATGTATTTGTCCTCTTACAGCTTTCTGGAGAATGTTTGGTGCTGCATGATTCAGATGCTTTGCCAGATGATTTAGACCTGACTTAGCTGTGACCTTGATGGTAGTATACATAGAACTGAAGACTGACCAAAAAAAATGTAAGGAAGGAATGATTTAGACATATATGGGACAGCAGATATCAGAATTACAGTATTTCCTAACTTTTGAATGCAGCAGCAAACAAATTTTCTTTTTCCCTATTTTCTAGTCTTTTTTCAGTTTGTAGAACTATGTTTATAATTGGAGTCCTTTCTAAATGGAAGACTATAAGAAGACTATAGTTGTCTATGTTTTGTAAGATGATCAGAAAACATATTCTAAATGGAAATTCACCATTTTGTCTCTCTTCTTTCTTTCCTTTTTTTTTCCTCTATAATATCTCTCAAAAATAGAGGAAAGCCTATGATACTTTTGTCTTCAAAGCTTATGAAACCTCTTTGCTGTGTGAGCATTTCTGATCTCACTACAGTGGGGAAAAAAAGAGTAAACTAGGGAGAAGGCAGCAAGCCAATTTCAGCATTTGAAGATGTAAGCACTCCATGCATGAGTCAAGTTAACCCTTGATGTGACTCTGAATAGGACATTCAGAACTGGTGCTATATTGAAGCTGCTGTCTCTGCATTAGGAAAAATTACAATGAGAAGTCTGTCTCCAGTCTTTATAGGTTAAGATGTGTTGATGCAGCTACAGAGCTAATGGTGCAAGTGTGATATAGTGCTCTGGTTGTTAGAAGAGAGAACTCTGTGAGACCAGCAGAAGGGGGAGCTTTTGGAATACAACTCATTTTGGTCATTAGTCTCAACTTGTTCTCACTGACAGATGTGCTCCCAAGCTTTTGCAAATGCAGTGTAAGTAGGATATGAGACACATCTTTAAAGAGAAATGTGATGTTATACCAGCATGATCCTCAGGCAAACCTTATTGCTAGCTCTGCTGTAGTGCAGTGCCTCAGTGCATAGATGTCTGTGTTTTTCAGTATGACTGTGACTGCTCTAGTTTTCTCCTGTTTTTCACTTCCATTCATGCCTCTCACTCCTTTCAATAATTAAGCAAATCCAATGTCAACAAAAATATGCTTATGATATTGCTAGTTCTTAAGGATTTTATTGCTCACCTTGTAGCTCTTTGAAAGGTTGGTCTTCTAAGTGAATTGGACAGGAAAAGAGATATAATGTGAATTCATTGACAGTCCTGGACATGCTTTAAACATTCAGTTCCACAGGCAATCAAGTGCAAGGCAGACCTGCATTTCAGAAGAGTGTAGATCCTTATTTTTAGTGTTTACTTGAGGAGAAAAAAACGTTGCCCTAGAATAATAATATGTAACAGACCAGACATGTTTCCTTCTAAACCAGGCAGCCTCTCCCATCCAAAATGACTTGTGGTCCAGGTCATGGCAGACAAGGTGGTTCAGATTATCAGTACTGACAGCCAAGGTCTGTAGCAGCTGTTGCCATATGGAAGTAGGCGTAATACATACAGACAGACACCTCTCCAGGCCAACAGAGGATCTGTGGCTGTGTCAGGCTGATGCTGGATGAGATTACTATATGAGATCATTATGTGCATATTATATTTACATAAATAGTTAATATTTTACAATGTTTCAGTATTACATGAAATAATATTTGCAGAATGACTTTTGGTGGGTGTAGATTCCTTTCTCCCTTCACCTTGCATTTGAGTAAATATGGTTGGAGTAAACCTAAAGCTGGAAATTAACATTCAAGAGTGCAGTTACCTGCATTTTTAAAACATGGAGGCAATGTGAATGGAAACCATACTGGAACCTGTGAATTCAAGCTCTGCAGTGAGTAACTGATGTTTTCCACAGAGGTGTTTTTGACAAAGAGTGTTACTCAAGTTTTCATCAGAGGGTTGAGATGAAGGCCTGTAATGTCATACAGGAGGTGACAAGATCATAGTGCTGCTGCTTTGTGGGAATTGGGGGAAGTGGCAGATGACATGGAGGTGGAGAACACAAAATTTGGAAGCTGAGCTGGAAGACTC
Organism: Galbula dea; assembly: GCA_013399015.1. NCBI lineage: Eukaryota > Metazoa > Chordata > Aves > Piciformes > Galbulidae > Galbula > Galbula dea. The sequence continues at coordinate 2,404,969 of VWZX01009005.1, forward strand.
AGGCTGAGCCATGGTAGTAAAAGTATCATAAAATATCTACAGAAGGCCAGGGTACCTGATACTTCCAAACTTAATTTTGTATTCCCATTCTTTTAGCTAGTTAATTGTGTCATCCTTTGTAAGAAAGAAAAAAGTCTTTATTCCTTACGGGGTTTTAAGAAGTCATTCTAATCAGGCTACAAATTAATTCAAAATATTATATAGTAATATTTTTGTATTAAAGATTTATTATCAAATAGTGTTCTCCAGAATTCTTTCTTTCATTTCCTATTTTTACTTCTAAGAGTTGAGATTTCTGGTACACATTGTAATGCCTTAGTCTTTGTGTCCTGTAGATAGCTCCCAATTCTTACTGATCTGTGTCATCACCCTGGCAGGACGAACTCTGCTGGAGAAGCTCTTCAGCCAGCAGGAAAATGCACCACAAGAAGAAGCAGAAAAACTCTGCTCTCGCATTATTGCAATGGGTCTTTTGCTTCCATTCACCGACTGCTTCAGAGAACCATGCAATCAGAGTGCCCAGCAAAGCACACCAACCTTTGATGTAAGTACTGAAAAAGTTATCTTTTGTCTCTTTTTGCCAGGCAGGGCATGATTTGTCAGTGGTTCATCGGTCCTGAGAGAATTCTATTAGTCTTTTTAATGAAAATTGCCCTTCTGAGGGTGGCTAGCTATTTTTCTGAGTTCAGGTGTATACACTTTTGTATCCATATAGGTGTAAGTTTTAAAAGGTTCTCCTACAACTTCATTTATTAACTTTTTAAATCTTATCTTAGTCTGCTATACTATTCTTGATCTCTTGTTTAAGCCTTTTTCTTTGAATCAAAACACTCTATATGACTACCAACTTTTCAATCCAATAACTGCTTCACCAAAAATATAAATCAAAGGAACATCAGAAAATAGCATATCACAAAACTTTGCAGAATCTAAATTGGATGTTTATGTTTGACAACTTTTTACCCCTGAAAAGACTTCTGATGTAAAAATAGTGCAGGGGTCAGGGCAAATTTGCTTGCATTCTACCTACAGTGTTATCTGTGCCTTTGGATTTCCTGACCGGAGTGGTCTTATTGGTGGTGTTTCCATACCATTACATAGCTGTGGTATAAACATCACCCAAAATACTGTTCCTCCTTCTTGGATAATGAATTCAACATTAAGATATCTTTCTATTGTATGATACTGTATAAATCATGTGGTTTTACAGTCAACATGTTTTTATGATCCTTGCCATTAAATTTTATCTTTGACACTTCTTTGTACTGATTCATGTAACTGAAGATAATCGGGGATCTTTTCTTCATTGATTAACTTCAAAATAATATACATATATTAAATGAACTACTTAATCTCTTACTAATATAGTTAAGATCATCTCCATTCTACACATTAAGCTAGAAACACTAGCTGGTTAGAAATATTCAAAAATGATTGACATAGATATGAAAGAACATGAGTCTTTCTCATCTTTCTTGGAGAATGGTTTAAGTAGTTGTGGATTGTTTCTGAACATTAGTTTTAAAACATTTAAATTCTTAGTGAAAGCTTAAATGATTTTGACACAGAAGCTTTCTATTATAATCTTGTAAGTGTGTTAGGAAGAAAATTGAGCATTCATCTGTACCCACACTATACTCCTTTTAGGGGGAACTTAAGCTCTATTGCACACCGAAGGGTCCAACAACTACTTTTTTTCATGTAGTGGTAACCAGCCACCTCTTCTTCTGTATGTATGTGAAATGCATATGAAGTTCTCATCTTTATTCCTGGTGTCATTTTAATTGGCTTATTAGCTCTCTTTACATCTTTTTCAGTACTTTTATTGAATGCTGTTATTGTGTTGAGTACTGCTGTTAATGCCTTCTTGAGGTATAAATTATTTCAACATATTCTATAAGGAAAGAGCTAAATGGACATCTTCTGGAGGGTGTCCTTCTTTCCTGTGCTATGATGTGATTTTATACATAGGCATGTTTGACATTTTGGGGTGGTGATTGATCCTTGTGCAATTTGTAATTATGATACCTGACTAGGTTGTCTTCTCTTTCTAAAATAACACTTCCACAAGGAAACAGAGAGATAGACAGCATAAATGTGAAATGCTATAAAAATGGCTGGATTTCTATTATCTCCTGACCACCTGTGATGCTGCAAATGCTTTTTAAGGAAATACACTTGTTGCTTTCTTACTGCTGAATAGTAGCAGGTGGCAGGACTTTGCAGGTCAGGTGGAAGAATTGTCACTGACATGAAGACTTGACTTAATTTTAAATTATTTGCACTGTTTACACCAGTCTGAAAATTAGTTGTTAGATTGCAGGCAGACTCCTTTCTCAGGTGTCAGAGAGCCAAAATACAAGTGATCAGTTTCCAAATAGCAACTTTCCCAAGAATCGACTTTAACTAAGAAAACATTTTTCCAAACTGCAACACAAAGCTGGCAACAATGCAGCATTTCTTTGAGCATACTTTAAATGCTCTGGAATAAAATGTTTAAGAGTGAATGTAGTCCCATGTTATGAAATTTGTCATGGCAGTATACTGTGGGTCAATGCTTACCAGTGTTTTTCGATATCTAAAACATGAGTGCCAAGACTATGGGCCAAATTCATTTCAGTGGTGCCCAGCAACAGGACAAGGGCCAGTGGGCACAAACTGGAACATAGGAGGTTCCATCTGAACAGAAGAAAAAACTTCTTTCTTTTGAGATTGACAGAACACTGGAACAGGCTGCCCAGAGAGGTTGTGGAGCGTCTTTTTCTGGATATATTCAGAACCTAACCAGACGTGTTCCTGTGCAACCTGCTCTGGGTGAACCTGTTTCAGCAGGAGCTTTGTCTAGATGACCTCCAGAGGTCACTTCCAACCTCTACAATTCTGTGAGTCTGTGATGGGGTTTTGACACAGGTATTTTTAAATTCATTATAGAAAGTTAGGAGCTGGAAGAGACCTTGAAAGATCATCTAGTCCAACCCCTTTGCCACAGCAGGATTCCCCAGACCAGCTCACACAGAAGTGCATCCAGACAGGTCTTGCATCTCTCCAGAGAAGGAGACTCCACAACCTCTCTGGGCAGCCTGTGCCTGTGCTCTGCCACCTGAACTGGGAAAACATTTTTTCTTGTATTCACATGGAACCTCCTATGCTTCAGCTTACAACCATTGCCCCTTGTCTTGTCACTGGGCTTCACTGAGAAGAGCCTGACCCCATCCTCCTGACACACACCCTTCACATATTTTTTTCATTGTTAAGGTACATCACTTTTCTGGAAAAAAGAAATCACTCAAAATGCTCAAGTATCAAATTTTGTTCATGAGGATAAAGGGCTACTTCAGCCATGTATTTACAGTATTATGACTGACTTGCTGTTTTTCAGCCTTGGAAGGCATCTCATCTGTGCTTATTAGTACAGCCAAAGGTAGAAGCCAAGAGCCATGTTTAATCACTGTTCTGGATCTATGAGTAGTTAAAGCTTTCATACTGACACTCTTCTCAAAAGTAAACCACTTTCCCCATTCATCATATTATTGATTTCTTTCTTTTAAAAGCTGCTTAAAATAAAGCAGTCTCCTGCTGACAAGAGCATTTTGAAGTAGCTGGGCTTAAATTTCTTGAACTAAAACCTTGCTTGTCCATTTAACTATTTATATGCAGTGGGAACATGTAATTTGGTTTCTTTCATTTTAGAGGTTGTGTAATTAGTACATTAGAATGATTAAACTTTCTGAACAGAAAAAAATTCCCTCCATGCACCTAAATGAGTCAAAGTGACAAGTAGTTGTATACAAATGTGGAACAAGCTCTTGGAGCTCTTAGCCTGGAAATACCTCTGAGTCATGAAGTCTGGTCCCTGCTTATCCCAAGTCCCATAAAATGTAACTCATCTGAGAGTTTATCTCATTCCATCTCAAATGCAGTTATACTTTTTCCTCTCCCTACTTCTGCTGGTCTTCCTCTCCTGAGGCTGTCTTCATCCAGACTGATTTGATGAGTAGGAACCTTCTTGTATCTACCACTCTGTATTTACTCCTGCTCATTTATACCTGCCTGTGGACATGCCAATGCTTCTATCTTCCTCTCTTCAGGATAAATTTAAATGTTTAGGGTTCTAGTGAAAAACTGCTCAAGTTTTGTATTTAAAAGCAAATGCCCTGCAAGATTGGGCCTGATTCCATGGTTTAACACAGGAGACATCAAGCAAGTCAGTACAAATTTACCCTAGTGTAAGGAAGTTGGGGTACTGCTAGTACACTTCCCACATCTACTACTGTGCTGAGATGAAGAGCAGATGCTAGTCCTGATATCTGTGTGCTTCTGTACTGCCCCACATCTCCCATCTCACCATCCATGATCTGACTCTGTGGAGGATTTTTTTCTTGAGAATTGTCAAAATGCTTCTCATCAGATCTTTTTTTTTTTTTCCCTTTGATTCTCACATTGCTGATTCTGTGTTTTTGCAAGCAGTTTGGACAGATGTGTACACATTAATGGCTGTTTCAGTTTCATGTCTTCACCTCTTTTAAGCATTTCTCACAATGACTATCTGATTTCTCAATGACTATTTTTGTCCTTGGAGGTGGAAGCAGATAAAGTTGGTTAAAAAGGGAAGTGATGTTGAACAGGAGGTCACATTACTTGCATGTGTCCAGGAGTAATATAGCTGCCAAAAGCATTAAGTTCAAGGCTGCACATTGTATTCCTACAGTGGGGGATATACTAATCTATAATTCAGTCTGTGGCACAGGGGACAGTCCTGGTCTCTCTATATTAAAAATGTGTAGACTCTTCCCTGAAAGCTCAGGGTGCACCAGTATGCCTTCTGATGTTTGCTGTAGGTCTAGCTTATGGCCATTGTTTAGGGGTTTGGGTCTACCAGACTCTTTCTGTATGTTATTTGCTAGAGATTCTGAGCAGCTTACAGCAATGGCTTCCACCTTTAAAGATTAGTAGGAAAGCATATCTTCAGCTCAAGTGGTGAAGAAACATAATTAATATTTAATATATCATGTACCTGAAAGTTAACACTGTGGTACCCAAGAATGAATATTTGTTACAAAAAGCCATTCTTTGTGCCTACTGCCAGCAAGCTGGGGAAGGGAGTGAGTTAAACTACAGACCTGACTCTCTGTGACTCTATTCTAAATGCTAGCATCTATAAGTGGTAAAATGTCTATTGATTAGGTACCATCAGATCCTGCAGGCAATTTGCCTCGCCCATGTGCAAATGCTCTGCAGTTTTAAGAACCAGTGGAAAGTGCTGTGTAAGGATGTGTGCAAACAAGAAGTCTTCTTGACGACATGTTTACTGCACTGGACTCAGAGGGCTTTAAGCTTTCAATGCCTGCCCAGAGATGAGTCTTGAATAAACAAGAATGGGATCATTCATTCAAAGGATGTATATACACTTTCATATTTTCCCCAAAAAGAAATACTTTAAACACTGACTATGGGGTCTGAGCAAGATGAAGTGGGAGTTCCAGATGTATTCAAGGCTTGATCACGGTAAGCGTATTCGATAGCTGTGCTTAGAATGATAGCTAGTAAAAATTGCCTCTGAAGCAAAAGGATTAGAGAAGTTGTTGGATGTGAAAACCAAGGTTTGTGGATGCTTGTATTGCAATTACTAATGATAAAGGCAAATCTGGATTTTTCTGTTTGAATGTTTTCTTTTCCTTCAACATCATAGAATTGCCTGCATGCATTTTCTTCAAAATGTTCTAATAATCATGTACATTTATGATATTTATCAAATATGGAAAAGGAGAAATGAGGTTAGTATATTAACTAACAAGGGGCTAAAGACAAGTTTTCAATTTTGGACAGTAGCTTGAGTGAGTAGGAATTAAGATATTCAAATGATGCATATCTTTTGAAGGGCATGGAAATGGAGACAGGGTTAATCCCTTCCTGTTTTAAGTGTAGTTTATGGACTATCAGCTTGAAGTCCAGACCTTCAGAATACCTCTCTGTCATGAAGGTTTTTCATATTTTTCAATTCTGTTTTAAAGCTTCCACATAATGTGAAGGCAATGGTTGCTAAATACCCTGTTTATATGTTGCATGTGGATGCATTTTGGTTGTAGTGTGAATCCCTTCAAGGCATTTTTGCAATATCTAGACACTTAAACTCTGTTGGGCATGGTGCTGAGACAACATCCCTGGGGAGGCTGTTCCAGATCCCAACCACCCTATCAGTGAAGAACCTTTTCCTTTTATGTTAAGCTTTTTATCAAATTAGTTTTTCCTTTATCTAAGGCCTGTGTATTTAATTTTTTTTTTTTAAGCAAATAGAAACTTAGTCACATGGAATAGCAATTGTCATCAAAGAAGTGTTAAATTATTTTGTTCATCCCCCTGCATGTCTCTTCAGCATTTAGTATATGTGTAGAATCTTTTTTATTAAAAAAGATCTAAAAATTAAATATGCAACAGGAAAAATTTATTACCAACATTTTACTCAGGCAGTGGTGTGAATGGAGTGAAAAGAACTTGATCTTTGCCAGAAGATATCACTGTGTGATATTTGCATCCTGTGATTTGATTATTTCCACACACACAGAGTTTTGTACTTCAACATATGCATATTTCCAGGATGTTCATGCAGTTATGCAGTTGCTGTGATTGATCTCTGTAGAGTTCACAGTATTATAAATATTTAATCACAAGGTGTGCATGTTGATGCATACTGGGAGTCACAAGATAACTACTTGGATTGTTGTCATCTAAAACCCTTTCTGTTGGCTTAAAGCATGTTTACCCTAATTCTTATCAGACAGTCTGGATGTCTCCTACTTTTCATAAGTGAATCAAACTCAAAGCTATTGAGTAATAATTATATGATATGATTTGAGCCCAGAGGATTGAGAATACTACTGGGTTTTTTTTGTTTTTCTTTTTAAAAGTTGTCTAAAAGAAACCCACATATTTAGCTGCCCTATGAATATGGAAATGTTATTGGCAAAATCAGGGTTGCAAAGAGCTGAAATAATTTGCTCATTTTTCTTGCTTGTGCATTTGGTGTAACAAGTTTCCATAGTGCTTGGACTGATATATTTTTCTCTAGCCTTTAAGCTAGCTGTATGTGAAAAAGTATAGTCATGATGGACAGAACCTGTTCTGTCTCTAAGGAAAGAACTGGTGGAGAGTTCCTTGTGTTCAAAAAAAGCACTGAACTGTATTCTGGCATCTCATTGTGCTGTAGATGATGAAAAGATGAGATTTCCTCTTGTTAGTAGAAGCAATTCTAAAACTGAAACATAGAAGTATTTTAATATAAATTAGTTATGTTAATGAAAATTTATGTTTTTGTTAGGATTTCATAAACAAGTCTATTTTGATAGAGATAGATATTGAGCTATTTGTATTGGAGTCAAAAGCTTTGACATTTTGAGTTTCTCTTTCTATATGAACTATTCAACTGCTTTTTTTTTTTTTTTAATAACCATAGCAAGACCAGCTTTATACTTGGGCTGCAGTTAGCCAACCCACACATTCTTCAGATTACATTGAAGGAAGCTATCCAAGGAGAATTCCATCTGTGTGGCCCCCACCAAAACCTCCAGATGAAGAAAAAAGACTCCAAATTACAGAAGAAGGTATGGTTTTTGGACACAGACAAGATGTATGTATGGCATGGGGAGGACCTTCTGTCTTCTACAGTCCAAGATATAAGCTTAGTATCTTAACTTCCAACAAATACCTGATTTTGAAGATCTTGGGTTAAATCAGAAAAGTTAGCTGGTATAAATCTAATTAAAAATACTCAGAAAAAAATACATGCTTTTAGTTAACAACCAAGATGTGCACCTGGCACCTGCTGACTAATGGATTTTACCAGATGTGACCTTTGTTCTTTTCCAATTTACATACCTTCAGAACCATGAAATATTGGTACTTTTCTCTTCTTAAAAATATAGTAAAAAACAGTAGCCCTCTGGTGGTATAATGAAAGTTACTAGAGTGGTGTAAGGTATTCCTTTGTGGATTCAGCAGTCCCCTGCTGGCAAAGCAGGAAAAGCATATCTGAAAAATACATCGAGGTCTTGTTCACAAAGTTAGGTTAACCTCAAAAATTTTAACATAAACTATCAGCCAGATTTCTGAAATCTTCTGCATACTCATGAAAAGCTTTGTTTAAGGTGAGAATTGAAACAAAACAAAGAACTTAGAAGAGAATTTGTTAGTAGTGTTGAAGGGAAAATACCACAGGTTCTTGGAGGATTAGCTTTCTGTTAGTATTCAGTGACTCTCCATGCTTTTAGAGTGCATTTACCTCCATGACCTCCATGGAGAGCCACTGGGTATTCTCAATTTTTCCATTTCCTACTGCTCCTTTTTCATTTTTCACATTTGAAGAAGTCATTATTTGAATGTATCTCTTTGTATTGCTTGTGTAGGCTTTGGGTGGAGTTCATTTCAGATTGACTTTTCTTTGGGACTTCTTTACCACTTCCTCTGGAACACAAGCAAAGTATCCCTTGCATGGATACCATTAGTCATGGCAACACTTCCCTTTTGCTGGTATCTCTTATTCCAGTGTTCACAAGCAAAATAAATGGTGGCAGCATAAATGCAACACTGCTATGTTATTCTGTTTATACTGTGGCTTTTATCAAAGTATCTCTTAATAAAGGTGAAAGAAACATTTTGGCATCCATCTCACTGATGCAACTGAGAATGTGGAGAGCTGCAGTACTGTTGAGCTAGTCCATTTTTTAATAATCTATTATTTTAGGTTGTATTCAATGAAAGTGCTGTCATACATGGAAGTAGAGTTCATTGCCATTTCTTTACCCAAAGGGTGGTTAGGCACTGGAACAGGTTGCCCAGGGAGGTTGTGGATGCCCCATCCCTGGCAGTGTTCAAGGCCAGGCTGGATGTGGCCCTGGGCAACCTGGTCTAGTGACTGCCACATCTGCCCATGGCAGGGGGGTTGGAACTGGATGATCTTTAAGGTCCATTCCAACCTGAGCCATTCTATGATTCTATGATGATTCTATGTACTCTGAGAAGGCAGGTTGTGTTTCTCTGCTTGGAGGCTTAGCTAATGGATGTGTGATCAGAGTATTTATGGAAAAAAACAAAAGAGTGAATATTATTTTATTTTGAGGTTTTAGCCCAGCAGAGACTGATGCAAGTGAACAGCAGTTTTGTTATTCTAAAACCTCATTAAAATATTTTTAAATGTAAAGGTTTTTACTGTATTTATCAATTTGGAGGAATATTTCTATCAAGAGAATAATACTAATATTTTTAAATGTATTCATTTTATTTATGGTTTGTTTCTATCCTCTGTTGTTGTATTTAATATTATACCTACTACAAGGATGTAATGTGTACAGTACTTGTCTGTTCCTTATCTCAAACACTGCCCTCTCAAAAACTGCAAAAAAAATATTAAGAAAGTAGTTTGTCTAGGAATTGGTTTCAATTTTTTCAGGTTGGTTAGTTTAAAGAACTGAAGTATGGAAATACCTAACAGGAATTTGGGCTGAAGTCAGCAGATACTTATGTTAAAAAACATATTTCAGTTCTGGATTCTGAAAAGTTTTTGGACAAATCAAGTCAATATCACTGATAGGATCAATATGGATGCCAGTAATTTTTCATCTGGATACCCAAAATCTTTCTGTTGCCTCTTACGGTGTTTGAGACTACCCACTCTCACCCCCCAGCAACATTGTCTGAGTGGAACTACAACAGGGTGTTTGAAATCTAATTACTTTAGTGCTTTGCTGAGGACTATTCTCCTTAAAATATAGGAGAAGGCAAGTATGCAGGCACTAGAACCCAGTCTGTCTCCCATATAACTGTCCTAACCACCTGGCCAGAGAATCAAAGATTATACAACATCTGACGATGAAACAGTCCCAACACACTAAACCTCTGTGTGGGTTTACACCCTGAAATCTAGGTTAGTTTGGGTTAAAGGAACATTTAACCAGTCATATACCTTTCTTTCTTTTTCTTAACTTTTTTTTTTTAATTTCTTTTCTTGTAATTGTTTTGGTGTTTGTGACTTTTGGGTTTTGTTTTGTTGTTGTGGTTTTTGGGTTCTTTTGGTAAGCATAGAGAAAACCCCGTTAGATTGTAGGGGGACTAAGAACTTTTATCTGTATATTTACATGGCAATTGGGCATCAAAACATAAGATACTTACCTTAACTAGATTCCCTTTCTTATTTTAAAACCTGGAAAACAATTATTCTATCTCTAAATACTAGTCTTTGAGATCTCTCTTTTCATAAACAACATTTGTTTTTCATTGTCACAGTGATAGTTGGATATTTGTATTTCCATTTAAAGCCATCATTCTAGTAGAAATATTTTTTCTCTATTTAAAGACAATAATTAAGTGAAGGAATGCACAGACATTCATTAGGGTTGTCATTAGTTATTCTAAATTAGAAAATAATAGAAGGAGATTCAACTAGAATGAAGTTCTGCAGTTTCACTTCTCAATGTAAATGAGTAATGTGGTCAAAATTCCAAAAGTCAAAACATGGAATTCAGCACAAAGGTGAAGAATTAGGGTTTTTTGTATCCTTGATTTGAATATCCCCAGCTCTGGGAAACACTGACTGTACACTTTACACAATAAGTGTACTGTCTCAAATCATCCCTTTCTAAGCCTGAGATGTTGTAAACAGTGAATAGAGAAGCTAGGATAAAACTGAGATTTCTCAAAACATATTTGTAACACTAAGACCAGTTGCATTCAGTCATGCTTTTAAAATGTAAGTTTGGACCTATATCACTGTCTGTCTTACTGTGGAGATTTCAAATTCTGATAGGACTGAGGAGGGCCAGTGAAGGATATGAAAAAGACCACATAGGTGACAGCAGTCATCATTATGCACATGGGTTCCTTTGACCTTCTGTGAACTGACACATCCACAGACCTTAAGGACAGAAATACTTCTTAGTGAAATTGGATGGGAAGAAAAAGGCATGAGAGCTTTCCTTTGACCTTCTGTAGATGGTCTATTATAGAGCCATAAGTACCTTTTTTATTTTTCTTTGAATCTGAAATTTTGACAATCAAAAAGGACTTCTTCAAGTTTAAAATGGCAGCATTTAATGTTGGGTCATAGTGCATACATTGCAAATTGAGATCATACTGGCTTTATTTATTCATATAACTTAATTCTAGATGGATAATTTGGAAAATGAGATAGTTTACATTGTCTTCTTTTTAACTCTTCCCTGTTCATGAAATTTTTAATCTGTATTTTGAGAGATTAAGGAAATTACATTATCTAGAACTTTAATCTGTATCTTCTTTTCAAATTCAGAGTTGAAATCTACAGTCCTAGAAACAGAGAAACAATGCATGGAAGATATTCAGCAGGTACAGGTAAGATTCCAAAATAAGTCTTTTATCTATCATTTTGTAAAGATGACCAGAAAGGCAGTATTTCAGATATTTGTGCAATAGCTTTCTCTATTAAATGTTCTCAATGCAATCATTCAGAAGTGTGGTTTTGATTCTAAACTTTGATTTTGAAACACTTGCATGCTCCAAAGTTTATCTAGGTATAGAGTTCCAAGGTTCCTGCCTAAGGTGATTCTCATAAAATGCTATTGTTTACTTCACTCAGAAGTAAATTAACACTTGGTCCTGGAGGTCTGATGGCATTACTCAGGCACAGTGATAGAAGATCTGGTTGTATTAGCTAATCTACAACAGTTCATGTGAATAACTGGCAGAGATTTTTTTTGTTTGTTTGTTTCCTCACTGAAGCTTATAGCAGTGGTAGTAGGTGAGCAGATTTAGGGTGCCATGTTGGACATCAAAAGGAGATAATGTAGTCCTGAAACAGTGGAGATTTAGTCTGGGTTGGACTTGTTCTGCATAAGCACAGCCTATATATGTATATGTATTTTTTAACAAGTCACCATTTGTGTTATATTCATCATTATATGTGGTGCAGTTGAATGGAGCAGAGGAACTTGGAATTAAGGAACTTCAAATTTTGTTTCCTTAAAAGACTATTTTCTGGGAAAGCTTTCTGATCACAAGTACCAGACTGATCTTACCAGACTATTGAGTTTTTCTGGAAGTTATGAAAAGGATAGCAAAGTTCTGGTTTCCTTAAATCTTGTCTTGGCACAAGTTCTTCAAGGTCTTGATACTTTGTTTTTTACCTTAGTTTTTTGTGTTTTTTTGTTTGTAAAGTGTTGGTAATGACTGTATGGTTCAGGCATTGCTGTCTTCAGCAACATCTGAGAAAATGATAAGTGATTTGCTTTTGAGGAAGAAAACAAGGAATGCTAAGTGAAACAAGTGCTGCTGATCATTAGATTAGAGAATTTAAACTGGGTTCAGTCCAGTATTTTATGGTCATGAATGGGGAAAGTAGGTATATTACCTTTAAGGCTTTTGTCTTGCCAAACAACATTCTTCTAGTCAGTTACCTAAAAACTTCTGCCCAATTAAGAATGTTTTCTTACATTAAGAACATTTAAAAGCTAATGTCCATGAATTAAAATAATATCACAAAAATGTTCTACATAGCAATACTTTAAGTTTACCAAAAGATATTTGTTCCATGCTGTTTTTATAGTTCATTCAACCAGGTTTCTCTAGCTATGCTTTCCATATGTCATGTGAAAAAGAACTTTTTCCTATACTTTTAGAAACATATTGCACATAAGGAACAAACTTAATCTGTCTTTAGGATTCTAATTCATTACAAGAACCAACCTATATGGCAGACTTTTAAAATTGAAAATGTAGTTAGTGAAAATAGTTTCATTAATGCTTAGGTACTTTACCTAAAAAAACCCAACCTGATTCTTTTGCTGTGAGGATGAAGTTTAACCAGCAGCACTAGAACACTGTTTGATTGCTTGAACTAACAACATTTACTTCAGGCTGGGTTGGGTTTTTTTTATTTTAAACTAGCCTATTACATTTTCCAATGCATTTTCTAGTGTTGTCAGGTTCCCATCTTTCTTGCTCATGGTTGATCTTTTTATGGCAGTAATATGAACTTAGTCTGTACTATAATTCATCAAAGAATGCTTAGATGGGGTTTTTGAGCAATGTAGTCTAGAGGAAGTTGTTCCTGTCCATGGCAGATGGTTTGGAAATATGTGATCTCTAATGTTCCTTCCAACCCAAACCATTCATGATTCTGTGAATGAAGAGCAGAAATAACAGTTTTCAATGCATGATCACTGTGCTTGCTGAAAATCACCAAGTTTTTGCTGCATTATGCCATCATTATTGTTTATTTTAAAAATCAGAGAGAAACTATATGTCAACAAAATGTCTTCATGTGTTCAATTTCTGTACAAACAGTTGAGTGTATTCTACCTATCAATATCTATTTATATTAATCTACAAAAATGTCTAGAAAGTAGAGTGGTTACACTAACTTTTTTCATCATGTTTGTAGATAAATCCTTTCTTCATTCAGATAAACCTTGGTGTTATTTGTACTTTTTAAAGTGGTGAAAAACAATGAAACTCTTCTATTAGAGACCTAGCTTCTTTTATTATTTTATTGTCTAGTTTGTACATAGTTCTTCTTTCTGAAGAAAGCAAGCATTGGCTGCAGTTAGCCAAGTAGGTGATTTTTCTGTTTTCTTTTAATACTTGACAAAGGAAAAGAGCCCTAATGTAAAACTACACACAGATCTAAGTTTATTTACAGGCTTCTTCCCTCTCCCTTCACTGGGAAAAGCCATTTTCCATATGCCATTAAAAATAATTGGAGATGGTCAATATATGTAACACGATGCTAATAATTTATCTCATTTATGATAAGCAGTTAAATAAAAGCTTCAGTATAATTCTAAATTAGAGGCACAAGTAACACACAGGGCCTGGATTCTACATATTCTTGCCACTGGAAGGAGCTCTTTTTGTCTATCCTCTCTATTTCCTTACCTTTACAATGTTAGACATAGCCTTCCTGTTTTGCAGCACAATTTCCTAATGTGTTTAAGACTGCTCTTTTAAGTCCAAAATAACTATATTTAAAAAATTGCAGTTAAGAAAAAAAAAAAAGGCCTGGGGCTGTGCTTGCTTTTAGTGCAGAAATTAGTAAGAAAAAGAAAAATAGGAAAAATTGGCAGCCACTTTTATTGTTTTTATTGTTTATCATGAGTGTCTATTCTCAGTATCATACAAAATTAAAAAGAAAGCCCTCATTATAGAATCATAGAATTATCAGGATTGGAAGGGACNTGGACCAGCTCCAGCAGGTCTACGTCCTTCCTGTGTTGAGGGCTCCAGAGCTGAACAAAGTACTCCAGATGAGGTCTCACCAGAGCAGAGTACAGTGGCAGAATCACCTCTCTTCATCTGCTGGTCACGCTTCTCTTGATGCAGCCCAGGATGCGATTTGCCTTCTGGGCTGCCAGCATGCACTCCTTGGTCATGTCCAACCTCTCATCAACCAACACCCCCAAGTCCTTTTCTGCAGGGCTGCTCTCCAGCTCCTCATCCCCCAGCCTGTATTGATAGCGGGGATTATTTCACCCCAGATGCAGGACCCTGCACTTGGTCTTGTTTATTTAAAGGTCAGTATCCAGATGTAATGAATTCTTTGTCATGCCATTGACAATGCGCGATCTCTATACTCCTGTCTTAGCAGATGAGAGAGGGGATCTGGTTTTTCTTACCTTGACAAAAATAAATCCAGCCTTGCAAGATGTGGTTTTGATTCTTAATACTAGACTTACTTTTCTGTTTAAATGTGCTGCAATTTTCAGAGGTTTTTTTGTTTGTTTTAGGAAGCTTAGTAAGCACTAACAGTTTTCATATTCTACAACTATAGCAGATTAATTAATTAAACTTCTTAATATATGAAGTCAGGCTCTCTGGGTTGAGACCTCAATATAAGATAAACAGAGATAGTCTGTTCTTCTTCCTGGATGACTAGTAGCTGACCTTTGTGATTAAAACATTGTCTTCTAATAATGTTGAAATTTCGTAGGCCCTGAAGGAAGGATGAGAACACAAGTAGAAATGTTACAAATGAGGGAAGACATATTTAATTACAGCCTCAAAGATAACATAGAAGTGTCTGCATACTCAACCACTAGATGGCAGCTAAGTATCTTTGACTGGACTGTTCAGGGCACTAATAAGTCATTCCTGGGGGATTCCTGCAGATACCCTACAGTATAGAATAAAAATAAAATTAATGAATAAAATTCTAAGTTTTTTTTTTTTCCTAGTCAGAAAGTGGTGGCTTTATGACAGTTATTAAATTAGCCTGTAAAAAGTACATTGTTTAGTCTGGCCAAGGTTTAGTAATTGGAGTATCTCTCAAAGACACTAAAACTGTGTCCTAAAAATAATAAGAAAAATCCTGAAACAGTAACTGTTTAGAAAGTTCTGTTCTGACATTGTTAATATTGTTGGGGTTTTGTTTAGTTGGTTATTTTAAACCAGTGAAGAGATATCTAATATGTTATTTTATATTTTAATAATTTATAATAGATTTAATATATTAAATATAAAACATATTCACTATACTATATTTAGTATCTTTAATAATTCATCGTATTTTGTATTATATAGAAAGATATTTTACTTGATCTACAAGATTTCTAATTACTGTCTTTGTATGGATCATCTAAAAGTTTTACTACTGAATTACCATCATTTAAACAATGAGGTCAGTTTTCAGTTGGATTTGAAATTCATTTCTTCAACCATAATCCTAAATCTTTTCCATTTAGTTCTTTTCTAAAAACAACAAAAGATAAAAGTGCACCAGACATCATTTTTATCAATTAACTGACATACACAGAATATAGACTCACCCCATATTTAAAGAAAAGTAAATAAAGGAGTACAGTATGTTAAGCCTGAGTGGTAGAAAAGTGAATGCAGTTAATTCTCAGAACAAATGGTAGTATTTTGCCTTATATCCAAATTTCACAATACTTGAATTGGCTTCCATTGTTTTACTTGAAGGCAGTATTTGTTTCTTTAAAAGGAACACATTGGTATAATTTTCAGTGGAGTGACACTAGCACATTTCTGCACTCTTCCTCCTGGCCATGGTGAGGCTAAAATCTGTTTTGTTCTAGTCTGTGTTCTTGATGTTAATGTGTTACCTATATGCTCATTTCAATCTGAAATGCTTCTTATTCTTGTTCTCCACTTTGAGTCACCATCCCTGGAGGTTTTTAAGAGGCTAGATGTGTTTCTTCAGGGGATGATTTAGGGATAAGAGTAGTGCAGGGCTATCGGTTGGACTAGATGATCTTGAGGCTCCTTTCCAGCCCTAATGATTCTGTGATTCTGTGAATGCTTCTTCAATTATAGCTCTAAAATAA
This sequence comes from Galbula dea, assembly GCA_013399015.1. Taxonomy (NCBI): domain Eukaryota; kingdom Metazoa; phylum Chordata; class Aves; order Piciformes; family Galbulidae; genus Galbula; species Galbula dea. The sequence continues at coordinate 2,421,273 of VWZX01009005.1, forward strand.
CATAAGAATCATGGCATAATTTAGGGCTGAATGGATGTCAGGAGATCATGCTGTCCAATCCCTTCCCCATCAGTACCCTCCTCCAAGCAAGGTTAGCTTAGATGTCTGGTTACTGTTCTCAGGACCCCGCTTATCTCTGTGGGTGGGTCTGTAACAGTGCTAATATGTGCTTCCTACTTTGCCTAGCCAGTGGAAAAAAGGTAAGTCTTGCTGCATTCCTGATGTGTTGTTTTGATTACAGCTTCAGGAGATTGGAATATGTGCTCTGAAAGCACATATATTTCCTGTGAGTTAGTCTGAATTCAAATACTGTGCACTTAACAGGAATTGATTAAAATTCATAAGAAACTACTGGTGGAGTTCAAGTGATTCATGTAGTTTCACAACTTTTACTTCACAGACTTTTACTAGAATATGGCAGAACATAATATAAATGTTGCATCTTGTAATCATAATGTGAATTCTACATTTTCAATTTTGTCTATGCTTTATGCTAAGACAAAACCAGACAGGCTTTTCTGTCATTTTAGGTACAATTTGTTTGAAAACTAGCACCAACCTTAAAGTTCAGGCAATAATAATGTCTGAACAGTATGCTTGCAAATTCTATCCAGTGGAAGTTAACTTTGGATTTACAGACTTCCCTTTCTCCTGTCCCTGATAGGAAAACAAGAAGAAATGAGAGTAAAACTGAGAAAGTAATTTTAACTAGAATTACTTGGTAGTACTTAAAAGTCCTTGGATATAATATGAGAAACTGTCTCCTTCTTTCTCAAGAGATGAATTACTGTACAGAATAGGACTTGAATATGAAGAATTATCTCTTTTCTGTCTGTTTGTGCATGATTCTGAGCACTAGTTTATATTTTTTCTTGTGTTTTACTTGCAAGATACTAATAGAGCACTGTGACCTCTCTGAGGGAGCAGTGAACAGAAATGCATGATAGGCATGTACTTATTGAAAGTGCAATGTTGAATTGTTTTGTTTTCTTCTCTGACTCCACACTCTTTTTATTTGTGAAAATAAGTAAATTGAGATAGTGTTCTTTCCATCTATGCATTCTTAGGTCACAGCAAAATATACAACAGATATATATTTATTAGTTGTTAAAACACAATTTATTTTCTTGAATTCTCCTTCTAAAATGGAACAATATAGTATATAATGTATAATAATATTTGTATAGTCCATGGTACCACATGCAATTGGATTATATAGATTATTTTAAGCACTATAGTATTTATCTACTAAACATAATATAAATAATCTATTATAGTGTTTATACATTTGTGTACATACCTGTGTGCCTGTGTTTATATATATGTGCATACAGATGCACATTCCATAAAACATGACTCCAAAGAATATCTGATCATAGAAAGAAATTTCTAGTGATATTCCTAGCAGGACAGGCTGGCTTATCTGCCATGTGGGCTTAACCTATTTGAAAGACCTCATCCAGTCAAAAGTAAGCAATGTTCTAAAAATGAAATTCTTTTATTTCTCTTGTAATTGAAGATCAGGTACTAGTTTCCAGTGGTGTAGGTACTGAGAATTTTCACAGGACCCTATGTGTAGAAGAGTGATAATAAATGCTTTTCTTAGTAAAAATTAACATTTATTTAATTTAGACATATATAGATTTTTTAAATACATATTTTTCCTTTTATACTTAGAAAATAAACCCCCAAACTCTTGATAAAAAATAACTCACACATTCCTGAAGATATTAGCTATGCTTTGTTTCCAGTAGTCAATATTTCCAGATTTTTTTCTAATGTCTGACACCAAAATATTTTTTACTTAACCTCCCAAAATGCAAAGCTCATCTTTGATGATTTGATTGTGACTGATTTTATTTAATATTCTCTCACCCAAAATGATAGCCTTCAAATTTTCAAAGAGGTAGAGAAGCTTGACTGGCTTCAGGCTCTGATTACATTTCTCTAAACTTTTTCTGTTGTGAGTAATAGGCTCATACTTTGGAGTAATTAAGCTATTTATCTCTTTCTAAAGAAATTTGTTCTTAGTGTGAATATTTTTTGCTGGAAGTCTGAAATAAAAGCAACATGTGAGCCTCCCATTTTTTGGTCTGACTGAACTCTTGGGTAAAAAGGGCAAGTACTTTTGTAGAAGTAACATACTCTTGACAGTTGCTTACCAAGATGTATCAAAGCTCACCTGGAAAATCATTAGCTTTTTAAATCTCTAGTGCTGGAGATTAAAGGCTTTCTGAGTCCTTCAAATTTAGGTTATTAATGTTCATATTTGGGGCAATAGAATCCTTACAGTTCTAGCATAAAATCTAATATAGTTTTTGTATATAAAACCCATAGAAATAATAACATAATGAGGTATTTTACACAACAACTTGTTCCTAGTCTGCCAGTCAGTCTCAGGTTGAATTGAAATTCAAGGAAAGGATTGGTGTGAAAATGTTCTACTCCTTTCTCTAGCATGCCAATATAGTAGTGTTCAAGGTATGCCAAATTTTGTGTTGTAACAGAATGAGATGGGTGGTTGCCTTAGCCTGAATACACAGTAAAACCATCCAAACGTTTTAGGCTCATACTTTAAAATACTTAGGAAAAATGCAGGTGATAGAATAAAGGAAGTGATTTACTACCTGATAGTCATTTCAATGAACTGTCTAAACATTGAACAGAGGTTTTTATCCCATCTTCTAAAGAAATCTGTGATTCTTAAGATACCTTCTTAAGATGTTGCCTATTGGATTGCTAGGTTTTAGTTCTCTCTTAATCTGCTGAAGGACTCAAGTGCAGCTAATTCTACTCTATTCTGGTCTCTGCAGGTAACAACAACAAACCTAAAAAGATAGCAGAAATAGTCAAAATAAGATTATATTAAAATTAATAAAGTTTAACCTCTTTTTGTATTTTATTTGTTGGGTTGTTTTTCCTCTTGTCTTTTTATGCCCTCTCATTTACATACTTCTTTTACACTGGTTAAGTGATAGAATGGTTAAACCAGTTTCTGGCCTAAATGATGGGCTATGACAGAACCTTTTGGTTAATAAAACATGTCAGCTCTTCAGCTTAGGAAAAGCTAAATACTTCCAATGCTAGTACAGTGCAGGCTGGTGTAATCCATCTGTTGCAGTGTGTCACTGAGTGAGAGATTAGTGCACCTCCACCAAATAAGGTTTATCACCTCAGGCAGGGCAGTGCACTACCCCAGTTCTCTTTCAGGGCTTCCTTGTTCACTGCTAGCTTGAGGAGCTGTGCATCATGTTTCCTTGTGGTTTTAGGAAGAAACATGGACTGTTGTGAAAACTCATCTCCTTTGTTCCCATACATGCACCTTTAGTGTGCTGAAAGCTTCTCAAAAAAGATTTGATCTCATAGTCTGAGGAAGAAACAAATCTCTAATACTATTTCTGCTCCTTCAGCAGTTCTTCCTGATGCTATTGGCAAGTTTGTCAGCTTTTGACTCAATTTCTACTGTCATAAAACTAAAATGCTGCAATAGGCATTGGGGCTTAAGTGAAAAGTCAGAATCAAATAGATGGATGTTATTTTGTTTAGATGTAAATCAAGTGTCCATCAGTACTTTTCACTTGACAGTTGCTGTAGCATTCAAAGTGCCTGTTAAAATTTTGTCTTTCCTTTTCTTAAGGTTGATCTGCAGCTGCAAGATGTAGCTTTGAAAATGAGACAGCTTTAAAGAGAGAAACCTCAATAATGATTACATTTCTTTGAATTAAATACTGTGGCACTATTTTGTGCATGTTCAAAAAATGTTCACTCTGTGCAGAAAAGAAACATTTATTGACAAAGCAATTGGAAAGAGCATCCTTTCAAGTAACCACAGGCAGTTAGTACCACCAGGTATTGACTTATTGGAAGACCTGGGTCTTATTTTGCCATATTAATGCTTCTGTTCTCTGGGAGTGCTTGCAATCAGATAATGGCATAGACTCTGAATCATGAACTCTGATGCAGAGAAATGCAAGGGTTAAAGTTTTCAAACAAAACCCCAAAAAGTACATTCCATCTAAATATGAATTCTACTCAGGAGGGGAAATTTCATGACACTAGTGATAAATTGCTGAAAATTGACTGCTGATGTAATTTGTTGGTTTGTAATAATGTAAGACGTTGACATCTAAAATTAAATTGCAATATGCCTTTACTTTCAAATATTCCAAAATTTCAATTAAGAACTGCCATTCTGTTTATTTTCAGAATGAACATGCACATTATGGCTGTTTGTAAACTATATAAGTGAATGCAAGTTGAGATAGTTTTGAATCAATTATTCTCACACAGAGTTAAATTCCCTTGAGGGTACACATTGCACTTCACTATCTTTCATCATCACCCACCAGGTATGTCCAGGTCCTTGAGTGAAAGCAATCCCACAAATGGGTTTGCCTTTCCCCAAAGTAGGAAATACTTATACAGTTTTCCTAAGAGATTCCTTTGTCCCCTTCCACTGTGTGTAGAGGATCTGACTGAGCAGGGCTGGTTCCAGTGATGGATCCTCTGGTGTTAACTAACCTGGTGGCTTCTGCTAAATGTTTGTCCTAGTAATTCTAAAAGGTTCCACCCCCCAATGCTTTCAATGTAGTATTTAATAGCCCTTTGTATCATTCAGTCTTTCCAGAGGCTGATGCATGATAGGGGATGTGATATAACCAGTTGACAGCATGTTCCTTGGCCCAATTGTCTATGAGATTGTTTTTCAAATGAGTACCATTGTCTGATTTGATTCTTTCTGGACCCTCAACATAGATGTGTGTCTGTATTAAATATTCATCTATGTGTGTNCTGGAAATTTACTTATAGAAGGGTCTATAGGTTTTAGTCACTCATCTGAGCAACTAGGATTTCTCAATAGAAGAGGTAGCTTCAATCTGAGCTTTTACATGTTTGAAGATCCTGGATGTGTTCTACCTATGCAGATCAGCCTCATGTCAGACATCTGATATGCACATGACAAGACTGGAGTAAATTGGAAAGAGTGACAAAATTGGAATAAATTAGATATAATATGCAGGCTTTTGTTCCATGTGCAGGTCCATGTGTACAACCTTTACCTAGTAAAGCCAGTATTCCCATATCAGTTGGATACCATACACACACAAACCTATCAATGCAACACACACACAGTCAGATCAGCAGTCTGAAACTCAGCATCCAAATGATTGCACATGACACATGTCCAGCCTGTTTGAGAAATGCTGCACACCATTCTATAGCCATACCTCTGGAATTCTTTTCCTGTTCGTGTTTCACACACAAGTCACCTGGATAAAGCAAGGCTTAAGCTTCCACCTTTTTTTCTTTCTTTCTTTACAGAAAGAAGACTGTTCCAAAGTACCTGGGTCCTGGGTAAGAACTCTAGGCAAGACAGAGTTCCCTCATATCTCTTTTAAACCTCGTAGGTTTCTGCTCTGGAATTGTCCTATGGATTAAAAACCAAACCTTCTTTTCATTATGTGTGGGGTTTTTATCTGGGTCTTCTGGTTCTTGTCAACAGCTTTTGATCATCTTTTACATGTATGAAAAATTGTCTTCCCTTGCTTATTCTTCTAAGAAAGCTGTCTGATTTTCATTTCTGATAGGATTTATATATATTTTAGATTTCTTCCTTTTTTGAGGATAGTGGAAATGTGCTGTGTGTTATGTCTGTTTGATATAGCCCTTTCTGATCTAGAGGAAGACTTTAGAATTCTTGCTAGGAGAAAGACAAATCTAATTAAATCTCTATAACAATTGCTGAAGCAGATAAATAAGTTTTGGTTTGGTTTGATTTGCTTTGGTTTTAAACCAAATAAATTTGGGTATGTGGGTTTTTTCCTGGATAAATATATCTGCATTCATAAAAAATTATTGCTTGTTCATAATACTCTGTTTCTGTGAAAACCTTCATACGTTTAGTGATTGTTAGGTAGCAACATAACAGCAAATCACCAGGTTGTTCAAAATGCCATGTCTCAAGGACATCAGAAAAATTGTTTCTTAGGGGATGGGGAAAAAAATTCCTTTAGTTCATCAATACATTTATTTTTCTTGTCTGAACTGCTTAACCATTTCATTTGTTTTCCCAAATTTTTAAAATTTAAGAAATACTTCTCTTAAAATAAATCTAATGGTCTGCAGGGTAAATTCTCTTGTAAGACTATGAATCTTATGTTTTTCCTGTAGTTCAAGTAGAATTTCAGGATTTGAGGATGACATCTTTCTTTGAAAAGCTGAATTCGATTTCCTGAATGAGTGAGTTTTTCCAACAGTGAACTGTTCTAAGATCAGTCATCATTAAGGCAAATCTCTTCAGAACCATTTCATTTTGTGTCTAATCCTATTGGCTTCAGTTTGGCAGGAATGAATTTTCCAATTCATATAGAAATGGGAAGCTGTATCTGTCTAAACCCTTTGGTGGAGTGTTCTTACAGTTTAAAGTAGGAGCTTAGGACAGTTACAGTCTTGGGACACTGGATTTGTTCCAAAGTAACTGAAAACTGGTGTGTGGCCTTAATCCTAGAAACACATTTGCTTTGATGAGGTTGCCTTTTGAAGAATTGATAGGTTGTCTTATATTTGTAGGTGACTGATAAGGAGGTAAAAGCAGATGAAAATAAGGTATTATAGAATGTTCTTTCTTCATAAAGAAGTTCTTCAACTAAACTGTTGTCGATGTAAATTATTGAGTTATTAAAGGAAACTGAGTGGATCAGAGCACCAGGAGTCTGTAACAGCAATCAGCCTTTTTTCCTTGATACAATACAGTTTGTTAATACATCTGCTGTGTTCATTCCTTCCCTATTCATTGAAAAACTTTTTTTGATGTTCCTTTCTCTGTTTTACATTTCTCTTCAGTTTGGCTAGGAAACCTAGTTGCAATTCACAACTGTTGGTTCAAATTGCTGTTCCAGAAAGTTCAAACAATGCAGAGGACTAAGTTTTGATAAAAGTGCTTCAAAATCAAACAGTGTTTGGTAAATGTAGTAGTTGATGGGTTTTACTTTAGGACAGCTGGGAAACTCTAAGATAAACATGAATTTGAAATCCAATTCTGTGCAGAAACAATCTTCTTAAGTATTAATGACCATATATTTCATTAGTAGTCCCCAGCTAGAAATTACAACTTCATTTTCCAGAAAGAAAAATGACTTTTAAATGTTTCATGTGTCAAAGGATGAGATGAAAAACATCATCTTCCTGAAACAAATCAAGGCAATTAATATATCAGGTATTGTATGTTTATGGTAGGCTTCTTTACAGGACCTGTAAAATTTGAAGATTTGAAAGATTTCCTATTAAATGAGCCTACAGTCTCATCCATGAAGCTTGTAATTTTGTAAAAGGGAACAAAAAGGCACTAAGTAACTGTTTTTCTGTAACCACCTAGAAATCTCTTGCAGGACAGACCTAATTCAACTAAATGCTTAAGTGCTGACCAATATTCCAAATTATATGGAAAAAAAAAAGGTACTAAAAAGTGAATAAGTAAATGCATGCAGCTAGAAAATATTAAGTTCTTTATTACAAGATTTTATGATGCAAAGTCATTTCTGTTCCGTCTCCTGTTCAACTTCCCTGAATAAGCACAAGTGGTTATTTCCAGACCAGGTTGCTTCTTGTGGTACTTCCTGACAAAAACACATACCCATTAAATTTAGTAGAGTTTGTTACTGCCATTTATTTAAAAATATAGGAATTACTATGCCACTTAAGGTTAACATTTCTTCTATTCAGTCTACAGCAGAGAGGATCTAATGTTTCAGATAAAGGTATAAAAAATGTGTAAATTGTCTAATACAGAATAAACATTCCAGACAGGAAGCTTTCCAAATGTTACTCACAGTCTGTCACTTGGCAGAGGAATTTCAGATTTTGGGTGGGAGAAAAGTTCTCCCTTAATTTTGTCGTACTACTTTTCCTTCCCAAATGTGCTGGCTGGAGAAAAGCATAATTATTCTGTTCTAAGATTATCTACAGATAGTTTTCAAAGAGTGAACATTTGCTAATTTCCTTATCGGTATCATATTGTTAAGAGGTACATTGAAGCCTAGTGATCAGTAGTATGTTGAGTCTGTTAAGCAGAGTTCATCCCTTGGAAGAAACATATAACATATTTTCAGTTAACAGAATTAAAGTAATGCAGTGTCCTTCCCACTGGCATGTCTGCATATCCATGTGTACATAAACACTTTGCAGTACTTGTGCTTAGTGGTTGGTTGTTTTCTTGGTCAGGGTATGTGTCCTGCTGATTTTTGGTTTTGCCAAATATAATCACAGCCTAAAACATGCCTGTACTGATGAAGATAGTTTCCTAAGCTGTCCTCTTCTACTGTAAGATGCAGCTAGCCAAAATGACACCTCTGTTTAGAAAGGCTTGTTATAACTGGCTTATTTCTGAACTTCTGGAATGACAATATTCTTCATCTAAATATGTTTTTATAGATTGATGAAGGTTATCTATTTTGTGCTTATTTATCTTCTTTCAAAGGATGATTTTGAGGTAAAATCTGAGGAGCGTGCCAGCGTCATCCAACAACTTGAGCAAACTATTGAGGATCTGAGGACCAAAATTGCAGAACTAGAAAAACAATTCCCTGCTGCAGAAGTACAGACTGCTGGGAGGGAGCAGGAAAATGAGCACACGCATGCTGTCTGCAGGGAACTCGGCAGCATAACTCTTCAGACGAACAAAGAGGAGACCGTTCCCAGGACTGTGTCACAGGCAAGATCTGTACAAACGTCACCAACAGAGGATTATTTAACACACATAATGCCTTCAGCCAATGCACTGCCACAGCCACCTCCACCACCCCACTTAGAAGGGAGCAAAAGTGAAGGACCAGCTCTAGACCTGCAGCCCACGTTTTGTTCTGAAATCTCCTTAATTCTGTCACCGAAGCTAATCTCAGTGCCACTGGATGCAAGCCAATCAGTACAGAGTATGCCACAGTCCCTTGCATTTGAAGGAGAGACTGGAATGCCAGCTTCCCATCAGCCTCCAAGTACTGTAGATGTGACTTTTGGTGAACATCCTCCTTCTTTGCCCCCAGAGCCCACACATAGCATTCTTCCATCGCTGCCAGCCACCCAACAGGCTGCTTCTCTGTCCGGAGCAGATGGCCCTTCCCTTGTCACTCCCATGTCCATGGCACCAGTACCACCCCCACCCCTGCCAGGCTCAGGACTTCCTTCTTCGGCTGACTCAGCAGTGCCATGCCTGGACCACTCTTTCCCCATGCCACCAGCCCCTCCGCCTCCTCCACCTTTGCCAACTGAGGAGATACCAATGCTGCCTCCAGCCCCACTTCTCCCATGTGCTGTAGTAGTCCCACCACCACCTCTACCACCACCTTTGCCTGGAGCAGAAGTCCCATCCTCTGTGTCTCCATGGGTCGTTCCTCCTCCTCCACCACCACCTTTACCTGGGGCTGGTGTCCCTCCACCACCTCCTCCTCTGCCTGGTCTGAGAATGCCAGTCTCACCTCTGCCTGGATCAGGACTGCCGCAACCTCCGCCACCTCTGCCTGGAGAGGGCGTCCTGCCCCCTCCGCCCCCTCCACCGCCTCCACCACCTCTGCCTGGGGCAGGTGTCCCCCCTCCACCGCCTCCACCACCTCTGCCTGGGGCAGGTGTCCCCCCTCCACCGCCTCCACCACCTTTGCCCGGCGCAGGTGTCCCCCCTCCACCACCTTTGCCCGGCGCAGGTGTCCCCCCTCCACCACCTTTGCCCGGCGCAGGTGTCCCCCCTCCACCACCTCTGCCTGGTGCCGGTATCCCTCCTCCACCTCCTCCTTTACCTGGGTTGGGAATGCCACCTCCAGCCCCACCACCTTTGCCTGGAGTAATGCCACCCATTCCAGCACCAGCCCAGGGCAGCACCTACCCAACAGTTCCACAGGGTTGCGGATTTCTTCCTCCCCCACTACCGTCTGGTTTATTTGCAATGGGGATGCATCAGGAGAAAGGGAGCAGGAAACATGTGGTAGAGCCTTCTCGGCCAATGAAGCCTCTTTACTGGACAAGAATTCAGCTCCACAGTAAAAGGTAAGGCATAGAGTTGTGAAGCAAGTGGTTTCAATTCATGGCAGTCCTGATAGTGTTGTCTGTTATAAAGAAAAGTCTTTATTTACTCCTAGGCAGGTCTCTGAGAACCTCTATGCAAACAGGATTTTATATGTAATTGGATTTCTAAATGCAGTGACTCATTTTCTTTGAAGTGCACAAACTCTGAGTAATGTTATCTGCATGTGAAAGCTCTGAAGGCACTGGTTTCAGCTGTCCTTTGGGGTTACATATCATGTGTTGATCAGGTATTGGGCAGTGACTGTGTGCCTCTAAGATTTCTCTGAGATTATTTTTAAGATGTCATATTTGTGCTTCCCCTCAACTTTCAAGATAGTGTTGGTCCATCTCTGGAGCATCTTGCAGGCTTTTGTAGTATCTTCCCTGTATAAAGTATGCTGAACTCATTTTAACCTCTTCTTTCCTGTTCCAGTGACCTAAAAAGGCAGATTCACACTGCAGTTTATTTGCATGGCAGCATAAACCTATTCTAGTTGCCCTTACTTTGCTATGATGTTAATATGATTTGATATATTTGGGGTTGGTATTTGATGGGTTTTTTTGCTTGTAAAATACCACTCTTGGTCATGAAAAAAAGTTTGTGTTTAATCTTTTCTTTGTGTCTCTACTGATTGTAAAACCCCTCTGCTGCCATTTAATGATGAATTTCTTCTTTCATGTTCTTGTAACTGTCACACAGGTGGTCTCCAGATAACTATTTCTACTACTCTGTGTCCATGTCTGTAGGTTTAATAGCCTATGTACAACCTATTTATATTTCTATGTATGTAAAGTGGTGAATATTGCCTATATACAACCTATTTATATTTCTATGTATGTAAAGTGGTGAATATAGCCTATATACAACCTATTTATATTTCTGTGTATGTAAAGTGGTGAATATAAGTGAGCCTGACCATTATCATGTGTGGACAAAGAAGCATGGGAGAGAATCAACAGTATGTCTTATCAAAATGTTACTAGTAGAAGTTAGGCAACAACTTTTCAATTGTTGCTATTTTATTTTCTTCATTCCTCCATTTATGACCTTATTTAGTTTGACATTGCCCTACATAGGTCTTTTGCTTAACTTTAGAGATTCTAGTGCTTCACTTGTGTGGGAAAAAATTGAAGAGCCTTCCATAGATTATCATGAGTTTGAAGAACTGTTTTCTAAAACAGCTGTTAAAGAGAGGAAGAAACCCATTTCGGACACCATTACAAAAACAAAGACTAAACAAGTGAGTACTCATTTAATTTCAGATCTTTTCTAGGCTGGTTTCTACATAAAGATAGATTTTTGCATGCAGCTGAGGTGAATTTTTCCTGGTGTGAAATTGCCACCATATAGATATACATTAAGTAGATATATATAAGGAGAGAATGTAGGATTGTTTACAAAGCTCTATATGTTAAAGACTGAAGATTTCTTTTTTTGTAAGTTACTTTTCAGGTATGTATTGTCTTAAAAATTTCTTTGCTTTATCCACTTAAAAATTAACAAAACCCCAAAATAATTAGGTGTATGTATGGTGTTTTGATATTTGACTGCACATGTGCAATGAGTAGTATATAAGTTATTCTGCTTAATTGAATAAATTGAATGAGTTGCATATGAGTTACAATGACTTCAGAGAAAAATTGTTTAAGAATCTAAGTTGTAATATTATGCCAGTCATAACAGTTCCAAGTTTGTGTTGTGTTTATATATATAGTGAATATGGAGTTTATACATATGATAAATGACAAGCACTGTTGGGAAAAAGACATTAATCAAACTGATTTCTTGACGTGGAATGGTATATAATAACTTAAAAACAGGAAGCATATTTTAAATGTAGAAGTTTAAACCCTGGCATAAGAGAATTGAGTCTGAATGTCTACATGACTAGAGAGCTGTCATCTTCTTGGTTTCTGTGTGATAAGAAAATTGTGATGGTGCAATAAGGAATTTTCAATGAATCTTTCAGGCTATAGAGGACAATGCTCTTACACAGAATCCTGAAAAGCACTTAAAGTTCTTGTTTTATAATCTTCACATTCTTTTACTCAGTTCAAGACTAGACTTTTCTTTCCATCATCTTTCAACATACAGGTTAAAGCTATATAAGTTTTTCCACATTGAATACATGGCAGGACTTTAAAATCTCCATGCAGCAGATCTTAAGTTTGAATGTGACTTCTTCACCTAGTACTTACGAAATCTTGCCCCCACAGACATACTGCTCAGCAATATAAATCTGCAGTCACTCTTCACTGTGCTCTAGGCAACAGAACTGGTAGTGATGTTATCTCAAGGTGTTAGATATAACCTTTATCTGGATGGATGGGAAGGAGAGTGTGGCCACACTCATGTAGCACTTCATCACATACCTGTGAGTTGTAGTAACTGGGACGGGAAGAAAAGTAACAGTGTTGCTGCTACATTGCTGTTCTACAGCAGATCTGCAAAGTGCAAGACTTTTGCTTTTCTTCTCTCCTTCTAGAAAAAGCCTTTTTCAATGGTTGTCCTTAACCATACTAGTATGATAGCTCTAAGTAAAAAAAGAGGAGTGATGCCGTGCCTGTGAACTGTTGCTCCATTCACCTTTCATGAAGTTTTTATGATATAAAGCTCTAAACAGAGTAGAAATCATAACTCTAATTCTGTAACATACACAGTGACAAAAGACAGACAATGATCACAACTAACCATTAGATGTGGGTTTAAATACCAAGAGTATATTTCTTCCAATGCCAAAAATTTAGATATGTTGTCAATGAATAAACAAATATACATAAAACTAAATTAAAATGACATTGTTCTTAATTTCTTTGTAAAGAACAAGTTGTTTATGAGACAAAAGTTCCATGCAAAAGTCTCAGGCAATCTAAGCAGGTGTCACCATCTAGAACAAGCATTTCTGTGGTGTACCTAAATGGACAGAAGAGAATCCTCAGAATCCTTTGTATGTTTCTCTGCCTGTGCAGAAGACAGAAATTGCCTAATGGCAAAGTCCAATTTGTTGAACTGGGAGGAATATATCAACTAGACAATTAATCACAGGCTTTCATTAGAACTACAGTTAGAGCTGACATTTATTGCAGATATCAGAGTTAACTGTTCATATGCACAAATTCAGTTTGGGCTTTTCATAGTATTGACATAAGACAACTGATGTAGAACAGCTTCACAAATGTATTCTATGTACAACCCTCTCAGCAGTTAGGAATGCAGGCCTTCATTTTTGAAATTCATTTCATTTATACCACACTAAGCACTTGGATACTGAAGTCCATCAGTATTTAGTGGAAGAAATAGTTATTTGGGGAAAGCATGGCTGTAATTCCACAAGTATGTTTTTATAGGAATCAAAAAGTGCTGTTTAAGTGGTTCCTGACTTACATGGCTTCTAGGATAGTTACAGGTCTTGTAAAGATCTTACAAATGGTGTTTTGGTAGTGATTTTTACAGGGTCTTGTTATGCAAAGCAGATGCATTCTGTCACCTGTTGAGCTGTGGAGGAGCACTGCACATAACAGAACCAAGACCTGCAAAGCTCAGTCTGCTGCTTTCCAGAAATGCTCTAGTTTGGCAATTGGTTTCCCTCCTTGCATTGATGGGTGGGTGTGCTGAGTGGATGTATTGCATAGATGGATTGGATGTAAAATTTCTAGCTACACTGGAAATAGTAGTCAGGGAAAAAATGCCCAAATAACTTTCAAATGCATTAAGTATTTCATACTTTACATGAACATCTGATTTTAATAAAACAAAGTTTTTATTGTAAGCTGAAATAAAAATGTATTTACAGAGGTGGCCATGTGGTGTGTGTAGGGGAAATTCTAGTTAATCTGAAGACATATTTGACAGTTTGGGGATGTTTTAGTGGATGAAAGATTAATTATTTTGAAGATTGCTGCAGTTCTGCACACAGAACTATTTATATTCTATGCCATAGAGTTATATGAATGTGTTTGCTTGCCTGCTTACATGGATATGCATGATATAATGATTTCTAAATGGTGACTCATTCTAAGTGGTAAAATTATCTATATTGCTCTGGATTGTCTTGGATGTTTTTTGGCTAACCATAGAGTTAACTTCACCCTACCCCAGTAGTAGTTTCAACTATTTTCTTTCACATGGTCTTCTGCAAATAAGATAATACAACATTAATAACACTTTTGAAACAAAATCAGTAGTACAGCTACCACTGGATGAAGGACATATTAAAAACAAATAAGAGAAATAATGAAGTTTTCATATTTATTTGTGAATGCAGCTGTATCTTTTTCTTACTGTATCTCATTTGGTGCTACAGTAAAAGCTTTGATTTATTTTGCTGCAATAGATAAATGTCAAATTCTCAGCTGCTGTAAATGTGTGCAGGCTTACTCAATGAGAATGTCTACTAACTCTTCAAAGAATGTCCTTTATGGGCTGTATTATAGGTGGGGCTGCCATTGTTACCTATTAAAGTGGTCTGGCTTTTATTATAAGTCCCTGTAGTTATAACTTTGCCAAAATCTAGCTCTTTAGGCTGCAAGTTTTGTTGGATTGGGTTTTATTTCCCCTCACATTGGGTGTCTCCTTCATTTTGCCAATGTTAATAAAGAAAATGAAGTCTAGTTTTGCACATGTCCACAGAGTTTCATAGACTTGAAATATGGAAAATTTTATCTGTTATATGTCTTGTTAGTGGTGTGAAGGGTCATAGAAATGAAATATGGAAAATTTTATCAGTTGTCTGTCTAGTTAGTGGTCTGGAGGCTATCTTGAATTTTTTCACTCTAGAGGTTGTATCTCAGTTCCTATTGCTCAGGAGACACTTCAGGTATAATTCTGAAGATTTTTTTCTAACCTTGTACTGGCAGGTTGGAAAACAGGGGCCAAAAGGAGAGAGGCAAAGGAAGAGTAAAAAGATGAGTAACTGGGAAGGGAGTGAAGACCTGAGAAGATCTGACAGGTGGAAATATAGAGAATAATAGGTCTGATTCTGTGTCAGCTCTTATTCTGTCTAAAGTAACTTCTCGCAGAAACTTTTGAGCCTGTGGTATTCCTGACCTAGATGTTCCTTTCAGCATATGGTAGATCTCATCAAACCTATGGTGTTTAACCCAAGCAAAGGGTAAAAGCTTGCTCTTGAAGTGTATTATTCAACCAGGCCATATAGTTAAAATATTACTTTTGGTTATGTGGCTAGATGGTATTTTTCACAGGACCCTTTTCATAGCTAGCATGGACGTAATGATTCTGTGATTCTGTGTGTGGAATGAACACAGTTCCTAATGATTACTTAGGAAACAATGCTGTTACCTGAGTAAGAAATGGGTTTTTTTCAGTTGTGGCAGCACTTAAAAAACATGTAATTAGTGAAAAAGGAAGAAAAAGGATAGTTTCATGATTAAGGCCTCATACTTAAGAATGACAGTAAATGCAACATTAAAAATGTAAGTACCTGGCAAACACTGGCCAGTGTCCACTGAATGGGCTTAATAGAATAATGGTACATAATCAGGAAATCTTGATATTGCTCTCAGCATAAGAATTATACAAAAGAGGCTGAGCTGGCTCACTTAGATTGTTTTCCTAACTTTTGAACAGTCATAATAGAAGCCTTTCTGATAATCCTCTAATCGTGTGTTTGGAGAGTTATATACATGTAGCTGCAGTGAACTTTTCAAGAGCAGACCATGTGTTTATAATCTATCATATAAAGAAAAAGAAATTCTCATATGGAAAGTCCACTATTAATCTACTGACATTAAGATTTTAATCTCCCCCTTCCAACTCTAAAAAATAAATAAGAGGTTACTAAAGTTTCGTTCTGTTACAGAAGACTTGGATGCAAACAAGATGTATCAATAAAATGGTTTAGTTCAGGATTTCAGTCTTCTGGAATTTTTAAGTTGAGCATGAAGCTGTAGTAATAGAATACCACTAGAAACAAAATGCCACAGAAGTATAAATAAGTCAATAAGAAAAATGCCATCTTGAGTTAACAGATAAAAGTTTATTCACATTTATTCATTAACAAGGAATGCCATAAAAAGGAAAACCAGTTTTCTGAAAAGGAGAGTTTATTCCCTCTGCAAACAGTGGAGGCACTGTCTTAAGGACCTTTCCTTATCCACACTTACAGATATATACTATCTGTGCTAATAACACCACAATTTGCTCCAAGTTTCTGTACTCTCTAGGTGTATGGTTGGGGTTCTGCTGCCCCCACTGACAGGAATTTTAGAGGGCTTGTTTTTATTTCTACAAGCAACTGATAATGTCAAAGTTATTTTTGAAATGAAATAATCTCATTTCTGTGGCTTGTAAGAATAATTTAATTTGAGATGATGTATGAATGTGGCCTCTGGTTTTAGCTCTCATTGTGTTCTTTGCATAGCTTATTGCATGTAGTTTTATTATACTGTTTGTTTTGTGACTGTATCTGCAAAGTTCTCTGTTCCAAACACAGTTTTACCTGGTTGCCTCTATATATCAAGTATCTCTACCTGCTTAGGCTTCTCTGGTTGATGTCTTCTCTTAACAATATACAATTCTCATCCTTGTTTCTTTCCTGCTTTCTTTTCTATGAATCACATATTTGCAAATTGAAAATCCAAAATATGAGCTTGGCATCTGACAATCTTGCAAACTCATACTGTGACCTAAGATTTCTCCATAACCTGTGACCTGTGGATTTCTCCATTTTGGTTGTGTATTCTCATTAGCAATGAAAGGTTCTGCTGACCTCTTTAGATGCTGCTGATCCTGCTTGTGAATTCTCTATGGGCAAGAAAGTTTATATTCATTTCTTAACTAGAGAAGCCATGTAGAGTGTTTGACAATGGCCTCACTGTGTTTCTCTGTGCTCTGGAAGACATCTTCAGGAGAAGATCTTACTGAAAGTTTGCTTCAGTAAAGAGAAAAATAGGTTTTGGGTTGGAGTGAGTGAGCCAGAGCTGTTCTGTGAGACTGAAAGCTAAGTGTCTGAAAAGCATAACCCAGATCCTGAATCCCAGTCTAAAGACAGCTGCCACCCCAGGCTGTGTGCAGTTTTTCCTGTACCTGTCACTGTGGAGTAGAGACATCTTAGTTGCAGCCATCTTTCCATGGAGGTTGGTGATCTCACAGGGGTTTTTTTAGCCAGTAGTTCTACACCTTCTAAATACTTTCTTCTCCATCTCTCCATGGTGCTTCTGACTTGCCCAGTGCAGTGGATTTTGTAGCATTGGATGACATCAAGGAAAGAAGAAAGAAAGAAAATATGGAAATAGCAATGCTCCTTTCTTCTCCCATGTCTCTGTCCACATTAATTTTTCTGAAGCAAGAAGCAACACCTTTTAGTACAATAGGTTTTAAATTTGATCAAGAAAACTCAAATTGCTTCAGAATTAGATGTGTGTATGGATTGAATGTGTTTCACCTAGAAATTACAGTCTAGTGCAGTGGTCATGATGATTTAAAGAAAAAATATCACTGTCTAACTTAAGTGTTAATGTGTTTGTCTTTATTGCTATCACTTCCTAACTCACTCAAAGTTTAGCAGACTTTTACTGTCAAAGTGAAAATCCAGGGTTTAAGATTCTTCTTCTCATTATTATTAGACAAGTATTGGTTTTGCAGATTTTTCCTTGTGACTATATTTTCTTAGTGTTGACTGACCAAAAATTGCTATATTCATTTTGAGTAGGTAAAGTGAATCATGTCCTGCTTTTGACTCTAACCACATGTCCCCCTTTAAAAGTGGGAATACTGAAGCTTTTACAGCATGAGGGTTTTGTTTGCTTGTTGTTGTTGCTCTCTTTATTCCTTCCTAAGCCTGCTCTCCCTTCTTATATGTCTGTCTCCCTGATTTGCTGAGCTAACATTTTATAAAATAGATGACTGTCAATTGCAAATGTATTTAGGCATGCAACATGTTTTGCAAGAGCTTGCAAAAATGTGGGATTGAATGCCTAATTTAAGTACACAGTGACAGGATAGTTGGTAGAAGTTGGGCTGATAATATGCAAAAACCACCTGCCGAGTGCATTGCAGACTGAGCATGAAAATTCTGGGTTTTATACAGATTCTAAGGAAATTTTAGCTTTTTGTGTTTTGGTTTTTTGAAAGAGTTTTTATATTGTAGCATCTGAACTTTCATTTGCACTGCTAACCCACAGAGATATTTGATAGTAACAAATATAAGACCTAAAAGTATAGAAAATAAACTTTAAGTAATCTGGCCCTTTAGCTGATGAAAAGGAACTATAGTTAAGGTACATAACAACCAACTAAAATCTCAAAGACAAATTTTAGGTATGGAAAGATAAAATCCTTTTGACCTATTTTTAAATCAAAGAATTTAAACTTTGCTATTTAACTCCATCCTTTACTGGAGTCCTTAAAGTTAGAATATTGTTGTTATTTTTTTGTTAAGGGGCATTTTACTGTTGTTTAGCCTTCTGTTGATGAACACAAAGCTTATCTGCTTACTAATGTATATCTGAATCTAAGTATTTTTTCATGTCATAAGTGAGGAATATTAACTGGGGTAGCAAGCTCTTGGTAATATGTTACTTCTACAGTAATCATTTTTTGTTTGTTTGCTTTTCCAAACAGCACTATTTTAGCGATAAAGCAGCAGAACAAGGCATAAACAGTTTCTCATCCATATTGTTAAAAGTATGGTAGGATAACAGATAACAAGAGTGAAAAGTAAATATTATGCTTAATCTTTATCCTCGAGCATAAAGTTACAACATTCACAAACTGGCAGCCACCACTTCTTGGCTACACTAATTCCCATAACATGTGACCAAATTGCACCTAGAAATATATGACAAACAGAATTTTGAAACTCTAGGTATCTCCTTTACAGACTGAGAATCTTCAGTGGTGAAAATAACCAGTTTGTTTACAGAGGGGATTCCAGGTTTGATTAGGATAGGAGACAAGTGTGCTGAAAATTAAAATTTATGATTGATAATCTATGATAAAATTTGGGTTCTGTTAAATCATTGTGTGTCATCAGAACAGACATGCTGTTAGAGAGCCAGAGCTGGGTCTTAGGTTTTGCAGGTCGATTTTCTTTTTGTAAGTGTTAAGTAGAAATGTTTGATCTCCTACTGTACCAAAATGGCCTCACTACTTGCTGTAGTCCCTGTTTCCACTCTTACAATTGCTATTGCTAGGCAGAAGTCACTTGTAGATTTACCTTTAAAAAGACAAAAAACAAGCAAACCACACCCACTAAACTCCTCACTCATAAGAGCACAGTATCATTCTGTTATATCTGTAAGAAAAGCATATACATGTGAAAAATATGGTAGGTCCAGCTGTGATTGCTAGTTTTACCTTTGGAATACACTTGAATCTGCAGAAAAAGATCTGTTCTCACAATGCATAGTGGGAAGGTGACTGTATTACTGCCCTGATCCTGCCTCTAAACATCTGGCTCGGAACTTTGAAGTTTCTGCATCCTCTCTGCAACAGTTACAAGCAGTAAGCCTTTGTACACTGGAGTTTCCTGCATGTGACCTTTTGTAATGTACATTAGTTTCTCTTTACCAGTGAGAGCCTTGGGATAATTTTGCTTAATGCTGGCAGTCAAAATCAGAACCAGAGAGCAAGAATCATTGCAAAATTCCATGCATTAACTAAATATTATTCTAAGGAAAGGGAATCTTCATACTTTTGTTTTGGGGTTCTCATCAAAAGTCTCTTGTGTTACCTTTCTCTGAATATATCTTTGACTGTTTCTGCTTCTGTTAAATAATAGAGAACAAATTTGGCATGTGGCTTTGTTTACTGCCTCACAATGAGGACCTCTCAACAATTAGAAAGTTTGTCCTAGACTTCAGGCTGCAGATAACATCTCTAGCTTCCTTTTTATTTATTTTTTTTTTAAATTTGTTTAAAGCAGAGTTCCAAAATCCAAACTAAAAAAAGGAGCTGTGTATTGTGTCTGAGGCGTTAGATCTTGTAGAGATTGGATTTATCAAACTTTTTGTTGTTCCACCTTTAAATGGCGTCAGTAGTCTGTAGCCTGTAGGCCCAGACTGTGCAGCTGATTTGTTTTATTGTTTCATTTTTGAATGTGGGAGTTGCTTTAGGCATTTATGCTAATATTCATATTTTCTGAATTAGTGTTCTATTGTTACAACCATTCTATTGGAGGAAACTATAGCATTCATGCTGTTGACTGAAATGGGAATTAAATGCGTGATAGAAATTAGTATAAATGTTGACATAAACCCTACATTTTAAAGAAAGCCAGACAAAACTGGTAGCTGCTACATAAAAATTCTTTATCTGTTGCTGTTCTGCACCCTTTCACCTGACAGTCATGCTCTTCAGTACTCTTTTAAGGTCACTATGGTTCAGAATTTTAGCAGCAAAGACATCCTCTTCTTCATGGAGACAGTCAGCTTCCCCTTCCCCACATCCCAATCACTGGCTAATATGGCACTCAGTTAATAACTATTTTCCTATCCATCAGTTCACTTTCAAAAAGAGCAGCTTCTTTTTCCTGCTAACTTTTAGGCCACATTCCTTTTAAACACAGGACTCAAAGGGATTTACCAAATCTAGTTCTGATTCTGTATTCTCTAAATCTGCTCTTGTAGTATTGATGGAAATCACACCCCCTAAGAAATTATGTTCTAGCTTGCATTTATTTCTCTAATGTTGGTCCTTTTGCTATATTCATAGAGCTGATCTTGACAGCTCTCTGAGCTGAACTGTGAGTGATTTCAGTTTGAAACAAATATAGTAGTATATGGGTGCTGACACCATTAGAAACAGGAGAGCCCCAAGAACAGACTCCACCTCATCCTTGTTCTTTAGGTCTCCAAGAGAGGACAGTGTAGTTCTGCTTCCTTTGGAAAGGTCAAGTTCTGGATTCTTCCTTTGTCCTGGGTACATTCACACCTGAATGCAGTTGTAAAACTGTTCTATGGAACACCATTTAAAGCTATTTTTCTTCTTTTGTTTTGTTTCACTCTTGATTAGCATAGTAGCCTGCATAGGTTCCATTTCTACTTCTTTTTTGCAGACTGAGTGTCAAGAAACCTACAGGTTTAGTCCAGATGAGCTCTTGCCACCTTGAGGGACTATTATTTCCTTGTAGGACATTTGGAATGGATTTGAATTAGTTTTTCTTAATTCACTGGTTTTGTCAGCTTTGGGTAGTTTTCTTGCTCACAATAAAGGCAAGAAGACTCCTGTGTATTGATGGCAGCAGCAAACTTCAGTTTTTCTATTATTGTGAGATGTTTCAGACTTGAGCAAAAGCTCAAGATGGGGCCTGGAATCAACAGTTTCCCCAACATCTGCCATACCAAATTCAGTTTTGTCAGTCTTGGAGTGGAAAACTTAAAGGAGAGTTTTTGCACTTCTTTTATGTAACATACTACATTGTTTCTTTGTGATGCTCTGTCTTTTCTGGAACTATGGTTTGGTAGTAACAGCAGTTAGAGTTTGTTCTTTTTGAAATTTTATACCCACTTTTTTTTCTTATACAATGCAAGCTATCTAACTACCCAAATCAGTTTTATTTTGTATACATTTGGCATCTGCAAGTAAGTAAATAGGTAGTAGTTTCTTTTTTCAACAGCTTTATCTCAGTTTCAGACTTAAATAAGATTTATATTCCATTTAAAAATATTTGAGTGATTATAGCATTAGTGTGAGATATCCTAATTATATTTTTCTGACTTACATTAGTTTTCCCTTTCAATTCACACAATCTATCATATCTTATTTCAACACTTTTGCCTTCAGTTTTAAATTTCTGATAATATGTTACATGAACTAGGCAATTATCCAAGTATTTCTTGATAATTTGTGACAGATAACATTGATAGCTATGCCTTGAATTTAAGTCTTTAACCTTGTCAGTGACATATATATATAGCATACTTGTTTAGTAATGTTAAAATTTTCAGTTCACGAGCAGCATTTATTTTCACTTCACTGTAACTAGTTAGAAATCTATGAGGAAAGGAGGATAAAATACTTTCATATTCAATGGTTATGAAAGTTTAAGTGGAAAAAAAACCCTAATAAAAAAATTGGCCAGACAACCACATCATCAGATGAGTTTGTATGAGTTTCTTGCTTCATTTCCTTAGCAGCCATCGTGGTTGGGGCTGGGTCAGGCTCTTGCTTCTCTACAGCTATTGCTCAAACATCAATGTACAAACCCTTGTCTGAAAACATAAGTGAATCAAAGTTGGCCACAGAGCAAACATCTTGTGTGTAGTCTTATGGAGTTTTTAAGATGTCAGTCAGATCATGACATTCTTTACTGTGGCTAAATTAATTCTACTTTTTCTAATAGCATTTCTGCTAATTAATTGCCAAATAATTTTGCCAGTAGATACAGCATCTTGGTGCTAAGACAGGGACTATGTAACTTGAAAAACTATGTTTCCTGACTTCAATGCAAAAAGAACTTTCAGTTCTAATTGTCAGGCCTTTCTTCTTTCCTCCAAGTTACTCATAAAGGTTTTCTTCACTGGGTTTACTACAGTGTAAAACTCAACAACATGAGGAGATAAAGGAGATTGAGTAGGTTAATGCTCAGTGGTTGTAGTCCTGCATTGAGAAATACTTCATCTAGAACCATGATATTTTAAAGATAAAGGCTCTTTCCTGGCATTACTTGCTTTTCACACAAATGATATGAAGCTTACAACAGTATAGAGCCCTGTGGAAGACAGTCTAAGAATTACTTGTTGCTTTTATGCTTGTAAAGAAATATGTAGGAAAGTGTACTTTAGTGGCTAATAATAACTCCCTAAAGCAAGATGTTTTGAGGGTTTGACTTTATTTTGTTGTTGTTTATTTTAAAAAACAAACAAAAAAAAGCTTTGAGACCTTTTGTAGTCCCTAGAAGTGATCAAAGAAAACCCCAATATGTATGTGGTTATTTTGCTCTTTAAATAAAATTCCTATTGGTGCCTACTACATCAAGCATTCAAATAAAATACAAATTCTCACGTTTTTAGCTGACATCAAAGATGGAAATCATTGTGTGGCTTTGGAAAGCAAAGCAATCCTAAGATAGACACAGTTGGAATTTTTTTTTATATGACAGCCTGTTTCATACACTCAGTAACATCAGTGTGAAGCTGAAAGTGCATCCTAATGAAGAAAGAAATTTTGGGGAACTTTTATAGCAACTTTTTATAGAATTAAGCTTCAGCTAGGTGACATAGTTATTTACAATTGTGATGGATATATGCAGCAGAAGCAAACTTAATAAAATTACTCAATTTTAGATGTGTATATAGACTACAAGGCACTATTTCTTGAACTTGTCATTAGCCATGTGAAATATGTTCTACATTTTCCTGCAAATTAATGCTAATAATTGGGTTTCTTTTGGTAGGTTGTCAAGTTGTTAAGTAACAAAAGATCTCAAGCTGTTGGAATATTAATGTCTAGCCTTCACTTAGACATGAGGGACATTCAGCATGGTAAGTGAAATAAGTATTGTTGATTCTGTCTTGCATCACAGCGTTAATGATCTGGAAATGCTAATTATTTTTATCTTTTGATATGTAAAATAAATTAATAAGAGGGGAGTTTTTTTACACTTTTATTCTGAAAATAGCCTGTTCTGGCTTTTATTTTTCCTCTTCTAGTAACACATTCTCTTGTCCTCTATAGAAAATAAAGCTTTATTTGCAGAAGTGCCATCTATAGTTTTTGGCATCAAAAATCTAAGTGGTGTGAAAAATAGATACTTTGATTTTGATCTTTCAGAGGAAGAAATTTGCTTATGCTTAATGCAGATAGACTTAGGACATACCCAGAAAAGTGAATTATAACATTTAATTGATTTGCTACATAAAACTGTTCCTACATTTGGCTTAGCACAAACTGTGGAGTTCTTTCATCTTCAACAGCATTTTTTTATAAAGGGAGTTCATTTGGGAGAGTGTAATAGTTTTCACATTTATGCATAGAGACAGTAGTGCAAAAAGGTGAAAAGTGGAACTGCCTATATATTCAGAGCATCCCTTTATGTTTCCCAAAGGCTCTGGTTAGATTTGAAGCAGATTGAATTATGCTGTGAAGTGCCAGCCTATCTATTAAATAAATGTGGTTTCAAGTAGAACACAGACTCCATAAATCACAAAAACATCTTGGGAACTTTCTAGGCTACGTATTTACAGCCATGCATTCAGTTTACTAGGATTTGGTTATTTTGTGGACTTATTCACAAACAGAACAAATTTCAGAGCACTATGTCAGCTAGTGAGTAATTCTTCATCACAGATTTCAGTTTTTCTGAAACTGTTTTGCTGGTTACTAGACTTCCTCAAGCTGAAGCACTTAAGATGGTAGTCATAGAGCAAGGCGCCAGCACTGGCGCCAAGAAGTACTTGGTATTTCCAAAGCTGGCAGATGTAGTTCAGTTAAGTCATAGAGCAAAATCTGAAAACAATGATATGGTCCTTTCCCTCAGTCAAATATTCAATTTGGTTTCAGTTAATAATGAGAACCTTATGAACAAAGGAGCCCGCCTAACATCTGTGTCTGTGGTAAAGCCAACACAAGTTCATTGAAAATTTGCTTGCTTAACATGCAACCCTAACAATAACATGGCATGAATGTCAGTAGTTGAAGGGGTCAAACAATATTATGCTTAACCTTTATCCTATTACAATATTAAGCACACATGATCAGTTAAGAGCTGGGTGTAGATTCTCTATATTCCTCTTTCAATAGCTGTTTTCTAAAACCAAAAAGCTTTGAAAGGGGAATGTCACAGTGCTCTTATTCCCTTGTTGTGCAGAAGTGGTTGAACAAACATGAGAGAACTTTTGTTTGATGGGGGGAATTTGTAAAAATGGTTGAAAGATCCTGGTGGCTTGGAGATTGTATTATTTTTGTTTGTTTGCTTGGTTGGTTTTGGTTGTGTTTTTTAAAGCAGATACAATAGGCATGAAGGAAAAATGGTGAGGAGCAAGAAGGAAAGTTGCATGTTGGGGGCAAGGAAAATAGAGGAGAGATAACACCAAGGAGTATTTCTGGCAATTGTCACTCCATGTAGAGTTCTCTGAGTGATCTAACCATTGAGCCTGTGGGAGAATTATAAAGTCACAAGCCCAAGTATTCAGCTTCACTTTTATGTATGTGTTATTTTTACATGTTTGTTAAAAACTAAGCATTTTACCTATTTTTTTTTCAATTTTATAGCATACTGGTTTATATGCTGCAATTTCAATTTACTAACAAGAAAGTATTATCCAAAGTTAAAATTAGGTTGTCTGCATTAGCCAAACAGGCAGTTAATATATTTGCATCTTTATAAATTAAGATTTAAGAAGAATGAGAGAAACTACAGCAAAAAACTGTATCAGTGTACTCTGTCCTCTGTCCCAGGAATTAAGTGGTGGTCTTGAATTTTTTTCCCATGCTTGAGCTACAGTAATATGTACATTTACCCATAACACATTGAGTACAACACAAGCTATGTTTTTTCATAAATTTGAAAGGCAAATGAATTTTTTTGTTTTGGTGTCCCTCACCCAACCATTTGTGATATTAAGCAACTTTCCTTTATAGGAAGTTGCCTTATGTTTCTTATAAATATTCCCTATATTACATATAAAACATATCTGTGGGGTGCAGTGTTCATGCAAATTGCAGAAGTATTGTGATTAGTTGGGTTTTTTTGTTCTTCTTGGTTTTGGTTTTTGTTTTTACTGGTCATAGAAAAGCACCCAGAAGGAGAGAAACTTCCACTGCAGTGTGGTATTCTGCCTATTTCTTGGTTTGCATGTATTTTATTTTCCTAATGGCTTAGACAAATTTCCAAGTGTTACAGAAACAAGGGAAAACAATGATGCTGAGTATTAATTCAGCTAATAAATTTAGGATTTCAAGTTTTCATTCATATTGTATTTAACTGAAGAGCTTAAAATAACTTGAAACCTGGGTAAATATTGTATTTAATATCTTGTAAATATTCTATTTAGTATCTTGTGAAATTTTTGTTTGGGATTTTTTTTTTAGTGTATTTTTGCTCTTTTTTTTGCACAAAACAATGATGAAATATTGTCTGCAAGAAACAATCCTTGATGAAAGATTGTTCTGGAAACTTGAAAACTTGAATAATTGATGGTATTTTATTAACTGATCTTCAGCACAGCTGCTTTTTCATGCATGTGTGATCAGATGACATTTACTGGAAGATTTAAAAATGTTGTGATATATGCTAAATAGGTTTTGATGATGATGCTGACAGCTATGTTAAGTGTCTACTTGTAGAACTGCATTTGTCTGCTCACAAATTTAAAATAGGTTTAGTAAGACTACCACAAACCCTGGCTACTTTTAAAATATTTTTACAGTGAGGAAGGTGAGTTGCAATAATCAGAGCACATTTGTATTGAAGTCTAGTATATCTTTTTAGTAGTGCTTTAGAATAGGTTGATCTATGTTGTTGTTATGGGTATTTTTTAGAAGACTGATTGCTCACAGAGCTCCCAGGTATTTTACACTATCTAGGCTAAAACTAAAAGATGTTGCTGTGCCACTTCTCTGTTATTAGCAGGAAAATAGATCCTCTTCTCATAGTTTCTCTGGTTTTACATAAGGTTTTACTGATGCCCATTTTTTTTTTTACACCCATCTACCTACTATCCAAAACACTTTATCTAGGAATGTTGCTTGCTTTTTTATTTTGACTCTACTGCAAATATCCTTTATCTAGCATTATGTTCCCACTGGAAATGTAGCTGTACTTTGGCTGAATGATATAGCCAAAGCTTGAGAAATGCCAAGCAAACATTTCTTCCATGTATTTCCTTAATAGTTCAGATTTTCTTCCTAGAGAAAAGATTTGAGTTTTAACATTTAGTCTTTTGGGGTTTTCTCTTAAAGTTTCAGAGGT
Organism: Galbula dea; assembly: GCA_013399015.1. NCBI lineage: Eukaryota > Metazoa > Chordata > Aves > Piciformes > Galbulidae > Galbula > Galbula dea. Next base: position 2,448,194 of record VWZX01009005.1, read on the forward strand.
GCAACTTGTGCTTATACTAGAGACACAATAAGATTCTGGTAAGCTACATGTAGTAATGTACAATAAACATCCTATACATTCATATATAATTGTATATTAAGCCTGTGTCTGTGTTTAGGGACCATATCTCTCAAATAAGACCTCTCCTTTTAATGAAGTTTTCTGTTATCACAGGATATGTAACAACTCTTTGAAACTGCAGCTATGTTGCAGAGAACATGATTGGCAGTGCCTTCGCCAATCCCTTTGCTTATAAAGGTACAATAGAGTGTCTTCTGTGTTTTAAGCTGTTAACAAAGGCAGTAAGAGTAGGAGAAAAATTTTTTGTTTGGGGAAAAAATAGAAGGAAAAAATTCAACTGACAATCAGAAGCAAATCAAATTTTATATTTCATGCAGAAAAAAATATTGCATTTACTACACAGATTTATATCTAATATTTCCAAAAAGGAAATTAATCTTTTCTTCATCACAATCATCTTAGCCTCAACATGCCTTGTAAATATTGAAAGTAGAAGTCTGGCTAAAACAGTGTATGCAATTCTCTATCTTTGTAAGTTGCCTGTAACTTAAATATTTTAACAGGATTTATCATTTCAGATATTGTATTACCTCTGGCATGGCTGTAATACTCTGTTTCCTTATGGTTTTGCATAGCATCTTGTGGTTCCCCTGGCTCTGTTGGAAGTAGTTTGGAGATTTCTGCTGGTAATCTGCAGAATTTGATGGAGCTACCTGTCCTCCTCTGATAGCTGAAAACCCCACATATGGAAGACCAAGTCTCTTTTTATTACAGCCCTCAGTTCATTGTTGGTCAGTGGCTTCTAGGAAAGGAGGTTATATAAAAAACATAATAGGAAAAATAGTTATGGAAGGGGGAGGCAGATTCACCTAACAGCTGGTAAAGCCCAACCTTTTAATTTGGATTTTAGATTATTTTGCTGAAAGGTATATTTGCAGCAGGGCTGGCCCTGCTAAAAGAAGTGCAACCTTGAACAACAGACAGATCTTCTGCCCTGAATTCAAGACAGATGTGCAGGAAGTGAATGTAATTTAAATGTTAGTGGGCAAAATAAATGCTTATTCTTCCTTAGTATTTGGCTAGTAGTGACAGTGGAACATGAGAAAATCTTGGGTTTGTTTTCTGACTTGACTATTCACACATTTATAAATTATGAGCTATCAGAGACTTTGTCAAAGGATAACTGAGTGATTTCACTTGAGGAGGATGATATGTCTCTTACACTGTATTATTTAAATGTTCTGTGCAGGCATTCTTCATGCACTGAAGTATCATGTAGTCTCAGTGGTCATAGGTCCAAGAGATAACCTAACTGAAAAACAATCAGGAAAGAATGACTCAACATCTGGGAAATAAGACTCATTATTAGTTTATCTTATGGAATGTCTAGTGGTGATCTGAACATTATTTATCCTAAAAGCAATGTATAGTTATAAGCATAATTATTTGAATTTCATAATAATGAAATATTTTTCAGGAATGGGTACCTTCCCAAAAGACATTTTACTGTTTAAAGAAGTTATGAGGACAAAACAATACATGACTGGACCAAGTTATTTGGCCATTGCTGTTACTGGAAGGTAAACCAGCTGCCCAAAATAGTTATTTTTTTCCAATTGAGTTATGAAAATAAATCCTGGATACATGAAGTTTCCTAGAACAGTAAGACATCTGTGTTCAGGTAACACATCTGCATTTCTTTCTTAAAGGAATGATCTACTAAGTAATTACAGTCTGTGCAGGTTAATTACAAAGTCTGACACTTCACCTGTTAGTTCTGGCTTAATAATTGAGAATTTAAATTCTGTGAACATTTTTATCTTAATCAAATTTGGTGCATTCAAGCACCTAAAACCTCAAAAGATGATGGCTTAATATTTCCCCTCTGACAGCCTTTCCAACGTGGTTAGATTCTATGGAGATACTACCAAGGAAAGACTGGTTGGTTCAGCCTTATTTTGTCCTGTGAACTTGCATTTCCTTGCAACTTCACACCATAATCCTCAGTCTTATTCCTCTATTTCTTACCTTTACACTACCATATTCATTACATTATGCCTGCTGTTAGGTTGAAAGCTTAAACATTTTATTCACTTCTAATTACTTTACAAACTCCTATTGTAAAATTATTGGAAAGGGAAACAATGGGATGCACAAAATATGTTTTAGAAAAGGCAAACTACAGCTAAATTAGAGTGCCACACATGTCTTGCTGCTGATGTTTCTGTTGCTTTCATGCTGCCAGTATGCCCACAGTGTTCTGTACTGAGTAGTCAAAAGTGATTGTGGAGCCCTTGTCTGACCGCTCCTGCCACAGGCAACTAGTGAGAAAGGATAATGAAAGTCTTTGGAGACAAGTGGGGTTTCTAATGGATGTAGCATAAAACCTTGAGCTGTGGATGAAGGCCCTAAAAACCAGTCCTAAGTATTGAATGTTTGCCTCAAGTCCCCTTTCTATCCCCTGAGATTTTCTAAAGCTTAGTTCACAGTGGCCAGAGTCCAATAAAGCAACAGCAGTAGCTGTTAAGTTAAAAACCAAACTCAGTTATAGTTTTAATTATTCATACAACACCTCCAGATAATGAAGGTCAAAAATATTCATATTGCCAAGAAAGGAGCTGAATGCTTTATGCAATAAATCAATCTGTAATTTATGATTTAAAATACATCTATAGAATTAAACCACATGTCTATAATGCAAAATAAATTTTAAGGAAGTTAGGTTTTTTTTAAATGAGGAAAATCATATTGAGTTTTTTCCCAATATTTGAATCAACACAGACTAATTACTGCCACATTGGATAGTTCAGATAATTAAAGATTGTTGTTCTTAAGAACATATGAATGTAATTTAACAGAGCAGTTTTGCAAGAAACTGTAGCTGCATTGTTTGTCTGTTGTTTCAGTTAAAACAGTTTATTTTTTTTTCTTGGAAGTCTGATTAATTTTGAAACTTTGAGAGAAAAGTTTCAGGAAAGTTTTGTTCTTCCCAAAGACAAAAAGCAGCACTATTATTTCTCATTAGTGTACTCTATAGTCACTCATGAGAGGGATGGTTACAACATTCTAAGCATAGAGCAACAAAATCTATGCCATTAGTTTTAGTACCATCCAAAAAAATTAGGGGTGGGAGGGACAGAGGGAGAAAAAGAGCACCTGGTCTCCTTTCCAGAGCATAAATGTTTTTCAGTGGTCATACTTCTATGCATTGCTGAACTACAGAGAGATTTTAGCATTATGAAAATAAAGGCAGGCCTATTAATTAAGACCTTTCAATAACACAGTGACACATTTCTTTCATTAAGTTGAAAGGCTTAGAAGGATGCTTGCCACAACAGTCACTTTGTTATTTGTTCATATGTGTTAATTTGAATACATTAGAACACACAAAAAAATAATGCCACTTACATGTATGTAGCCATTAAAATCTAATTAAAATACAGCTTAGCTTTAGGGGTTTGTGTTTAGTGTGCTTATTTTTATTGCATTTTTCTTGTAATTTCTTTTTTAAAGAAGCATTAAAGACTATATGCTATCAAATGGAGATCTATCTAGCTTAGTACTTCATCTCCTGTGTGGATAACCAGGAAAGAAAAACCCAAAAAACCCCAAACCAAAAATAAAACATCACCCCCCAAGACTCCCTCTCTCCACCCCAAAAAAATCAAAATCAAAAAAACCAACCAACCAATTAATGTGAGTGGCACTGACTGCTTATTATGTATTTTTAATGGATATCTATTTTGTCTTTTTGCTGTAGTCATCTCTCTCTCAATTGAGAAGTTTGGAACAACTTTCATACATGTTTTATGTTCTTTTGATTTTCTCCTTGTCAGCAGTCTATGATCCATAGCTCTCTTTCTTCTCTTTGCAAATGAGGTGACTAGCTCTGCATGCTGTTTTCAAGATTTGTGTGTGCCATATGCCTGTGCTGTGGTATCATATCATCTTCGATTTCAGGCTTCATTTCTTTCTGTATTGTTCCTGACATTCTGTTTGTTCTTTAACTGTTGCTAATTGTTGACCTTATGTTTTCAGAGAAGTCTGAAAAAAATCTGCCTGTCTTTTTTGGGGGCAATAGTTGCTAATTTTGTATCCATGGCAGTGTTTTTACAGTCGGGGTTCTTTTATTTCCATCTATTTTGCATGTACTGACACTGAACATTTGAAAGATCGTTTTGTTCACGTTTGTGGTCAGCTTTAATGTGGCTAGCTTTTATTATCTGCCAACATTTATCACCTCATGTTCACATGCTTTTAAGTATGTGAAGGGTGTGTGTCAGGAGGATGGGGTCAGGCTCTTCTCGGTGAAGCCCAGTGACAGGACAAGGGGCAATGGCTGTGAGCTGAAGCATAGGAGGTTCTGTGTGAATACACGTAGGAATGTTTTCCCAGCTGAGGTGCCAGAGCACTGGCCCAGACTGCCCAGAGAGGCTGTGGAGTCTCCTTCTCTGGAGGTATTCAAAACCTGTCTGGACACGCTTCTGTGTGACCTGGTTTAGGGAATCCTGCTGCGGCAGGGAGGTTGGACTAGATGGTCTTTCGAGGTCCCTTCCAGCTCCTTACATTCTGTGATTCTGTGATTAAACAGCACAGGAAACTGCAAAGACCCTGGTAAGGCTCAGCTGCTACGACTCCATATTTTGATCATTTTTGTAACTGATTTCCTATTTTTTTTAGCAGTTTTTTATTTGTAATCAGTTTTCATTTTTAATTCCTCTTATGCCACAATAGCAAAATATTTTCAGAAACCTTAGCTAAGGATGGCGAGGAGCCTTTTGCAAATCCAATATCCATCTTATCACTCTTACCTGTGTCTTTGACTCTATGAAAGCAATACTCTTTAATTTATTGCTCATGAGTGCCTGCTCCAAAATTATATGCCACCTTGTTTTCTCATTACATTGGTTTATCTGAATATTCTTTTAAAAAGTTGTTCTTCCATATAATACATAGACATTTTCCAGGCATAGCAGTCACACTGACTGGTCTGTAGTTTCCAGCATCATCTCAGGAATCCACTTAAAATTTGCATTTGTATCTTCTGAAAGTTGTTCACTTTGAAACAGTGCCCAAAACATATCACTCAAAGTATAGAATTTATGTCAGAACCACTTCAAACTTTTCTGTGGTTGTGAATCCTAACACAAATACTTTAACCTTTTCTTATTCTCTTTCGTCTGTGCTCTCTTTACAACCGAATTATATGCATGTTCAGTTCTTTCCTGGCAAACTTCATACATCTGACATGTTTGAAAGCAGTTTTCTTACTAGCTTTATGCATTTGGCAAGTTCCATTTCGACCTTTTGGTTTTAGTCCTATTTACACTTATGAGAACTTATAAGACTTTCTGCTTTTCTATCTTCTTTGGCTTATTTTCACTTTACAGGTGTCCCCATGCTCTTATGTTTAATCATACATGTGGTTTGGGGAGTAGGAATACTGGGGATATGAAAAGACTAGGGTGAAAAAATGCTGCTTTTGAACTTTTTTCAGCTGATTTTTTTTCCTCTGAACATCTACTCTAGTGCCTGCAAGCTTCTTTCTGACCTTGAAGCTTTTTTAATCTCTTAAATGACTTCTTATTTTAATGTGATTCTTCCTCATGAAGTTTAATTTTAGGATCTTGTTTTTAATTCCCCTGCCCCCCGTCCTATAAAGAAGTTCCATTGAAGTCTGTTGCTGTGTTTCCAACCTGTTGTGTATGCTGTTTGGACCTACATTAAGTGCTGCTTCTCCTCTGTTGGTATTTCTGGCTAGTAGCTTTGCAAAATAATTTTAATACCTTAAAATTTAGGCCCTGCATGATGTCTCAAAATATACTTAACAGATTAAAACTTCTGCTGTTATGTTTTCTATGTTGCATATTATTTTACAGCTTTCACTAATTAGAAGTCATTATGGACGGACTTGTTGAGTGATCTGAGCAGGGGACTGACTGTGTGTTTTCTTTTCAGGCATGAACTCCCTCACTGGAGGGAGTGTGGCAGGTCTGCTAACAATTGTTTGCTTTAACTCCCTCATGTTTCTGCCATTCTTCTGCACTTACAGTTGTGGCACCATATAGACCCTTATAATATTAGTGCCGCACTGATTATCTTCCTTCTGTTACATTTGGAATAGCCATTAAATCCATCAGTAAATACAAATTTGCCCATTGTGCATGCTAGATGCATGGGAACTTTCTGGCAGCACATCACATATACAGCCTGGACTTCATCCACTGATCCTCTGCTTACCAGGGCCAGTTTTCTAACTCGCGTCTCCCGCTTTACACCTGTACTCCGCTCCCCGCCCCACCACCTTCCCCGCCAGCCCCTGCCGCACACCCCTCCCGACAGACGTCTCTCTGCGGTCTGCTCGACCGCTGGCGCCGGGCGCGTTGCCCCACGTGGGCTGGCGACAGTGTTCCAGGCCCCGACCGAGCCTGCCGCCTCCCCGGCCAGCCCCGGCTCCCCGCATTCAGCAGCAGGTGGCAACAGCGGGCTGCGCTGGGGAGCTCGGCGCCAGGCGCCCGGGTGAGGCCGGCGCGGCAGAGCCGTGCCAGGCAGAAGCAGTGCCTCGTCGCGCTGGCCGTGTCGGCCAAGGTGCTCGACCTTGCGGCTTTGCCTCGCTTTCCAGCTGCGACTCAGGCTCTGCCTCTCGGCGTGCCTCTCCCGCAGCGTATAGCCTCTTCTGAAAATAGTCCGAGTGTAAGAAAGAGAAAGGATCATGTAAAGATGGGAGAGTGGTTTGTTTGCTGTAACTATCCATCATTCGTTGTGGGTAAGAAACAGTGCAGGGCAAATAATGGTTTTCNCATCATGTAAAGATGGGAGAGTGGTTCCCTGTGGGTAAGAAACAGTGCAGGGCAAATAATGGTTTTCTTCTGCAAAAACTGTGAAACGTTTATATGAAAGCCTGCAGTCTGGAGTTGTGTTGGTGTTTGTGTACCTGTTGCTTTATGAAGTACCTGGGTTTCTTCCTGGTTTTGTTTTATTCCTCCTGTTCAGTCGTGACAGTGGAAGATCAAGGCTGTTTCCATCCTTCTGCTGTTTCACGGGGAACCTCCCCAACCAATATGTATTACATTCTATTTCAGTGTAACGTGTTTCCTGGTTTTACTGAAGCTGCAATTGCTTTACCTACTTGGACACAAAATATAGCTCAGTGGCACTGAACTGAAGCAATGTAGAGTGCTGCTTGTTGTCGTAAAGACATCTTAATCTCTAATAATCTTAAAGTAGACCAAATCCAGTCATGATACTGAAATACAGATAGGTGATTCCACATAACATTTGACTTTTTTTTTTTCTTGAAATGTATAATTTTGGTTTTCCACATATCCAGGCATTTGGTTTTGTTGCAATCCTAGCCCTTATTTCTTCAAGTTATTAATACTAGCTTTTGAGAAGCACTTTGGAGAAACACTTTGGAGACAAGGCTCAATGGGACCCTGGGTAACCTGATCTAGTGGATGGTGTCCCTGCCAGGCAGGGGGGTTGGAACTAGGTGGTCTTTAAGGTCCCTTCCAACTCTGATGATTCTATGAAAAAAGATGCAACTTAAACCATAACCGTGCATCCTTCTGCCCTCAGTTACCACAGTAGTGTGATTTGGATAAGTAAAGCTGTGTCATCTGCCAAAAAACTCTTTTTGCATTATTTTCATACTCTTACCACACTTAGAACATGGACTAAATGTCACAAGATCATTACATCACTTTCTTAGCATCTGTAACTTTAGAATTTTGGTGAGAAACTTTAATGTTCATTAGTACAGTGAAATCCCTGGTATTTATCCAGACGTCAGGTAGGGCAGACATAGAATACCAGGCTACATCTAAATGTGCTGAAAATAACATTTTGAATAGGAAAAATCATAGAATCACAGAATGTTAGGATTTGGAAGGGACCTTTTAAAGATCATCTAGTCCAAGCCCCCTGCCACAGCAGGATTCTGTAGACCAGGTCACACAGAAGCATCTCCAGATGGGTTTTGAATATCTCCAAAATAATTGAGAGTATGCAATTTCATTTCAGTGAGTGTACTGTCTGACAAAGGGAAAGAGAAATTTGCCTTTGCCTCTCAAATGTTTTGTTTGTAATTCCTGAGCAAGTAAATTTGTATTTTGACTACTGACTGCAACAGTTAACTGTACAGTAGTTATAGTTAATGTGGACTTGCTTTGCCTGATTTCTGATTCCTTGTAAGTTTCCATGTAACGTTTTCTAACTAACTTTACTGCTACAGATACTGGTATCATCATACACAGATGGCTCTCTTGAACCATAAGTAAGGAAAGCTTGTTTCTGAATGAATGTGCATGTCTTCATGGCTAAAAGAACTTGCAGTACTTTCTTTTGTATATCATCAAAAGGTTAGAAACATTCCATGTAGTCTTTGTAAAATGATTTAGGCTTGTTGATATTAGATGAGACTAGTAGAGAATCCCACATGGACCTAGCAAGGGTAAACAAGCAGCTCAACTCTAGATTTTTAGAAGGAGCATTCTAAGCATTTAGTCTAGCTGCTAAACAAGGCAAGTCATGTAATATTGCCTGCTAGTTTCTGCCTCTAGGCTATTATTCTGTATAAATACTAACATTTTAGCAGTATAAATGATCTTGTGTTGCAGCTGAAATTCTGACCCTTCAACCTTTTACTTTCTTTGAAGTCACTGGTAGTTTTGCCATTGACTTTGAGTCTAGGATTTCATACAAATACTTTAAGTGATGGAAAAGTCAATGTATCCTGTGAAACTTTGTTCAAAAGGTTAATTTCCCTCACAGCACTTAAAATATACTTACCATAGTAAATTTGCTAGATTATTTTACAGTCATCCTTCACTCTTTCCTACTTTTGGTCTGTGAAATTACAGACACATCTATTTTTGGATATTTTCTGATGCAGGTATGTGTAAGAAGTGTAATCAGAGTCCTTCTTAACTTTCTTCCATATAAGCTAAATAGATCAAGCAATCCAACTGAAAGACAAGTTTTTGAGGTTATGTTATTTCCTTTGTTGGTCATTTTTATATTCCACCAGCTGTAGCTCTAATCCAAAGACTTTTGACTTCTGGTGACTCCTTGTGAGACAGAGTCTTGTTTTAATCAGTAATCATGATTACTAAGACTGTAATCAAGACAGTTCATTGAGTTTGAGTCTGCTTGGGAAAGAGCAGCTCTCCCATTAGCATTGCCACAAGGACTTCACTGAGGATTAAGATAGCCTTAATATATTTCTTCTTGGTGTTGTTTAGTTGCAATAAGCTGACAGATTTCTATGGAAGCCCAAGATACTTTCCTTTCTGGTAGTATTTTATAAGTCATTAAATTTTCAGGTCTATGAGTTAAGACAGTTAACTCATTTAGTGCTGACACCTAAGTAACAATGTAATAATTTTAACTTGCCAACTGGACACATCTTGAGTTCCTTTAACTATATACTAACTGTGGGTAAATTGAGAACACAAAAGCTAAGGTCCTAAGTTAGCTGCTTAATGTAAAGAATATGTATTTTTTTTAACAAAATGTGGTTTTGGTATCTACCCTGCTAACTTTAGATATGCAGAGTGATATATAACTCTATAAAACTGGTATATCCTTGCTGTTGTTATAAGGGATGAATTGTGATCACTTCATCTCATGTAAATATAATAGCAAAAAAATCAAGGAGCTCAGTGGTGGATTAGAAGAATTATTAAAGAGTGGAATGTGTATAAGGAACATGGGATTGTTCAGAGCTACTCAGGGTCACAGGGTAAAGCAAATTGTTGTAAGATCTCATATGCAAGTGTTAGCGTCCTTCCAGTGATTATGATGTTAGAAAAAGCAATTAATGATTCTCCCAATAGTTGGAATATTTTTAACCTAAACATATTCTTGATTTTGGTCCACTTTAAACCTAGGTTTCATCTTTACCAGTGAACTATTAGATGATAAATCTCTTCCTCCTCCTCTTGCATTATCATTTATCATTTAGAATGAGCTTCCCAAAGCATGAAAGAGAAAGCTTGTCTCTTTGCATAGGAACTGGACTTCTCAGACTTAGCCATGACTTTATTTACTTTGAACTACCATAATGAAAATAGGTAAGGTGGAATTAACTCAAAAACCAGCAAATTTGAATTCTGACAAAATCCACACATGATTAAAAGTCTCAGTTTGAAACCTCAAGGCTTGTTTGTATTCCAAACAAGTCTTGCTAACTTCTTCCAGCTGCAGTCAGTAAGAGATGCTACCTTGTTTTGCAAAGTTTGACTTGCATGTGTTCTTTGACTGTCACAGTTACACCATCACTGGTACCACAATTACTTTGTGGAACTCCCAACATGATGCAGTTGAAATAGAGCTTGAAAAGCATTAGAGCCTTTGTGGGTCTAGAAGAAAAGCTAAACACCAACACACAGGAAACTCCAATTTTTTGTCACTTGACTCATGAATACAAAGCTATGAATCATATCTGTCTGTAGACAGATTGATACACTATGTCAGCTCTATGGCATCTGTGCCTTGCTGCTGATGTCTGTGCAGTTTGTTTTATAATGTGCACTGTAAATACATACTGTCACATAAACATCTCAACTATAGATTCCTTGGATATCCTGTTATGGCAGTCTCCTCACCAAAAGTGATGTAGTTGATAGGTATGACAAGTTTTCTTTTGAGAACCTCTAAATGGAATGCCTGTGGCATGCTACAGACCTTCAACAGAAAGTTAAAAAGCTTAGTACAAGCTGCTATTGAAGTGAAAGCCAACAGCAGTGTTTAGCAGTAATTTTTTAGCAGATTTTTTAACAGTAATCTTATTTTCCATAACAGAATTTCGTCCATGTAAAATAGATACAGATGCCAATGATTAATTTTATATTAAAAACTTATTCCTGAAGCACTTTAAAAATTACATTTAAGGGACAGAAATTTTGCCTAGAGAACAACAAACCTCTACTGGAAGCAAAAAGCACAATTTTAATATTTTTAGAACTTAAATATGTCATAGCATTTGCATTTGTGTACTGTGCTAAGCCTTAAGCAGCATTTTGGGAGTTATCATTGTAATCCATTCCAGTTGGTTGAAAATCTTGAATTCTGCCAGTCAGTCTTCTGCTTCAAATGTAGTCCCCAAAGACCAACAGGTTCATTGATACTGTTTGCACCTCTGTGCACTGTAGTTTAAAATAAGCATATACTGGTAAAATGCTAGTCTTTTTTCAACCTTCCTATATCCCACCCCCCTGTTTTTTTCACCTGCCAAATTCAAACAAATCTTATCTAAACAATTAAGATAAGCATTGAAGTACTCTTTATAGTCAAATCAGCAAACCTCTCAAACCCAGAACTGAAATACAATCTCTCTAAATTAAACAGTCTACAATGGCAATCATGTTTGTATTTAAACATTTTATTCTGAAGGATTACAGCATTGGTCTCCATTTTTTTTCCCTTCCCTAGACAAGAAGGCGACACACTGAGTCAAACAAAATATATTTGTTCTCTCAAAACTGAACTTGCACACTCTTTATAAACAAACTGTATAGGTGTATGAAGTTAGACTTCACATAATCAGTAACTGCTGTCCTTAACACAGTATGCAGTTGTTTGAAATGTATGTAATGTAACTATTTGTATTAACTTTGTGTAGCTATGTAGAAAATCTTGTTATATATTTTGGGGTGTGTATATATATATGTATTTTCATACAAATTCAGAAAGGCTCTATTGGTACAATTTTATCACTAGATATTAGGGATACAATATCAGAAAATAGGAATGCTAAGGGCAAATGTCTAAAAAATTGGATTTTTTATAGAAGAAGAATCAGTACAAGAAGTGATGCTAAAGATTCAGTCTTTCTGATGAAGTCTTCTACTTATATAACTTCAAATTTTGCAGATGCATATTCTTGGTTAATTAATTCTTACTTTATGGCTTCCCAGAAGTGTAAGTGCATGTTCTAGAAGGTATTTAAAAGTTTTAAGTCTTTTGAAAACAATCTGAAGCAACAGCTTTGCTTAATCCATGGCTTCTGCTTGGAAATCTTGTATACTGTTCTGGTTTCTTACACAAGCTTTAGGTCAAGGTGAATTACTGCCACAGTAAAACTCTGTGCAAGCAGTTCTGAGTGCTGTTTCTTGCCTCTGATCCATGCTGTATGTACTTGTGTTGAAGATCCAGTCTCCATTGTGCTTTGTACACTCAAAGTTTTGATCTTGAGCAGGTTAGAGTATTTGCTAATAGATAAACATATCACAAGGATACTGAGGACAAGCAGGTAGGTAGTAGCAAAATTGGTTTAATTTGTGCTAACTCTACCCAGTGCAGCCATCCCCTACGTACCCATTATCAACAGGGTCTTTTTCTGTATGTTGTGCAAGTTAGGGCACCCCTTTAAAAATTCTTTTGTTTTGGTTATTTTCTGAGAATGTTTAAAACTTAGAGTCATGATCCTTCTGTGTGATTTGCTGCAGCTTCCATTAGCACAGGAACTTTTGGGTTTGCCCCTGGTTTTTTTTTCCATATTTATGTAAACATAACATTTCTTGCCTAGAGATCCATTTGGAATTTAACTTTCTGCATTAGGAGAATCAGTTTCTATTATTCAAGATAAAGAAGAATCATAAGAAAATAGCAGTAGTTGTCAAGTTACTGAAAGAATCACAGACAAAAACATGACACTGTGCAGTAGGCTTGTGTTAGATAAATGATGCCAATAAATTCATGTGTGTGGGGGGGGAAACAAAGGACAGCAATTTTTGAAGTTGTGGGTTTACTGTGTAACCAATAAATGATTGCAAATTTTGCATTTCAATTGATTTTTAAAATATAAGTGTTAAGTTGATTTAAATCTGGGTTTACTCTGCAAGTAACTGGATGTTGCATCATACCATAATCTTTAGAGCAGCAAATGAAGCCTCTGCACTTTTTCTTCTAAAGGGTCTCTGAGCTCTTTTTTGTTGATGAAAACATTGAGGCAGATGTTTTTTCTTCTGCTTCTGAATTCAGCTGTCAGTCATTCCAAAGAGCCTAATTATATTGTCTACATTGAGACTTTTTTCTGTTTTCCTTCTATTTGCATGTGTGTTGTCCTAGCATTTTCTTCCAAAGACATCTGCCAGAGAAGGCTTCCATTCTGTATTCAGTGAACAAACAAGTTTACTTGTTCTTTTTCTCTACTTTGTTGTCAGAAACATTTCACAAGTTGATCAGGCTCTATTGTCTGACTTGTGCTTCTTGTATCAGAATTTTTCACTGCTTAAGGTTTTGCCAGTATGTTAGTTTATTAGTTATGTTTTGACCATGTGAAGTTTACTACCCATATGTTATTATTGGTGAAGCCATATTTTAATTAACTCAAATATAATCATTCAAAGAGGAACATGTGACACACTTTACTGGCTCACCTATTCATGTGTCTTTTTTTCTTCCAAGTATCCTTTTTAGATATTTGAAAATTAATGTCTCATCAAATTTTCAAGAACTATGACTTGAAAACATTTTAGAAGGTTGAATGACTTTTAATGTTTTAATTGTAGAGTAATTTTGAGACTGTAGGTGCAAGTTATGGTTTCTATATAATAAGACTGTAAGACTGGTTGATGCTTTTGAGACTGTATGTACAAGTCATGGTTTCTATATAATATAGGTACAGTTTCTTAAATCCAACAAAGGCCATTTTCATTGTAAGACTGGTTGACAACTTTTCTGTTTCTTTCACTCTTCAGCTCAGAGTAATATTCCTGGGGTGTAGGTGGTTTAGTTGTTAACATGGAGCAGAATTATCTGAGGATGGAAGTTAGGAAAAAGTGCCATGGAAGTTGTAACCTCTCAGTATGCTATAATCTTGCATGTTTAGAGTCATTTGATGGGCAGAACAGCTGTGACAGTCCAAAATCTGTGTCACAGATTGTGACACAATCAATGATTGTACAATGATTATCATAGAATCATAGAATGGCTCAGGAGTGGCCTCTTGGGGTGATATTGCTTGGTTTTTGGAGAGTCATGGAGAAGTCAACTGTGGTGGAAATCATCATGAAGAACTTGGGTGGCTGGTTTGCTTGTTTGTCTCCCTGAAGTGTGGATCCTAAGTATAGAAGGATTGGTTCAGAATTCCTGTGGCAGATTTGAGGTGGCTTTGCTTCATCTACTGCTGCTTTCTAAGGAGTTAAACTGTAATCTCTTTATCAGTCAAGCAGGATTTGGAAATTGCTGTCAGGTTTTGGGGAGACTGCAGTGCTTCTAGGAGGTGTCAAGAAAAGGGTACTCACTTTTGCTTGGAGTCTGGGGATGGAATTAGGAAGCATATCTGGAAAGGCAAGAGAAATGAAGCATGATTTGTAACCTGTCCTGAGAAAAAAACAGACATAAAGCCAAGATCTGGACTGAATGCTTGTCTTCTGAAGGTCATCCATAAGTGAGATTGTGCTAATCAGTTTTATGACATAAAAGTTAGATCAAAAGGATTGGATTCTTCCTGAAATTCTACTCAGTGAGAAATTTTGAATTTTGGCTTTTTCATTTCAAAAGGTAATTTTAGAGTTTTGGATTTGTAAACAGAATTTCCAAGCACTGGGTAGCTGTAGGAAATTGTCTTTTTTCTAACAGTTTCTATAAGTGGTACAATTGGTGGGTTTAGATTCATAGCTTCAGGCAAGTGTAGGTTTACTTTGTCTGTATTACCTATTAGTTTTGTTTTAGTGGTAACTGGTAGTTCACATGCTCCTAGATATGTAAACAATCAACAGAAATTGTCTGTCTTACAGTAAAAAAAATAAATAAAATGACAGCTACTTCCCTTTCTAGTCTCCCTGAGAATACACTCAGCATCCTCCACCTTCCTGCTGCTGTTTTCTCATGCATTTCTTCTTCAGGATTATATTTACTGGCAGAAACTTTGATGTCATTGGCAGTTCAGTTACATTGTGTGCTCCCTTGAAGATATGTGGTGATTTGGTCATTGTGTTGGGTTTATTTTTTCATGTTGTTTTTAATTGTGTCTGTGTTCTGAGTTGGCTTCTGTGTGTATGGGAGAAGGTCAGTCTGTTCTCAGAGTTCATATATGCCTCTGAATGAAGTTGTGTACTTTAATCTCACTTTATTTTAGCATCAGTATTATCCTCCTGTCAGGTGAAGTGTCCTTTCAGGTTCCTAGCCAGCCTTGCAAATTACTTGATATTACTCAGAATAGTAAATCTTTGTCTCTTTGCATATGTTTTATTGTCCTTCTGGTTTGAAACTTGTACCTAAGTTGGGTTTGTTATTTTGAGTTTACATATGTTTTAAAATTCAGTTTATATTGTAGCAATGCAGAATAGAATGGAAGCTCTTCCAGTTTGTTAAAACCTCTGTATTCTGCAGCTGCATATGTAAGGTGTAATATCTGTCTCAAAGATGCCAGTTTTGTTTTCTATGTAGATTGTGACAAAACCAATGAGAAGTGGAGTCTCTTGTTGGTCTTGAACTTTCCTGATAAAGCCTTTGTTTTGGCTACAAGTTATCTGAAATCTTTCTTCTCCTCTATCCTTCATACTATCAAACCCTCTCTTACTACTCTTCAACCTGTCCTTTTGCTAGGTGGTTTTTCTGTAATCATCTGTTAACCAGTACTTGCTTAAAAACAATAATAAACTATCTCTGATTTGTAGTTACTTTTATTATTATCTGTGCATATTTGTGTATCTGGACATACTTGATTCAGATTAGATTTAGTCATATATATGTGTGTCTATACACAAAATTGCATATATGTACATTAAGAAGTTTTACAGTATTAGGGCTTGAAACTGGTCCTGGCTTTATGGATGGAAGTGGCAACAGGAAAGCAAGCAAATGTAACTATGAAATCTTGAAAGTAAGAATTAAATACCTGAGTCTGGTGTGATAGTCACTAGTCAACAGTAGGAAATGGAAGTATCAGCTTTGAAACAGAAAAATTTGCTTTTTAAAATAGTGACATAGGTGAAAATACCCAGCAACTACAAGACTTACAAGCTCTTCTTCAGATGTTTGTATCAAAATATTGGCATTGTAGCATAGCTCAGAAGATTTTCACATGGAATCCTCCTGTTAAATGTTTGTGTAATCAGACTGATTGTAGGGAGGGAGTATGTTTAGCCAGTAAGCTTGGCTGCCTAGAGAAACATCATTGTTTTTATCAGTTCAAATTGTCTAGATAATGGAATTATGCAATAGTCATAACTTCTTCTGCCAACTATCATGTTCTGCATGACAACACTGCAGTAGTTCCAAGGAACAGAAGCTTATCTCCCATTTCCTTAGAGCTGGGGGAGCAAACCTATGATGAACACTGAAAAATCCTAGTGGGATGCTATTTATTGCTATCTAAGAACATGCAGACCTTTAGATGAATTATATAGAAACATATTTCTTTTGGGAGGAGGGGATTTGAAACATATATGCTAGGATCTAATTTCTCCAAGTCCTTGTCTCAGACTGATTTGTTTTAAGCAGCTCCCTGAAGTATGTACACTCTTTCTGCATACCTGTTTTGTTGAAAGTACACAGACCTGGCACCATTGTATTTGCCAGGAGTTCTCTTATCTCCTCCAAGAATTCAAACAAAAGTGTTCTATTGCTCCCTGAGTAATCCGTGGGTGATCTTAACATTGAGCAAAAGTCAGAGCAGGAACTTATGTCATATTTCTTAGGACAGGAGTAGACAGCCTCTGGGAAAGGAGGGGAGGAGGGTAGTGCAGGGAAAAGGCAGACACAACTCAAAAATAAACAACTGAAACCTTGGGAGCATGTTCATGTATGAAAACATGCAGTAAGCATAAGAGTACTGAAACATAGGGGTAATACAACCCAAGTTTCTTAATATATCCTGGTTTTAACAAAGCTGTTTGTACATAGGCTTTGACATATGTGTTTTCTTAGAGTTCTCTAACCAATCTAGATCCACTTTCTCTTTGTGTGTTAACTTTAGCAAGTTTGACCTGTTTTTAAGCATGCAGATAATGCTGTTGAGCAGCAGAGATTATTAAATATAACATATAGTACAGTACCTTGTTGAGGCCATCTTCAGGTCTCTGTTGCAAGTTATTACATTCCTGTGGGAGTGTAAGGAGGGAAAAGGGGAGGGGGAGAGTTTTAAAATATGCCAAATAGTAGCAGATTTTTGCATGTGCCCCCTCCCCCCAAAAGAAAACAAAAATATGTTGCTTCTTCAAATGTTAACAGTTACTTTGCCATTATCATGCAGATTCTCTTGCTTTCTGATAAGGGAAAGATGGGAAAAAATGTATTTTTTCAATACTATTTCTGAAAATTAAGTAATTTCCTAATTATTTTTTGCTTCAGTCCTAAAAATCAGCTTCATACCCTGTTTAAAGACACGGTGTAGCTTGCTTAGTTTAATGGAGATCAACACTACTTTGTTTATAATTTTCTTATACTGTATCTAAAACTATGTCTCAGGCCTGGAAAGGGGAAACATGATGAGTCCCAGACTCAGAGTGGTATCTCAAAATGTTTTAGAGCAATCAGAAACACATGAGCTTGAATTATATCTTTTATAATCTTTAGGTATATACCTAGAATTTCTCTGACAGTTAAGGACATGGATTTGCAGGACACGGGGTTACTTAGCTTCTAGTAGGGTTTCTATTGCTGATCAAGCTTACAATTTGTAGGTTAATCTTGCCTAGGGGCTTATGCTTCTTGTTGTACAAGTGCACATACATGCAGAGGCCATTACAAAAGAGGGTACAAATTAGTGAAGTGCAAAAAAAGAGAGACTAGTATAGCATGATTAAAACAATTCACTACCATCCCATATGTTCTGTTGCAACAGTCTAATTTCTTTGAAGATTTAAACTCTGGATGAGTAAATTGGATTTATCTGGCTTTTCTATGAACAGTCAGTGACCTTGTAGAAAATATATAAGAGGAAAACTGAAAAAAACTATTTTTAACACAATTCTGTGTATAACCTGAGAATAATCCTTTTCTAGCTTGCACAGACATTTCCTATGCCTCATGAAATGTTCCTAATAGATATGGGCAGTCAGGCTTGTGTTCCTAACAGTGCCCCCCTCTTAGGGATATGGTTTTTTGTTTTAATCCCTGTTAGATAGATGGAAACCATACTCTGTGTTATTGAACTGACTTTGTCATGCTGAAAAACTACAGTATGTGTGTGGCAGCAGAACTGGTTGGGAGCAGGAAAGGCATATTTTGTATCTGTACTAAAGGTGTCAGCTTAGTCAATAGAATACTTGACCCTTATCAGGTGTTTTGAAGTTAACTGGCTGCTTTATGGATTAATCACTTTAAGACTGAAGTCAACCAGTGACAGGAATGAGCTTTGTTTTGTGTGTGTGTGTGTATGTGTGTGTGTGTGCCTGTGGTGCAGATTTACAAATTTTTATAATGCTTTCAGTTGGACCATGAAAGTCTGATGCAAAGCCTATCTCTGATCTCTGGCTATGGCCATACTCTTGGGATCATGTTTGTGTATTTAGGGGGAGGGAGATGAGCTCTTTAACACTTGACACCTGGCTCTACCAAGTTTCTAGCCCATCAACTTAGGAAAGGCAGTATTCATGGCATTAATAAAGTTAAAACCCTTAAGCTGTATGAGCAGTAGATCATAGAAACTGCTGGTGAGTATTGTGCTCAGTCTTTCACAGCTGGATTATCATCCTGACAACTATTTCTTTTTTTTCTTTTGTCTTTTTTTATAGCTGTTGTGAACTTGGACAACTCTGTTGTTGACCTAGAGACCCTTCAAGCCCTGTATGAGAATGTGAGTAATCAGAGGAAATCCATATAATGTAGGAATACCAAAGGTCCATGGGAGGGTATTTTGCTTTGCAACAGTAATATTCAGAAAGCTTGTAGAGTGTGACCTGCTTTGAGGTGACTTTACTTTCCCCAAAGCAACAAAAATAATAAACATTTAATAATTTAAGCTGCATTAATTGCCATTTTATGTTTTATGTAGTGCATACATTTTTGTATTAAGAAGATAATCAAGTCTGAATGACTAAACAGAAATTGGCTTTGCTCCTTTGTTCAGTAGGTGTCAGACCTTGCACTCCAGGTCTTTGGCTTCACTTTGTAGCTTCAGAAATATAAGAATGCTGCTCAATAAAAAAAAAATCATTTTAATAACAGCAATAATTCCATTAATGGAACTGTAGCTTTTAAATATTGTTTCAGGGATTTCTCTAAAATAATTGTAACTCTTGGGGAAAAAAAGGATTGCTCTAAGTTAATGAAATATAAAAAACTGTAAACTGACTGGGGCTTCATGTGTGTCTGGTACTAATATCAGAGTGACTGACCACTGGGCATGCAAAATCAAGGGTTCAGAATATACTCAGACCTTCTAAAACATTACAAATAAAAATAGAGCATTACAGACTTCTATGAGCATCTTGACTGAATAAATGGAAGCCTGGCTAGGCATGTCTGGAAAGAGCAAAAAGCCTTTCTGTTTACCCTGAAAATATGAAATGTAAAGCTGTGAGCCACTGATGACACTGAAGACCATTATATGCTATTGTATTGGATTTTTTTATTTCCCTGACATTATAGTTTTGATAATATGTTAATTACTTTAACATCTTTCATATTTTGGGGGTTTAAAATCAAGGCTTTTTATGCCCTGCTTTGGAATGATTGGTTAATTTGTGAAATTTCTCATGAATAATCCATTTTGGGGCCTGAAGAGGGAGTAACCTCAAGTCCATTAATAGAAAAAAACCCCACAAAACCAACCACCAAACAACAAAAAGCTGGACAAAAAGAAAACTAAAGTCTTACAAGAAATAGGAAGCACTTCTACTCTTATTTCATTCCTTAAGAATTAACTCACTCAATACTGCTCTGAAAAAGAAATGGGTGATTGTGACAGATTCTCGTGAGAGGTATGGAATAGGTACTGTCCACATTGGTTTTTGCATACTTACCTCTTTTATACTGCATAAGACTTCTTAATTTGGTTTAAAACAAAAAGTTTTCTATGTGGCTAATGTACTAAGAGGGTACTTCTCAAATACTTCCTTAATGTCATCTCTAATATACTCCAGAGTTCCCCTCTAATGGGTTAACTGCAAATTTGCAGTCTGCTGAAATAATGAAATGCCATCATATTCCTTTTGTCATTCCCTTCACTAATTACAGAAAATGTCTAGCAAACACTTCCGTAAATGACAAAAATACCACATTTCAATCTCAAGCAAGACTCTAAAAATTGTAATAACTATGATATATTTATTTGCTTTGAATAGAAAACAGGTCAGCCCATCTTTATCACTTTATTTGCTTGGCAACATGACAGGAGAGAAAAAAAAAAAACAAAACCAACAAACAAAACCTGAACAAAGAACAAAAAACCCCCAATTTATTTGGACAGAGCTTCATAAGGGGATCTGAATTTTAATCCTAGATTGTCTATCTCATAAATCTGTGTCTTGAAAGAAGAGGTTTTTAAATTAATTTTCTGTTTTTACTGTCAGTCTTTGGTTAAAACACATCAGATCTTGCATTTGCTTCTTTTGGTAGCTTCATGACTTATAATAATACTGTTCAACCAACAAAGTGTAGCAATGGGTGATACCAGCCTGGCATGCTTGTCTCCTCCCTTATTGCTCAGCCTCATACTGTATGGTCAGTGGGGATAACTCTGCCTCATTTTACTACTTTGTACCCAATTGACTTAATTTTACATTCTTAGGGTTTATTTATTAGACTGAGATTTATTGCTGGATATTTAAATACCACTATACTAGTTCTCAGCCTTTCTATTTGATCTCTATGGAACATATGGGAGCATTTGTTTTACAGTCTTCCCTCAGAACGTAATAATTTTTTTCTGATTGCATATGTCTGGCCTGGTGCTTCCCCTTCTTAAATGTGAATTAAATTTGGGCAGTCTCCAAACCTAAACACACCCTAATTTCAAAAGCCACAGTCCCTAGGGCTCAATTCCTGCTTACTGAGGAATTAAAGTCTAGTTAAACCACAAAGTTACTGTATACATCTTAGTAACTTTTTATAAACAAAGAAACCCACCAAAACCCCAAGCCCTCAATTTATTTAGTAATATTAAGCAGTATTGCATCAAGTGAGAAAGATTTTGTTACTGTAGCATTGTATGGTACAGTCCCATAGTTCTCACACATGACTGTGTAGTTAATAAAAATTTGTTTAAATATGAGTGATAATTAGCTATGTATTATAATCTAGACAATCTTAATAGGATAGCCTAATAGATGATACTATATGTGGAAGAGTTGCTTTAATGTGCCTTTACAAAGTCCCTAAGAGCAATGCTTCCATGTGACAGCTGTAGTTAGAGACATAATTCAGTGGAGTTCTCAATTTGCTGTATGTGGTTAGACCACATTGACTGTGATGAGAAATGTGCTTATTTGCAAACAAGTGAATGTTTACTTTGAAAACAGATAGCCTCTCAGCAGCTGAGATTGGAGATAAAATATCACTCTCTGAAACAAAATAAGCCTGCTCCTGCTCCTCTTCACTACATTGTGAAAACTTGTCTGAAAAATGGAGAAAAATTGTATGAAAGGATTATTTTTGATCTATGGATTTGTCTCCTTACATCACATGAAACATATACTCTCTCAGTTTGACTCCTGGTAGATTGTTCAGCCTTCCTCTATCTTTAAAAGCCCTAGGTCAGTGTTGTCAAAAAACCTCACAGGACTGTTTGCCAGAGTGAAAGACACCCAGAAGTCTGAAGTGCATGCCCTCCCCCTAAGATTCTAACCTCAAATACATCTTGTGTTTGGAATTTCTTGTTTGTTTGGGTTTTTTTTGTTTGTTTGTGTTTTGGTTTGGGTTTGGTTTAATTTGTTTTTTTAACAGTGACAATTACAATGCCATGTCTTAATGATTTTCTGCAACAACTATAGATTGTACCTGACTTCTGATATATAACCCAGCTTCGAAGGTATATGATAGTTATTAACCTGAGTATCTCTGTATATCCTTGTTGTTTCAGTTACTTTTGACAATATTCCTTAGGCAAGTCATTCAAAGGTTTTGAAATGTGTAGCTTTCAAAATCAAGTGGATCAATAATATCCACCCAAACATTTAAAACCTACACAGATTTAAATTGATCTAAACTGAGAGCTAAGTTTCTGTCATAAAAAAAAAATGCTGACCAGGAAATGTAAGAGGTATGTTGTGAAATAGAAAATGGTCCTTATGATCTTTGGTAAAACTAAATATAGGCTAAGCTTGTATTCTGGCAAAAGAGGGAAAAGAAAAACTAAAAAAGAAAAACTAAAGCAATATAATTTTTTACATTAATTTCTCTCAGATTTATGCTGTCTGATTTTTGGATGTCATCAATATCCAATTCTGGTATATTATTTTGTTCCATTTATGATGCTATATAATAGCTAGAATTCAAGGAAGTAAACAGCACTGACATTCAAAAAGTTGCTAATGCAATCAGATTAATGGTGTTTTTATAAGAAAACTCTACTGAATGTGTTCTCTCCTGATACAAATTTTGAAGCCTTATTCTTTTTCTACCACAATTTAAAATACACAGATCAGAATTCCAGAGACCAGAGCCAAAATTGGTGACTTTAACTTTGCTTTGATTCTGAGCTTGCACCATATATTTGGACCTCTTGATTTTGGTGAAGACTGTAAACCATTCTCTTGAGTTTTGCTCAGGCCAATCCACTAGTGGATCATGCTTAACCTTTGTATCTTTGCCAGTTGTTATTTCTTTGCATACACAATCTGAGGCTAATAATGGCTTAAACTAAGGAATAGTGAGTCTGCCTAACCTTTGATTGTGGGATTTGGTGGAGAAACATTAATGGCTTGAACATGTATATATATTAATAGATTGCTGTGATAAATGATCTAGTGCTTCACTATGTGTAGAAGGCCAGAAGAGAGAGCCCTCTTGCTACTTATTTTACAGAATTTGCAAATAACCATTCAGGTTTATGAACCTTGCTAAAATATTTTCTCATCTTTGACTGTTATGAAAAATTTATAAGTAATTTCTTTTTAGTTTAACAGAAGAGAATATACAGGTTTACTATACAGCACTTATTTTAGAAACTGTCAGTATGAGAACTTGTTTACTTTTACAAAAACTCATTTACAATTTGCAAGAGTAAATTGAATATATGAGTTTTCTGAAGCATGAGTTGAATAAATAAAATAGGTCTTCCTACAAAGTCAGGTCTTTTACATACCTAGACCTCCCTGGCTTTGACGAGGTGACCACTGGAACAATGCTGCCACTTTTGGCATCCTTCCCATTTCTGAAATGTGTAGATTCCATCCACTGCCAAATAAGTTTTTGCTGATTTGAAAAGAAATGAAAGCTTGCTTTCTTTTAACTCTTCTTTGGGTAATAGTGTTCTAGATGAAGTGATAGAACCTCCCACTTACATCTACGCCCTTGCTCAAAACAAATAGCAAGTCTTTCTCCTCAACAGCATGTGCCATACTTAAGTGGAAACTTCTGCAGTTAGTTGTATCTTTCCATGTCCTTGCATCACATCCATATGAGTCTTCTAAGATTGAAAATTGATACAATTTAAAAAAAAAAATATTATTTAAATACATTTTTAAAGATCAGATTACATTCAAATGCAGACCAACAGATTTGGTAAGAGAAATACAGCTTAAGAAGAGAATACTTTGATCCAAAATCTTTATAAAGAGCCAACGAAAAGGGTTTGGGAATGAAGATCTTTGTCCCAGTGCATGTTTGAATGAATAAATCTTTTGCAGATTACTGGTAGTCAATAATATTATTTGGAAGTTGTTCTATTTTCCATGTATTCGTATTTAAAATCACTCTAAGTAGTGTTACCATGAACAGATGGTAGAAAGAAAACGTGATTTGTTATGAGGACATCTTTATCTGTGTTGTTTTAGTAGGTTTTTAATTAAAACTTTTTAATTACTTTGTTTCCTTTATTCCAGAGAGCACAATCTGATGAACTGGAAAAAATAGAAAAGCATAGCAAGGCATCCAAGGAGAAAGAACATGCCAAGTCTTTGGATAAGCCCGAACAGTAAGAACTTATTTATGAAAGAACAGTGTTGCTTGCTTCAGAAAACTTTCCCTGTTGTAGTAAACTGTCTAGAGATGTTATAAGAGAAAAAGAAATATTATATTGACTGATAGTGACTCCTATAATTTTCTTTAATCACTCCTACAGGTTTCTCTATGAACTTTCACTAATCCCCAACTTTTCAGAGCGTGTATTTTGCATCCTGTTCCAATCAACATTTTCAGAGAGCATTTGTTCAATCCATCGCAAACTTGAGTTGTTACAGAAGCTGTGTGAGGTAGGTTATGCTCTGTGAAAATGTAGAGCTAAAGTTCTGATATTTAATCTTGTTAAGTTTTACACCTATTTCAAAAGTTTTCACTTTATTTACTTATTAAATTTGAAGGATAGCAGAATGGAACATTTTATGATTGTGCTTCAGCATCAAAGTAAATTTCCAATGTTCCACCACTCTGTGGGTAAAGAAGCTCTTCCCAACATCCAACCTGAATTTCCCCCACCACAGCTTCATGCCATTCCTCAGGTCCTGTTGCTGGTCACCAGAGAGAATAGATCAGCACCTACCCCTCCATCACTGGTGTGGAAGTTATAAACAGCAATGAGGTCTTCCATTAGCTTCCTCTTCTCTAGACTAAACAGGCCAAGTGATTTCAGCCTTTCCTTCCTCCAGGCCCTTCACCATCTTTGTGGCCCTACTCTGGACCCTGTCTAACAACTTCATATCCTTCTTGTATTGTGATGCCCCAAACTACACACAATACTCAAGATGAGGCCACAACGGGGCCAAGTAGAGCGGGACTAGCACCTTTCTCAGTCAGCCAGCAATGGAGTGCTTGATACACCCCAGGACCCAGTTGGTCCTTTTGGCTGCAAGTGCACACTGCTGACTCATATTTAACTTGCTCAATCAAAACTCCTAGATCTTTTTCTACAGTGCTGATTTCCAGTCTCTCATTCCCCAGTCTGTAGGTTGATTCGGGCTGCTCCTTCCCAAGTGCAGAGTCCAGTACTTGCCCTTGTTAAACTTAATATGGTTTGTGACCACCCAGTCCTCTAATCTATCCAGATTTCTGCAGGGCCTGTCTACCTTCAATGGAGTGAACAGCTTCTCCCAGCTTTGTATCATCTGCAAACTTGCTTATTGAACCTTCAAGTCCTGCATCCAAGTCATTTATAAACAGTACTGGCCCTAAGATGGATCCCTGTGGAACCTCACTCCTTGCCAGTCAACAGCCCCATGTAACCCCATCTACTATAACTCTTTGAGCTTAACCCCTCAGCCAGTTGTGTACCCACCTCGTGATGTTCAGTAGGATACTGTGGGAGACAGTATCAAAAGCCTTACTGAAGTTCAAAAAGATGACATCTAATGGTCTCCCTTGATTGACTAGATGGGTAGTCTTGTCATAAAAGGAAATCAAGTTTGGTAAGCAAGACTTCCCTTTCATAAACCCATGCTGGCTATGACCAATAACTGCATTGTCTTTCAGATGCTTTTCTATAGCTCCCAGAATAATCTTCTCCATGATTTTACCAGGTGAGGTTAAGGGTTGCTTTTGACAATAAACACTATATATACATTTGCCATCAATGTATATTATTCTCTGGAAAACAGTATACCTTCTTCTGTTAAAGCAAAATCTTCCCTCTTGGTGGTGACCATATCACTCCTTTCTTGAATGCCAGTTCAGTCCACCTTCTGTTTGCTTGGATTTTTGGAGTGCAACTCAGTATCTCTGATATCTAAAATCAATTAGAGATAGTGATGTCGTCTCTAGCTAGAAGAGAGTACTGGAATTTTGTGGTCCCATGCAAAACAAATACACGCCCTAAAATGCAGGTTTCTTGAGTTTTATTATAACTGAATACTCTTAAATATTTAATTGCTTTACTATTTAAAATATTTTTTTAAGTTTTCATTAATTAAGTATTTTAATCATTCCAAGTGGGATTTGTATGAACTTATTGAAGAATTCTCTACTGAATTAAAGACACTGTTCTTCATATCCACATCAATTCAAGAGTTACTGTTTTGTTTTTCTCAACAGCTCATCTCTTATACTATTGTATAGGTTTCCTATTATTTTTTTTCTAACTATCCATTTTGGAGGTAGCATTCTCCATTCACAACAAATTACATATTGATGTTATTCTACTTCTGTATGTTGCAGTAGAAGGCTGTTAATTCCCTGTGTTTGAAACTTTATATAAGTATCATTGCTAAACACAGTATCAATTAATCTGCTTGTCAGAAATACTGTTAGCCACAAATATTATTGTGAGTTTGAACAGAGAATTGTTTCTTTTTCTGTTTTGTAGACATTGAAAAATGGGTCAGGAGTTATGCAGGTCTTGGGTTTGGTTCTAGCCTTTGGAAATTACATGAATGGTGGAAACAGGACACGTGGACAGGCTGATGGGTTTGGACTAGATATCCTGCCAAAACTGAAAGATGTCAAGAGCAGTGTAAGTTGATTCTCTAGACTTCTTGTAGGCCTGAGAATGTTACATTCTCAGAAAACTAATTTGTCTCCATTTCTGAATAAATTATGTGAAACTTACAAAGGCATATCAAAGGAAATTGTTTTGTTGCCTTAATTAGCTGATCAGAATTCTAGTTAGATAATTGAACCATCTCTTTTCATTACTTTACAAATAAAAATATGTTAAATAATGCTTTAATTCCTAGTTTGAGATGTGTTTGACTTTTGGTACGCTGCATAGTTCTGACTTTTCCTGTATTCATAAGCAATACTATGATCCTTACACTTAAAGGTTTATTGCAGAAGCGGAAACAGTTGTAAAAGAAAAGTTAACTGTGATTATATGATGATTTTTGTGAGGGGAAAAAAAAGCCCCAAGTCACTCCTGAAAATGCTTGAATAGGCATCCTGATCATTTAGGGTAATTCAAAATTCATTCTTCATATTCACCATGATTACAGAGTGTGCATTTCACATTGGACCATGGAGCCACCCAAGTAAAGGGAAATCACAACAAGTACTTGTTTATTTAAAATTTGTCTGGTATAGTCATTTGAGTAAAGAGAATAAGTACTCTTGTTCCTTTATTACTCCTAAATTAGAGTTTGTGTGTTACCAGCACTTTTTTGGCTTTGGTTAGTCAGATTGGAGTTGTATTCAAATATCTGCCTTTGTTTACAAGGAAAGAATAATCTTGGGGTCTCTATGGCTGTGATGAAAATATTCATCTGAATATGGACAGTGGTGTGAGAAAGATTATAGCAATAATTCTACAGACTTTTAATTGTCTCCTACATCTATCTAATGAGTCATTGTCAAGATGTGCTACTCTGAAAGTGACAGAAAAGGAGTTGTTTCCTATCCTGTTTAGTCACTCACTAAATAGACATGTGTTAGCTGCTGGGTTAGGTAGTGTGAGCATACTGTTGTTTAACCTGAGTTGACACCATATCCATTTGCCTTTAAAGAAGTCAAGGAAATTCATTCTGGCGTGCTGGTTACTTTGGTAAGCCAAGTGAGTGATGGTGTAAACAAAGCCTTAGTACAGTGTGTTTAGGGCAGCTTACTTTAGCTGACCCTTCTGGTTGATTTGCTGGAAGTATTATGACCATAACCTTAGAATTGCAAGATACATCTTCAGTTCATGTGCTACTGTCTGAAAAGTTCTTAAAAACCTGTGTTCTTGAAACTATCTGAGAATGTACTTCTGTCAAAAATCTTCTTCAAATCAAAGATTTTCTGCTGAAGTTTCATTGGAGAGATTACTGAGGGGAAACAATGAGAGAGATTCCCCAAAGACCCCCAAAAGTGCCAAAATTCCATTGAGAAAAATAACTTGTGTTAATTTTACTTTGCTTTGGTTATAAATATAGATTAATAAAAAGATCTGAATGTTGTGAAACAAGTTGCATACATCAACCCACAAACAATCTTTTCTTCTTGGGAAGTGTCAAAATGTTAGGGTTTGGTTTACAATCAGGTAAATTTAAAAAATCAGGCCTGGTTTACATGACTGCTTTAACTTATCTTTCTATTATTTTCTTTAATGATTAAATGCTATTTCAGGGTGTTATTTTGATTTTGTTTTTTTTAGCTGAGGCACCAAATCAGAAATATATTTTTCTGTACTTGCCACTAAATATTTAATTTACTTTAATTATCATTTCTGAATTTGTGTTTATTTCAGTGAGCTTCAGTAACACAATAAACTTTATTCTCTTTTATACAGGACAACAGCAGAAGTCTTTTATCTTACATCGTCTCCTACTATTTGCGTAATTTTGATGAGGTAAGAGAGAATCAGTTTTGCTCTTAAATTCAAGAGAAAAAAGTCAGCTTATGAAATTTGCTCTTCTGCTGGTTTAGATGAGGAAACGTGACAGAGGTTGATTCCTTGTGACTCCTTGCTCACTGCCTCTCAGAGACGATGTTTCCTCTGTGCAATTTTCCTCCTCAACGGGAGGAAAGAACCATGAGTGCAGTCTCAGGAGTCCAGGGGCAAAAAGTAATTTATTCAAACTACCCAGGGTTTTTATGCTCCCCAGGGGAAGGTTTAGAAAGGGGAATGTGATTGGGTAACAGGGCAGGGAAAGGGGAGTGGAACCAATGAGGCTTGGCAGGGTCAGGGAACTGGTTCAGGGAAAGCGGCAACATGTTGCCACCCAGAGGGTCCACGTATGCTAGGGAAGGGACAACAGAGGCTTAGAGGAAAAACTGTACAGAAGTTTGCAGTGCAAGTAAAAACCAGCAGCAAGACCCATGCTGCTCCCGGTGTGGTGATCCTGGGGAGGAGCCACTGCAAAATCCCAGTCCTAGATGTTTTCCTTCCACATCTTATAATCTTGGCATTCTCCCTCAGAAACGTGCACAAATATTCTTTGTGCTTTCAGTTCTGTATTTTTAGTATACAAAAAAGTAAGGAGCGCTGTGTAACTGTTCACTTGTGTTTTTGTCAGGATGCTGGGAAAGAACAATGCATCTTTCCTCTTCCAGACCCACAAGATCTCTTCCAGGCTTCGCAGCTGAAGTTTGAAGACTTTCAGAAAGATCTCCGCAAAATGAAGAAAGATTTGCGAGGTACTGAACCTAGATGAAGTGCTAACTATACCTTACCAACACATCAACTATTTTGTTTCCTTAATTTGTTTTTTCATAACCATTTAAGAAATAATTCATAATTTTCTGTAGATATCCTGGAAGAGGTTATTAAAAGAAACAACATCAAAACAGTTAGGTCAAATATTTTGTTCCAAACCCAAAAATTTCCCAAACTTATTTCAACAGGCCTTTCACCATGAAAAGAGTTCCAAAGTGTTTGGACTCTGTTCCTGGAACAAAAAAAAGGCTGATAGTCAGGTCCAAATACTACCTAGCAGATAAAATGGTGTCACAGAATATTAGGAGTTGGAAGGGAGCTCGAAAGATCATCTGGTTCAACCCCCCTGCCACAGCAGGATTCCCTAGACCAGGTCACACAGAAGTGCGTCCAGACGGGTATATGATTTAGGGATAAGAGTAGTGTAGGGCTATCGGTTGGACTAGATGATCTTGAGGGTCCTTTCCAACCCTAATGATTCTGTGATTGTTGAAATAATCTGACTTTACTAAAAAATAATATGCAGAGGAAGTATTTTTTTTTTCTCCTGCTTGTGGAATGATTTATTTCAATGAACTCAACAAACTTAAGATGCATTTGCTAGACTTTTATAAAGAACGTGTATTACTTAGAATACATTTCTTAAACTTAGTGCTTAGTTTCCAGTGTTACTAAGTTAAGCAAGCCTGGAGAAGAGGAGGCTGAGGGGAGACCTTATTGCTCTCTTCAGCTACCTGAAAGGAGGTTGTAGAGAGGCAAATGTTGGCCTTTTCTCCATTGTGACTAGCAATAGGACTAGAGGGAAAGGTTCAAGTTGTGCCAGGGTAGGTTTACATTAGATATCAGGAAAAATTTCTTTACTGAAAGAGTGGTGCAGTATTGGAATTGGCTGCCCAGGGAAGTGGTGGAGTCACCATCCCTGGAGGTTTTCAAAAAACAGGTAGATGTGGCACTTAGGGGGATGGTTTAGGGATAACAGTAGTGTAGGGCTATTGATTGGACTTGGTGATCTTGAAGTTCCTTTCCAATTGTGATGACTCTGTGATTCTATGAAGAGTAAATATCCCTGATCTTCATTATATTATGGTAAAAGTCTCTGCTAGACCAGCTAGCTAAGTACCATTATGCTAAACCTTGGAGAGAAGGATTCAAATCAAATCTTAATATTTCTCTTGCCTTGCCAGTTTTGAATGCCAGGCATCTAGTTACCAATGAATGGTTTGGTAAACCATTAGTCCCTGAACAACCTTGAATGGAATGTTCTCTGTTAAAACAAAAGCATAACATGGTTACCAAATGATATCTGACCTTCCCTTGCCTCTGTCAAACTTTGCTTAGGTGTTTTAATCTTTTTATTTTAATAATTCAGAGGTAATATTTAAAATTTTTCTCAAGGTATCTGAGTGTGATACTGTGTAGTGAACTGAAACACCATCCATTTGCTGCCCTGAGCAATCTAGGGAGCACACAGTTCAGCCATGAAATCTTTCTATGCTTCTTGCAATTTTCAGATTATCTGAGGGCTACTCCCTGAGCTTGCAAATAGAGAAGAAGGGCACTTAGGTCTGATTGAAAAAGGTACTGAACATCCACTGGGGCAGATGTTAATCCTCACAAGCTTGGCAAAAATGTTTTATATAGACAAAAGGTTAAATGATCAAGGTTGAAATTTGCATACAGGCATAAATCTCTTATGGAATAAATCCACATTGTGCAGTGATCAAGGCAGAGGTTCTGTAAAAAAATGGAAATCACATGCTTTCCTCTGCCAATTCTCCCTGTGCTTCAAATCCAGCCCTTAAGCTGGAGTCTCTGCTGTCGATGTGTTCTGTGGTTGATGAAACTGAAGAATAACAGCAGAGACCATGACTCCTTCCTTATTTCTTGTGCTACAAACTTTTCTGGGACAGCACTGGTCCCCTTCTGCATCCTCTCCTGGGTGTGAAGTGACAATTTCAATGCCAGTCTGCAATCTCATTCATGACTTCATGACTTCTTATCGGTCCTAAGTGATGCAAGATGCTTTGTGTTGGCCTGCCTTTCCAAAGAAAATCACCATCCTAAATTAAAAGTAGTTTATGCTGAAAAAGTTATGACATTCACTAAAAGTTCTGGATATTCCAATAGCTTAACTGTTGCAGTGCTTTCAGTGAGACAGAATAGCTAAGTTTAATGATAGGGTTTCTTTAAAATAGAGTACAAGTTTTAGCTGAATGGGTAGAAATTACTTCAAAGTGATTTCCTCTGCATTTAGTTTAAGTACACTACCAGATTTTCTAATGCACATCTGGAACCTCATGAGTTACTAGAGCTAGCAAGTGCCTCATTAAATGACCGAGCAGGAGGAAGGCTGAAAGATGCTGAGCAAATTTGCAGTATCACCAGTTTAAGGGTATTCTGTCCATGTTAGTTCCAAATACCCTGCCAGCTCTGCACAGTGAGGTCACAGAACAGTTGGGGGAAGGGACTATTGGTGCACCCAGGGACAAAAGCTTCTGAAAATATTTTATTTCCATCTTAAAAACTTTTGTGATCATTATACAAAGGGAAACTTTATCCCAGAAGGACACTTCATAAAAATCGTGGGGCTGATTAAAAAGCAACAACAACAACAAAAAAATCACAAAGTAGAGGAAGGTTATTACAAAAAGAAAGGAAATGTTTTGTAACCATAACAATACCAGTTCATTCTAGCAATGCTGTGTTTTTCCATCTAAATATGTCAGTAGCATACACAGAGTCATGCAGATACAAATAATCTTTATGGTTCTGTAAAATAATTTTGCTGTCATGCTTTTTCACAGTTCTGAGTTTGGGCTTATGTTTGTATTAGAGTTGCTATGCTGATAACTTAAAGGGGAGGAAAAAAAAAAAGGATGCTTGAATTTAAGCACTCTTCCCCTTTGACTGTGGAGGCTTCTGTCCATTTTTCAGGTTTTTATCAACTGTATGCCTTGCAGTTTAAAAATGTTAGAAATTATCTTCTAAGATTTCAGATTAAAAGTTTTAAGTCCAAAAGACTTTCAGAAATCATGCTTTGTGCCTGTTCCAAGATTAAGAAGGTAGAAATTTACAGTTTAATCTTTTTATACATTGGGGGGGGGGGAAATATCCCCTAAGATTATAGAGGAAGCTACTCTACCCATGTAATATTAAACTTGAAAGTTGTTAATTATTTTGTTTTCTTTTTTTTAAATAGGATAGACACCAGGAATTTAGGTTTTATTTTTGTTTTTAATAGAAGACCAAAGAACAGGTAGATCCCCTTACTAACAAACCAAGTGAGTTTGGCTCCATCTTTTGCTCCCAGATTTCACAGCTCTCCGGGAATCTCACTTTAGCCTTTTTTACTACAGTGACATATAGTTTGTTAAGCAACTTGATCTGCTTTTGATCTCTCCTGGCTGCCAGCAACATTCCTTGATGCAGTCATGCCAAGCAATGACTTCTATTCCTATGTCATTCCACAGAAGAAACTTTAGCACTTGCCACATGACTTAAATCAACTCACCATGTAAAGAAAATTGGGCATCCAGGGTCACAAGATCGGTGCATGACTCTCACTGATTAGGGCCTGTGTTGTATATCTATTGTTATCTGTGTATTTTTCTAGACAGTTTACAATGCCAGAGGTGAGGCAGAAGGAGGTAGAAAATTAGATGTATTGAAAAAAAAATGTTTTAATCCTCTCTGCTCTGACACTCTGTGGAGGTACAATTGAGGTTCAGAAAAATGTTGGCTTTGTGGCCTATGAAATTCTTCAAGACATATTTAGTTTGAGGAAAAACTAGGACACTAAAATGACAGTGAGAGTTACAGTATTTATGAAGCACTTCCAGCAAGTTAAAACAGTTTAGAAGCTGTTCTTTGGCTACACATTAACATTTTAGGTTTACAATAATAAGTTTGTTCTTGAAAATCAAAAACTAATTCATCATTTGTCACTTATTGCAACACTTTCACTGAAACTCAACTAAAATGGAATTAGAAACAATGTCAGGCAGAAAATAAATCTTGACTAGTAGTATTTTAAGATATGAATAATACCATATAATGCAGGCTGCTATAAAATCAAGTTCAAGTCAGTACTTTCTTGCCTGTCATAATATTGTCATATTTAGTATATTTGACTGAAAACTGACCACCTGTAATAATTATGATAATTAAGTACTTTTTTGTAGGGATGCTTTCTTTTCCTACTCTAAGTATATACAGCTCATTGCAAAATCTCAATCGATGAGAATCTAGTCTGTGTGGCCTGGCACATCTCTCTGATTTGATATAAATGAGTCAGAAAGTTTATAAAGTGTTAAGCATTTGCAGAACACTTAGTATTTTAAAAAGTATGTTCCAAGAAAAGCCCCACAGTAACTTGGAAAAATACACATTCTCTATTTTTTCTGTGCTTCTTACAGTCACCTAAAATTGTCTGTTCAGCTTGGATCTGCTG
This sequence comes from Galbula dea, assembly GCA_013399015.1. Classification (NCBI taxonomy): domain Eukaryota; kingdom Metazoa; phylum Chordata; class Aves; order Piciformes; family Galbulidae; genus Galbula; species Galbula dea. Next base: position 2,481,772 of record VWZX01009005.1, read on the forward strand.
GTTGTAGAGCTGGTATGTGCTCTTGGGTTTAATACCTGCTGTGTAAATCAGAGTGCTGGAATAGCAAGACCTTTAGAAGTTGTATCTGGAGTGGTGTCAATGTGGGACTGAGAAAAATGGGATAGAAGTAGGCATGCTATGCTATGCTTTGATCCCTTACCAATTCTTCTTCATATACTTCTCATAACTATTTACCTTTTGAGATATCATCCCTCTTGTCTCAGTAATGGTTACCTTAAAAACCTAGAAAGAGGCCCCAGCTCTAAGTGTGCACCTGAGGTGTAGTTTGAGATGGAATTTTCCTCCTTGTGGCCAGCTGTATGTCTGGGGTGCATGGATTACTTTGCAGAACTAAGGTTGCATCCACTGTTAGTCATTTCAAACTAACATTAGCAGGCTAAAAGGAACCATTCTGTTTGCATGTCATCCACCCTCTCTCACACACATGTGCATCCCCATGTCTTTTCATATCCACAAGACAATCTTTCCATGACAATTCTGATTGTGGGGCTAAGATTTCAGCAATGCTTCAGTGCCACTTCTTGATCAGGAACAGAAGCAGTATTAATTTCAGCTTCAGTTAACAAAGTTAAGCAGCCTAAAGCCATTTAGAATCCCAGTACAGATGACAGAATAGGAGGACATTTCTTTCTTATAATTGATTATTTTCTCCTAAAATTGAGTGCTAAGGAAAGGTCTTGAGTCTAGTCTGTTGATCTATCTTTTAAATACCTAAGGTTTGATGTAATGAAATCCATCCTAAGAGGTTTCCCAAAAACCTAATTTTTTTTTTTAATATGTTTCTATAGTGGTGTTCCAAGTTGTTTCAAGAGAAGGCAGCAGGGAGCTAGAGGAGAGAGGAAAAAAAATATTCTTGGAGAGTATGAGTTCATTGCCTCATTGAAAATGTTCTGGTTTAAGATGCTTTGAAATGTCTGTTTTTCTGTTATTCTATGATAATACTTTTGATGTAAACAGAAATGAAGATTTTTCATAATTAAGAAATATATCTTTTTTTTTTTATTCTATCTATATTCTGATGAAAAGATGCCTTCAGTCTTTTATAATAAAATGCCAACTCCTTCAGGGTTTTTATTTACAGAATAATATAGCACTGTTATCAGATTTGGTTAATCCTACAGTGATCTGTTCAGTCTACAGAAACATCTATTGTTTTAACTAAAGGAAATTTTTACTTTTGCCTACTCATTCACAGCTGCACAGTCCCAAATTCTAGCTGTTTGTTCAACTGTCACTGAAAGAGTTAATGGCTGCAGCTATGCAGCATGCAGACTTCTAAACCTAAACCAGATGTAAACTAAAGCCAGGCTTTCAGTCAATCTGTGAGTCATATTTTACGGTCCTTAAAACTCCAAACAAGGAGCTGTCTATGGAAGCCCTTGAAGACTCAGCAGTTCTTCATGTAAGTCTTTACAATTCCCAAAAAAATAAATAAAAGAAAATTAAGAGCTCTTTCTGTACTTGTGGCTGAGTTCATCAGAGTTTGTCTTTTGATTAAGCCACTATTGTTTCCTTTAAGTAAAGTCCAAGCTTTCTGCTAAAGTCACAGGTTACAGTTGTAAGGAATCCAGAAAGGACTGAGGAAGTTGTGAAAACAGAGGTTACACTGTTAGATACTTTTGGTGCAAGTAGGACGTGGGCACATCTCCTGTGTGAGCCTGACTACTCAGAATCTCTGAAAATTAAGGACATCATTTCAAAACTTCCTTAGACTTAAAACCAAGTAGTCTTAAATCTCAGTGTAACTTGTGCTCTCAAGTACCTTAAACAGTCTGAAAATCCACCTAAGATGTATAGGACTTCTGTAGATAAGTGTTTCAGAAGTGGAAAATCAAAATAGTCTAATCAACCTGTTAATTAGTCATCCAAGGCAATTCACAGTTCTACTTGCTTTCTTATTTGTGGTGTATTTTCTTTGTGTTTTCCTTTTTTTTGTGTGTGTGTGTGGTTTTTTGTTGGTTTTTGTGGTGGTGGTTCTGGGTTTTGTTTTGTTGGTTTGTGTTTTGTTTGTGTTTTGAGGGTGTTTGAAAGATTGCACTGTCCATTATTATCTTGACCAAAGACAATACAGGAAACCTGAGGAGCAGATGATCTTTTGTCCAAAAAGACTTATTTTTAGAATTAGAGCAAATTTTTGCTCCCATGGGCAAAAATTTCATATTCAGCAGAACTAGATGGAAAACATGCATTAAAAAATATTCTGAACCTTGTAAGCATTTTTTTTCTTTTTTAACAAAGTTAAGCAACTGGTTTTGATAATGAGACTGTTTTTTAACATAGAAATAGAGAATGAGGTGAGATTCACAAGACACTGGATACAGCTGAAGTTGCAAATTTTAACTGTGTAAACTTGTTTTGAACATAGATTTTTCACAATCTCTAGATCAGGAGTGTTTGAAAGATCTGTGCCCAAAATTTAGAAAGTGCTTCCACAAGAACCAATTTGTTTTGCTTTTCTGGAAAAATCACATACATTCCTCTGCAACATATGATGTTAGAGACAAGATGAAATACAGTTGGACTATTGGTCTTTTCCATTATTGAGAGATTGCTTGTATGTTAGAATGGATTTAGAGGAGAGGAGAAGAGGTGTCTGTGCCCATGCCAACTGCTGCTTATGATTTGAGATCTTTGGAAGGTGTCAAACTTTCACCTTGTTGCAGAGCAGTATGAAGAAGTTTTTGTCTGTCTTTATTCCTATTTGGGGAATTCCACATTGTGTGTTAAGCTTCTGCCTAGTACTTGCCTTTTGTGACTGCCTATGTAATTTTCCCTTGTAGTGCCTTGAGTAACTTTTAATTCTTTTGTTATAAGAAAATTTAAAATCTGCTTAAAGTAAAATGAGCTTAGAAGTATGCTGGCTTTGTCAGAGCTTTTCAGTTGTGTAGACATCTCCCAAGATGAGAGAATAACTGAACCTGTGAGTGTGGAGATGATAACAGAGCAAGTTTTGAGTCTGTTACCAAAAAGAGGCAAGCTCTGTTTCAGATAATACTTGTACGAACTAGTTGCAGTAGATTCTCTTTGCCAAGCTATTCCTTTGATATCTGGGCTGTTCAGCTGGGTTGTTTCATGGAGAGAAAAGTGTTTAAGTATGAAGCTGAGAAAAAAAAACCCTCAAACATAGCAAGACTGCTGATTTTCTCCCATACCTTTTTCCTTTGCTTGTTTCACCTCCACGTTACTTAGAAGATATTAAATATCTTTCTGACACAAACATTTATTCTGTGTCTTATTTCCTCACTTGGGCAGAAATGCTAGTAACCATCTAGTGTTTTGTGCTCCTTTCATATGGTCAGCATTTTAATTTAACTGAGGAATAACAAGTATCCAAAGAGCAGGGTTTAATACTCTGGTGACAAATTACAGAACATAATAAATGGGTGCTATATCCAACAGGTTGTGCAGGGAGGTTATGATTCTGGACTTGGTGCTCTAGAGAACTGGGAAACATAGGAAGACCTTACAGGCCTCCTAATTCTTTAATGAGGAAAACATCCAATGAACTAGGGTTTTTTTTAAGCATCATAATACTGCTAATAGTATGGTAATAATGAAAGAAATTCTGTTTTTAAAGATTGGATGCTACTTATGTCTTGCTTTCTATAAAGCAAGAAAATAAGAGATTTTTATTTATTTGTTTATTGTTTTATTTTAAATGAGTTAGACATCATTTGCATTTTGAGAATAGGTTCAGAAATGGACCTGAACTGTTGTTCTTCTGAACATCACTGACTTTAGTTTTTTAACAGGAGGAGGGAGGGAACAAACAAACCCCACTAAAAACTGGAGAAACAAAGCTACCACTTAACTGCACTCCCTTTTCCCCACTGCACATACAGACACAAACAAATCAACCACAGAAGAGCTTCCAGTATCTGAATAGTTAAAGAACAGGCATTTCATTCTGACAATACTGCATGTTTTTCTTTTCCATAGTAAGTTGAATATAAGGATAGTATATCCCTGCATTTCCATATAGAGTTGGAAAAGGGACTGCTTCAGGCTATTGGCATGGGTATAGCCTAAGATATGTGGTGGGTATATAACTTCATAAGATCTATAGTTCTCCCAATTAAGCTGAGAGATCAGGAGTTCATTGTGAGCTGCAGACATTAATTCAAGAGTATAATCTACTTCTGTGAAGAAAATATAATCCATATTCTGGAAAAGGGAATTTTGGTGATATTAGATGTTATAGTAGGTTCTATAGCAGCTTTCAGGCCTGACAGTTATTTCTGATAGGAGAAAAGAATAATAGCAATTTTGCACGTTACCATCAGAATGTCTTCCTTTGCAGACTGATACATAGCTTCTTTATATTTTTATCTATCATATGATGTAAAAAAAATCATGGTCATTTGGATGCCTTCCCCTATTTCAGATGTGTATACTAAAAGTTTTGGTTTTGAAAATATTCCTTTATAAGCAGAGTTACCTGCTTAATTAAATATATTCCTAGTTGTTGGGTTTGGGATTTTTTTCCCCAAAAATGTGCTGGTATTTGTTTCTATTTTGCTCTAAGCATTGAAAAAAACCCCCACCCAATCAATTATTGAAATTGTCACCCTGTCTTTGCTCCACTTGTGCAGATTTACCAATTATTTGAGTCAGTCTGCTTTTCTATTTATGTGCATTTTAAAATTTGGTAATTGTAGTTGTCCTTGATATATTCACAACTATCAGAAAAAATTATTAACCAGGCTGTGGTCTAAAGTTGCATTCTCCAAAGACTTGCCCCAGATATAACAGACCAGGTGAGTAGTACAGTAGAGGTGAATCAATTTGTACAGCTAACAAAATGCAAAGAGTGATGTGACTACTATCATGTATATATTTACCTTCTTGGTACTCTAGCTAGAATAACTGGGTACAGATCTGTACTGGGTTGGCTGATAAGCATTTGCCAAAATTAATGAACCTTGGGATCTTTGTTTCCTTTAATTGCTCTATCATACTCTTTTGGATGTGTCATTAGTTTCTTGCTGTAAACTAGAGATTGATATTATTTACCAGGCTATAAATTCATGCTTGTTGAAGTTAGAATAAGATGAGAATTCACTTTTTTAGTTGTTTTGTTTTAGACTGTATAATAGTGATATATGTAAGGCTATTACCTGACCACAGTTCTCATCTGTAGATATTTGAATTGATGCAGTTCTAGACATCATTTATATTTAAAGCAGGTAATTATGATGATACATTTAGCTGCTTGAAACTGTTTTTTAAGATGTCTAACCAATCCTGTGTATTTAAAGACATAGCAGTAATCTTGTTCAGCTGAAAGAAACCCTGCAGAGCAAACAACAAAAATACATTTCTTGAGTGTATGCACCTTTAAGGGACATTTTGAGGCAGAAACAAGCACAATTTATTTCTATTGAATGAAACTTATCACAACCTAAAGAACTTTCCCCTGTAGTAGAAATCAGTTTAGCATTCTCCTGAAGTAGTAGTGTTAAGTCTTCTGTTGCCCCAAACTAAATTAGATTGGATGTTTAGTGGAAGCACAACGGCACCACCTCATCAATGAATATGCAAATCTGTGTCAGGGCTTCTTCAAGCTCCAACTTCTCCATCCTGGTCTCTAATGCAATAAGACCAAGCTGTCCTTCTCCATGGTATCTCACAGGGTTCAAGCCACAAACATACTCTTAACAATCTTTCACTTGAGTAATTTTACGCTATTACTTTTGAACAATGCAAGGCACCTCATTGCATCTGTGAGTCAGTCATGTATTAAGCCCTCATCTAGCTTTACACACTAAATTAAGGTCCTTCCTACTGCTTGGTGCAGGTTTTGCATTTGAACTTTGTTTTGATTCAGGTACTGTCACCTGAGGCCAGGTTTGGAAACACAGCTTGGCATCTGACTTTGTAATTTTGTTCCCATAGTTTTTAACGACCTTTGTGTTTCTCCTTCAAAACAACTGAATACTTTTGTTAAGTTTTTCTACCATTCATTTAAGCTAACACACTGGCCACAAGTTGTTTTGGTCAAAAACATTTGTCTGGGAACATAACCATTCCTGAATATATTATCATTGTGTTTGTATTTGAAGTAGGGTGAGGCACATATTTGTGCAGTTTCACTGGCTGTGCGTTAATTGAAGTGTGTCTTTTATTACAGTATGCAGCTCACACTACGATGTGTCATCCTTAACTAATCTGTTACTTCAATTTCAGTATGTGAGACAGAAGCAGCAAAAGTTTATCAGCTATCACTAGAGGAGCACCTCCAGCCTTTCAAAAACAGCATGGAACAATTCATTAGTCAAGGTAAATAATGAAACGTCACTTAACCTTTTCATGACATTTCAAAGGAAAGTTATGGGAACAATGTTTATACATTGTGGGAAAGGGACTGTTTATTTTGGCATCATAGAAAGATGTGGATTAGTTTAATCAGATGCCACACAGTTCTAAAAGATTCACCAAAGGATTCTGTTGTACTGTAGGTGACTCATTGTCTTTTGCATGACAGCAAAGACAAACGCGGTTGGCTCGAGTGCATGATCTTCTGATTAAGGTCAGCGTTCCAGTAGAAAAAAAAGTTTACAACCTTTGTTCCTTGAAAAATTATTGAAGCTGGATCTATTTCATTAACTTCTTTCCAGAGAGATAATTCTTTTGTATGTGCCAAAAATGTGGAGTAAGCATAGCAAAAGTAAAGGGTTTTCCATATATAGGGTAAATCCACATGAAATACTTGAATGTGATTAGTGGAAAACACAGCAAGAGAATATATAGTAGAAATAGCCATGATGAACTGGCTCCTGAGTGCTAGAAGGAAAAGACTTTTAAAATGAATAGTCTATTCTTTCTGTGCTTTACTAGACCCTTCTTTTGTAAGGAGGTATGGGTAACTTTATTTTTTGACTAGTGGTATATCAGAGCATCTCTTGAAATACTACTCTCAACATGTATAGTCTCTGTTAACCAATTTACTTTTTGATATAAATTAGAATTTAAAGCATCAGGGTGAAAATTGCCTGGTGAGTACACCAATGTAGTTGTAACTTTGTTTGCCATTTTGCTGGTCCTTCTGCTTTGGTATTACATACCAAAGGTATTATATTTGGTATTACATATAGAGGACAGACCTGCCATGTCCTGAACAGGTAAGTCCTGTGAAAAGTCTGTTTCTAGAACTGATTGAGTGGAGGCATCAGTAATTTGTTATTCTGGAGCTGTGTAATGCACTACTGTATATAGAAATCACTTCTTAACTGGATGTAGTTTATGTTTGAGAGGCCAGATAGACAGGGATTTGTCTCTTGGTTAGAATATCAAAGATGAACATCTATCCAAATATTATAAGAAATGGAGCACACATGTTCTAGTATATACTGATCCATGCTATAGGACTCTCCATTAAAATTAATAAATTGAGGAAAACCACCATTTTTGAATGATTAAATGTGAACTGATGTTTTCTAAGACAAATATCTGTTGGCCAGACCTGGATGTTGTCTGCAGAAATAGTAGGTATGAACTGCTTTAAAACTGGGTTCTGATTAGGTACATGACATAAATGTTCCATTAGCAGCATGATTAAACATGTAGCAAGTGTTTCACATTAGGTTTATATTATTATTTATATAGAGAGATATGGGACAATCAAATCACAAATTCATCTGAGAGAGATCACTAATGGTATGCTGTAAATCATGCCATATGTTTGCATATTAACCTTAATAACAGAGTAAGAACTGAAACATGAGGATTATATCTCATCAGACATATTTCTGTTAAATTTCTTCTTATTTATTTTAGAAACCATACTTTTAGAAGTATCTGACTCTATGCTTCAGCTTAATTTCTTTTTCTGACTATAACTTCCAAGGTATAATTATGTATAAGCTATATAGTTCTGGTTTTGCAAGGCTATGCAATTCCCTTTCTTGATTATGTGTCTGTGTGTTAGGAAAGTGAGGAATAAAGGGGGGTGGGAAGAAAGAAATTAATCTCATCTGCTAAGAACTTTCTTATCTTCCCATGTTAACAGTAGGTATTCCTCAGTGGTTGACAAAGGGAGAAACCCATAATGTCAATAAGAACATAATTGTTGCATTTTAATGAAAATAGATGGAACTCTGTATTGTAAACACAGTGAACTATAACTAAATTTCTACATTTATTCAAAAATGTAAGGCACATTTTGCAGTATTCTGTCCCAATGTAAGAAAGATAAAGGTTAACATATAGGTAGAAAGAATCCCTGGTTAAGTTCCAAAAATAAAGTGAATTTAAATACCTTTCATTATGAAATCCTTTGTTTTTACTTCATGGGATTGAATTCAGACTTGAAAGAGGCCATGTTTAAAGCAGGATTTCTCTTTCCTGTTCAGTGTTTGACAGGCTTTTGATCTAGATATTTTTTCTAAGGGCTTTTGTTGTTTATGTAGACATAATCGATGAGTCTTTTCAGCTAGACTGCACACATGATCATTTAGAAAAACAGAGGGACAACTCTTGGCACCTTTTGGGGATTTGTGTTTATATAACATATGCTCTGGGCAAAGAAAAATCAAGCTTTAAGTTTTTATCTTTCCAAGTTCCAGTTTCTCTAAAGTCAGAAGTTTTAACTTCTAATTCAGATGAAAAGCATTTTTCCTGGGGTTGAGTAATTTGGCATGTTTATATGATGCCTTTTCAGAGAAGATAACTTGTGTGTATTATGGGACCCAAAAGTTCAAAGTAGCTAGTTATTTACAGCATATTCACTTATACTTGTTGCTAGCAGCTAAAATGGAAAATGGTTTTCTCATAGGCAAGAAAACTTGGACACCAAATTAAATATCCCTGGCAAGGACTTAGAAAGGCACTGCTTTATAAGAATAGTTACTGTCTGGCACAGTTATATAACTTTAAAATAAGTTACTGTAGCTAGTTTAGCTGATTGTTAGCACTGAAGTATTAATTTCTTTAAACATTAACACTTTTCATTAGATTCACCAGAGACAAAAAAGGTTGTATATGATTAGCTGACTTGTGTAAGAATGTGTTTAGAGCTGTAACATTTTGAATTAAAATGCTAGTGATACATATGATTGAGGCTGTTCAGTGTATGCCTTGCCAGCCTAGGCAGTAAGCTAAATAATCAGCATATTCATTACAGTATGCAAATTAGTGAAAGGTTGCCAGTCCTTTTCCTGTTTTCCTGACAGTCTTAAGCATTTAAAAAAGGTAAAGGGAAAAACAGGAGGTGGGGGAAGAGTTACTTCAAAAAAGGAGGTTGGAGAAAAAATGTCAGAAAATACAAGACCTTTCAAAAATGTTATTTGTTACATATTTCTAACCTTTTCTTTAAGAGGGAGTAATATTTGAGTAACAGAATTGGAGTAATTATATGAGTAAGAGAAAATATTTGCATAGTAGAAAATATAAGCATGGAATTTTCCAATGAAAAGTTATTCAGACCAAACTGTAGGAGTTTAAAAAGTACTCTTTGCATCTGCCCAATATAAGGTATAAGTTCTCTGAAGTTTTCTGCAAAATTCTGCAGTTTGGCTCTTCCTAGTTAATGCCAGCCCCAGATTTCATCCCACTAGACCAAAGAACTCAGATTCTTCTCCAGACCCAAATTCCAGCCACATCGTTGTCATTTTGCAGAATGAAGATGCTAAAATTGTCCTTTGGGCTGAACTGTCTGTAACCATCTCCCTCTTTTGCCAGGAAGAGCATTCAGGAATCCAGTTTCCAAACTGTTAGTAAATGAATGCATAAATCACAAAAGTTTGTGTATTTATCATTGTAGCCCTGACTTGTTCTTTTAGGTCAAGCAGCAAAAGGCTGTGCATCATCCAGTGATGGATTGTGAATGAGACTAAAGCATCAGGCTGGATCTTGGATAGCTGGGTTCAGTTCCTGGCTCCAGAAGAACTGTAGGTGATTGCGAAAGCAATGCTGCTAGGGTAATCTTAATTCTGGCATTTTCTAACCCAGAAGGATTTATTTTGCAGATTCCATTTTCTTTAAAAGCTGCTTTTATAATTTGATTAATAAAAGGAAGAATATAGCGCTAGTTCATCAGTTTTCTAAGAATAATTTGAGAAAACATGACTAAACCATCATTGGGAATGTAAACAAATAAATGTTTTGTGGTTTTGGGTTTTTTTAAATGCACAGAATATTAAGGAGTTGGACATTGGTAGCTTAGGTGGAGACATGTTTAATTATTATTGTTATCAAAGTGTACTGATTACTAAGATTTCATTTTAGAAGAAAATGTTGGAGGGATAGGAAGATCGAGCAACAAAAAGTCACTAGAACAAAAGATGCAGAAATTCACACTTAAATAATGTAATTCACACTTAAATAATGTAATTCCATGAATGTTTACAGTTTTTAGGTTAGTATTCTTTTTGTTGGATTATTGAAAGAGCTTTTAAAACTTGTTCTTTGAGTGCTGAAGGTATTTTTTGATCTCACTCTGACATCTTAATGCTAATAAATAGTTTAACGTCAGTGTTGTATAAACTCATCCCTACCTTAGATGTCAGCACCTCCATTGGTGTGCATTGTTATATAATAATCCTAATTCAGATTGTGTTCTATTTGCAGCACTAAACAGGCTTCCTTCAAATAACCTCATCTTGCATCAAAGTCCATGAAAGGTCAAACCTTTACGCTAAGGCTGGCAACCATTTGTGCCTTTGGCACAGGACCTCATTTAATCATTTTTGTGTACAATACGATGATACTGATACAATGATTGCAGACAGCACAGAGTAAGAAGTGTTTTGGTATCACTTGGTAACAGGTTAATGCATGACTGTCACAACAGCATGACACAAGTCATCCAGCCTAAAATACTCTGAATAAGTGCAGCAGATTACTGAAATTACCAATAACATTTTGGATAGCGAAGAAGTAAGGGGTAGAATGGGAGAGAAGGATTAATTAACATTTTTGTCTCTTCTTCAGTAAAATCCAAACAATGCTTACATATTCCCTGAGAGTTTAGGCTGAGGTTCCATGGATCTTGTTCATATGCTATGGGGCTAGGACATAATTTGAGTTTTTCCTCTTGTGTAAGAGTCTAGAGCCTTGAAGTGTAGTCTGAACAAAGTATTTACTTGTTTTTTGGTGTAGGTATGAAAATGTTAGAAAACAAGGGAGAGGGAATGGATATTCTTCATGGTCACAGCCTTCTATGAATTTGTCATAGGAAATACAGAAGGATGTAAAATTCTTTCTAAGATTCCCAGAAGAAATCCTGCTTTCTTCTCTTGCAAAGCATTCCTAGCATGAATTTACCTGACAATGTACTCTCCAAATGTACTTAACACTTTAAATGTACTTTACACTTTTGTTCAGTGTAAATAGAGATTCTCAAAACTATAGCAACATAGCTCTAATGACTCATTGAAAAGGCATTGTATCTGACAAAAAAACCACCCAAATCTTGGCTCCACTTGAAAGTTATTGGAAAGCACATTCATAGCTAGTTATAAACAAATACTAGTTAACACTTTAAATAAAAAGAGAGGAAAAAAAAAAGCAAAAAGATTTAGGACATAGACAAGCAGATGAAAGAAATCTTGTTGCATTCCATGTGAGATTACTCAGATGCATTCCTGTATTCAATTACCTGAGAAGATGTGATATTCCCTTAAGAGAGATCAGGAGTTCAGGAGGCATGGCAGTTTCGTGCATCTTCTTACTCATAGCCCTTTGAAACTTGTTCAGCAGAAATAGCTTAAATTGCAACAGAGTTTGGGGCCAAATGGTGACTACAGACAGTAATCACTGGGGCAAGATCATACCACAAACCAGCAAATAAATGTTCTGGTGGAAAGAAGCTCCAAGAGGGCATTTAAATGCTGTTTGAGTAGACCTACAATCTCTATTTGGAATAATTTCTGAATTGGAAAGGGTCAACTTTTTTTGTAACTATGCATATCTAGTACATTTACACATGCACATAAAGGACACTAGTAATTCCTATTAACTGTTAGCTTTGAGTCTATTTTTCTCCTTAAATTCCTGATATTATTACATATTCAATTTGCTTAAGTTTTTAATGTGTTTTCTTTTTGACAAAGCCACTAAGCACAAGCCTTATGGTATCATTGAAAAATCAATGATCACCTAACTTTTCTTTATAATAGTCCCCAAAACTCACTTCCTTTTTGATAGTTTGCATCTAAATTGGCTACTTAGTTCTTCACAGAGCCACTCATGTCCCCAGTGACATTAATCTTATTTAATAAATCATGCAAAAAGAATAAACAACAAAAAAATCCAGAAATTGTGGCAAAACAGTCAGAAGTTTAAAGAGGGGAGGAAAGAGATTTTTCTTAAGAGCTTTCTACTGATCCTGGTGTCTTTGCTATTCTACTGTGGTATTTCAAGGTATTTCAAAACACAGTGTTGAATAGTGTGCTGACTGCCAAATAAAATAGCTGTAAGTATTATTTTGGTGTTTTCTGAGGGCATTTAAAAGTACATGTGCTACCAAGGAGAATGGAGGAATTCTTAGGAGCTCTGGCAGAGGTCTTGTAAACTTGAACCTTAGACCCTAATAGTATCATTGTAAATACATGCTTTTGCTTGTGGTGATTTTTCATCACATATTTTCTCTACATATATTCACTTTCTTTCTGCCCTAGCTGCAAACATGAGATATGTACAGAAGGTATCCTCATGGCCTCTGTCAGGCACCTCAGATCCTCAGATCTTAGTGGAGCTGGGATAGCAGTGACAGATGAACTGCCTGACATTCCATACACATTTTAAGAAAATCTGTCCCTCAATTTTGTTTTTTTGCTTTTTGTTGGGGTTGTTTTGGAGTTTGTGGCTCTGACAGAGGAGGTATTTGGTGTATTTTTGAAGTCACAGCTGCTATTCACTCCACGCTGCTGAGGGAAAAAATGTGTCCTCTTTAAAGAGCCTGGTAAATCTGCAGCAAGGGTTTGTAAAAGTGTTATAAATAGTTCTCTTTTTTACAGTAAAAAGGATTTCTAAAAATTCCACTGCCTTTCAGTAGCATGTAGATTTCACAGGGACCAGTTCCAGTTGAAAACAAAAACAATTGCTGTAAGTCTTTGACCTCCCAGTTAGTTTTAGGTCAAATGTTTCTTACCATTTTTAAATCCTTTGGAAGAGATGATAAAGAGGGCAATGTCACACTTGCAAACAAATTGCAGCAACTGATCATAGAGACTATAGATGCTATGGACAGTATCTGTCCATACAGAGAATAGATTAATGTAAATAACTTTAAAAATATCTATAATTAATGCAGAAGGCATAATGGTTAAATTTGGAAGAGACTAATATAGAAAGTTTATTGGACTGAAAGTAAGAAGATACTTGGCAAAGTTCTTTGCTCAGAGAGGCTTGGTTGCTGCAGAGATTTTTAGCATAATAAGTCTGAAATGTCTCTTGCCATTGAGGTCAGAGGGAACACTCTGTGGCCAAAAAATGGCCTTTGAAAGCCTCTTCATTTAATTTAATCTTCTAGGCTTCTTAAAGAAATAAAAAGGTCTATTTGCAGAAAAAGGAAATATACTGTTCTGCTAAAGACCATTGTTTTCTAGAATGCCTGTGTATACTTCTCACATTCAATTTTGTGATGTGCTTCAGATTTTCATAAGTGCATAGGTTACTTTATGTGCCTTTGGAGAATTTTATATGTAATCTTTGAAGGACTCTGCAGAGAATTGGAAGAGCAAACACATGGAACAATGGGATGTATCATTCTGGAATGTGGATATATGCTGTTAATGACAGATTTTGTGAATTAAGCTAATTAGATTTCATTTGTAAGGCCTTTTTGGAAAGCTCAGTTTGAATTGCATAAAACCAAATTTTATGCCCCAATTATAAAACTTTGAGCAGTAAACTTAAGCAAATAGAAAAAGTGATAAGATAGGATTTGAACATCTGATGTGAATAAATTTGGAGGAAATACATATACCCTCCAGTTAAGAGAACTGACTGGATATAGTACAGGCCTCATGTTTAGTATGGAATAACGTAGAGAGGAAGGAATGTACTTCAATTTTGACCAAATATATCAAATATTTAGGAAGTATAGACCTTGCTCTAAAAGGAGTCCATCTTTAAGTAACCTAAAGGTATCTTACTGAAAAAAAACAGGCAAACAGTGGAATGTCATCCAACAAGAAGGCCTTAAAGATGCTTTCAAAGGTAAAAGTGAAAAGATAACTAATTTAGTATTTGCTATACCTAATAGGTAAGGCAGCTTTGCTCCATGAGAGGTCACTTCTAGTCTACAATGTTCTTTTTTCATATGGTAATGTTTTTCAATATGACTCGAGGTTGTTTTTCAATATGACATTAGGTTATTTTTCAACTATATGCTTTTAAGTAGATTCTGCAGAATATATATGTCTTCAGGATTATGAGAGCACCATATTAAGCCCTAAGATATATTGAGTGTATGCAGACAGATAAAAACCTTAAGTTTTACCTATACTTACTGATGCATTACATGAAATATAGGGGCTAATATTTCCTGGTATGATACTGTCTTTAATAGGTTTGGATCAGTATATTTGGAAGTGGTTTAATAAGTTATTGTTGAGGATCAAGAAAGCTACTCTTGGCAGGGGTTGGAGAAAAGATGATGAGTCAATAAAATATGGGATATATTCCTTTGGGAAAGATAACTGACCTCCAAGTGGGAGCTCCCAGATCTGTCAGAAAAGCCTGCAACCAATTACTGCTATAGTCAGCTGATGGCTTCTGTATATCTATGAAAGCAGATATGGCTTCTGGATGACAATAAGACTTCTCTTCATGTTTTTCAAAGAAAACAGGAAGACTTTCTGACATTATCTTCCTTCTGGAAGATAGACATTTTAGTAGCAGGACAGAGGGCTCAGATGTGCTTAGTTGCTGTGATATCACTGGAAATTACCCATTGTCCTGTATCAGCCTTGGCTATGGTAGGATCATTGTGGAAATAAGTAGGAATTTTCTCCTTTTTTACTTCACCTGTTGGAGGAGTTCTCTTTTGTAAAAGGAAATACAGTTTTCCCCCAAGACTGTTCTTCCCAGGTGGACACCTTGCAGCTGGTACTTAGCACTTAATTGATATAGGCTGCCAAGAAGGAAGAATGCCAGACTCTTGCCTTTCAGGCACTCTCTTTACAGTTGTGGTGAACTGCTTTGGAGGAAGAAGTAACAGTAAAGATGTTTTATATTGAATAAAATAGTAAAGTTTAGTGCACTCTGAGAGACTTCAACTGCATCTGTCATAACTCTGAAATTTTTTTCATCCCTGGCTCAAACAGGAAAGATGAGTTGAAAGCAGCCTACTAATGGGGCAATTAGTACAGAGCAAGATACCAATAACCACAAATATCAGGTGATTATTTTCAGTGGCCAGTTCCAGAAGTTATGGGAATCTCCAGCTGCTTCAACATCTAATAGTTACTCTATTGTAACCAGGTGAAAGTGAAAATTTTGTGGGTTTGATAACAGGAGGTTTTCTTCTCTTGCTGGTTAAATACTTATGTGTGTCTTTGAGTAGCTATTGTCCACAGCTTTCAGATGTTTACTGAACACTAGTGCAAAAACAGTCATCTGAATATTTGCTTTGGACAGGGGCAGATCCCTGAATCCACATAATGTATTTTCTTGTCTTTCACTGGTGCCTCCTGTCATCTTGTAGAGACAGAATTGTTTTCATACTGTTCTTTAACTTTTTAGGTCCAGAAAAATTAGGCAATTGATTACAAATCATATTTACACTTGAATAATGTCATCTTGATAACATGCAAAAGGTTTAGAAGTGTCATCCCATATTTGGAACAGACTACAAGGGAATTCTCTTTTAGAGATAATTCTTTTCTTGCAAGAGTCTGTTTAATGCCAAGAGGTGATCTGATGCAGGACAAAATCTCTCTGTGGGTATAGTAGGTGCTTTCTGCATGTGTGCTTATAACTTTAAAAATATGTTATTACATGCACCTGCCTCATGCAGAGATTCTTAAGATTCTTTTCATTCTGTAATACCCATTCTCCATGGAATGACTAAAAGTACAGATACCTGAAGTTTTGTTGATTTTAGGGTTTTTTTTCTTCCTGTCTGGACTGTAGTAACTTTCTTGTTCAGTTGAAACAAAACTTGTTCCAGAAAGGGGACATTCTGCTGTGCTTTGGTGAGCCTAGTGTAGTATGTTATGCTTGCACACTTTCAAACAATCAATTGTGCAATATTTATTACATTGTTGGTGTGTAAATAATTGTTTGAAGCATGTAAAAAACAGTAGAAATAAGGAAATAAAAAAACCCAAACAAAACTAGACAGCTCAGCTGATGTTATATCCTATCAAACCCTGAAATCATATGTTTATATTATATTATTTATCATATCATAGAGTTATGCCCTATGGATAGGCTGTATGTACTGAAGGACTGTCCATTTCCATTACATTGGTCAGTAATAGAATTATTTAGTTCAAAAGTTGTATCCACAGATACTTAGTGACAGTATTAATGCAGAATTAGATATTGGATCTCCCTTCATCCAAGGAGCTTGTGTTCAGTTTCTTCTCTCTTGCAACATATGGTTTTACAAGGCATACCTTGACTTTCAGGATTGAAGTATGAAAAGAAAAGGGAAAAAAAAGAAATTCTGTCAAAGCTGCCAGGTTTTACCTGGTTTTATACACAAAGCAAGGCAAAGCTTTCAAGAAAAACTCTAAGTCAGCCCAGATTCACTCAACACTGGGCCCAAGTTCACTCAAAAGGGCTGTGAGCCCTCACAAACCTTTTGAAGAATCTGGGCTGAGTTTCAAGTCAGTATTGAAACCTGTAATCAGGCAGGCTTCATGTACTTTTGAATTTCCTTGAGAACATTACCCAGCTCTCCTGCAGGTTCTGTGGTTTTCTGATTTTTTTTTTTTTCTTTTATTTAATTTTCAGCAAAACAATGATGGAGCCTGAATCTTCAAGTAATGGTTACCAAGTACAGGGTTTGCTGCTGCAAAC
The DNA here is from genome assembly GCA_013399015.1 of Galbula dea. Lineage (NCBI taxonomy): Eukaryota > Metazoa > Chordata > Aves > Piciformes > Galbulidae > Galbula > Galbula dea. The sequence continues at coordinate 2,498,764 of VWZX01009005.1, forward strand.
ATCAAGGCACTGCTCACCCTACTCAGCAGACTACATAATTACTAATAAAAAGCACTTGCAGCATCAAATATAGCTCTGCTCTTTGCTCTGCCTAGGGAAAGAAAGGGAAACTTCATTTCTGTATCTTTGCTACAGATTTCACATGTCTATTTCAGAGTTTAGTGTGTATTTGCAAAGTTCATGTTCGTTTTGAAATAATGGAACAGAAAAACAGTGGTTGCCTTTGTTCCCAAATAATTTAACTGCCTTTTTCATTTTTGCCAAATTTAAAATCAGGATTTCCCTTTTCAAATGTGTTGTGTCTACAGTGTAGAAAAAATAATTATTGCTGTAAAGGTAAAGATAAGGAAAGTGGAATGAAAAATAGCTTAAAAGTTTATTTTTGTTTTTCAGAGTTCTTTATGAATTCTTTACCACTTGTTTCCAGGGCAGCTCAGAGCTTCTTCATGTCTCAAACCCCACTGGCTCTTGGGAATCCCAAAATTGTCTTTTCAACTTAGCAGGTCACTAGTCCAGCAGACTGAAAAGGGGAATCAAGTTCCAAACCAAAAAGTTTTGGCTGAAGTGTGCAGTTTTCAAATGGGATTTATGTTGTGCTACCTAAATGACTATAGAAGTTTAAATCTCACCTAAACACACATGCACAGAACAGTTTGTACATTTGCTTTGCACATTAATGATGCCTAAGTGAACATGCATGTCCTTGTAGAGTGTGTGGCAGAATACCCACCTAAGTTAAGTGCAATGGGGAGAAAATAAAATATGAGAGAACACATGGAAAATAGCTCATTTTTTTCACCAATGTGTGGCAATGGCAGTTTTGTATTTTTAATTTCCTTCACATGATCACCAAATGATAATTTTTCTTCATACAAAAGCAGTGATGTTTTCAATAAGGTCCTGCTATGACTAGCATTTCACTAACTGAGTCTGTACAGGGAGGTGGTGTACACAGGGAGAGGGAAGAGAGCTTTGATTTGTAACTATCAAGCAGCTTTTGCAAAAGCTATAAAGCTGAAGCCTTCCTTCTCCTTCACTCAGCTTTTCTTCCTCTTCATAGACCAGTTCACATATTTCTTAAGTTTTCAAAATTATTCTTTAAGGTTTGGTTTTAATCAGTTTCATTGCTTGGTTGTTGTTTATATTACTGCAAGGGTTTGGTTTTTTTTAATTCTCAAAATTTGCTTTTTTGTGGTTGTAGGTTTGGATTTGTTTTTAATAAGGATATAAAAATTGATGTAGGTTTGGTTTTGTGGTTGTTTTGTTTTGGGTTTTGTTGTTTTTATTTCAGAATTGATGTATGTGAGTATATACTCAAGTGGTTTCTATATATTTTATACATACCCACAATCCCTGGCTTAGGAAGCCAATGCCTGATCCATATACATGACATTTACAATTAAGATTAACTTAAACCAGCATTTTTATCTTTCACTTTGTAGCTAATTCTTTGTGTGTTATTTTACAGCTAAAATAGACCAAGAAAATGAAGAGAAGTCACTGACAGAAGCACATAAAAGGTAAGAAAGATCAATGCAGTAAAACCTTTCTTTGAAAATGATGTTTTGATACAAGTTGCTGTATTGGTAGCCAGCATTATTGTATCTTTGAATAGTGAAAGAAATGCACTCAGAAAACTTAAGTGATTTTTATTTATTGTTAATTTTTATTTGATAATTAGGAAACACATGTAGCCTACCTCTAAAAGAAGTATTGTGTATGACTCCTGTCTTTTGGAAAATGTAATATCCATCATGTAAAAATAAATCCAGAATATACCATCTGGACTGAGAGAAAACTGTTTGTGCTCACCAGAATCACAGTGATTTGACAGACATATAGCACTCCCCAGACAACTATTATTCATTAGGTACCACTTCCTGTGCTTATAAAATGTCTGCTTTAAAACAAAGAATGGAAATGATTTTTAAATATACTAATAAGTATAATTACATGTGGCTTCCTTTGTAGAATTGCTAGTAGATGTTCAAATAGTTTTTTTGCAGAAAAAAGCAAAATACCTAACTGAATTTCATTACAGAGAGTTTTCAAAATTGGGAACTTCATTGCATTGCACAACTTGTGGTTTCCTCTAATTTTTTTGGCAGTGTTCTGCCTAAGTTCTCCAGAAACAATGTTTAAAAAGGACAGATGATTATCTGTCCCAGCAAAAGACCAGAATATGACACACACCATTTGTAGTCCAGATTTAATGAAACTGACAGTCTAGGGTTTTGTTGTTTCCCACTAAAAATAGCAGCTTCTTTTTGTGCTAGCTACAGCTGCCACCAAATATAGGCTCATTAATATATTCATTATCTACTCCTCAGAGCTGGGAAGTCTCTCAGTGGGATTCCAGTAAAATATACCACTATAAGTGGGTCTAGTTTTTACTATGGTTTGTTAGCCATTCTATGGCCCCAATGCCTAATTTGCTACTTACTCTAATGTCATACTGCAGCTGACATCTCTGCTGTACACATTTTCTCTCTGTTCCCTTGGACTCTGTACTAAAGATAGTACCTGAAAAGGAAGCCAAGGGAAGAGGGAATTGTGGGATCATGATGGAAAAAAAGGAACAAACAGAGTGTTACCTTGGCTTGGTATCATACCTCTTGCTCAAGTATATGAAAGGCATTCCTGACATCTTTTATGTTTGTTTAACTGCTGAGTTACATAATCCTTATCCTTAAAAAATCTCCTCCACAATAAGCTTTGAGAGGAAACTGCTGTTAGGAGAAGAGATTTCTACAATCTTTGCCTGCTCTTTTAAGGAAACTGTTTCTTCTGTGGAAAATAGCTTAGACTACACTTCCAAAGGTGACAGATATGCAAGGGCAAGGAGAATCTGCAATCTGTTCAGAAATCTTGTGACTTGTCACTGTCTTACAGTGTCTAATTCACTCTCCATTCTTACCTTTTTTTGCACTGACTGCACTGGAACCATCATACCAAACCTTTCCTCTTGATATATCTAGCATCCACTACATGGGGGAAGAAAGCAATTTGCTCCCTGGATTCTCAGGCAGCTCGATCTGCTACTTCTGGCTTGTCCTAATTAATTCTTCTCCTGTTATCTTGAGTGCAGCAGCTCCTTTTACACTGTAGTTTGTTACTGAAGAAAATTCAGGTTCCTTGTTCCTCTTTACTGTGAACATCTAGCAAGGAGAACATCACATGCAAAACCTGTTGTGGAACACAGGAGGAATTTTGCTAGTACAACATTAAGGCAAGGTTAATTTTTACTATCATGTAGGCTATGTTTTCCTTCCTTCCTTCCACCTTCCCACTGAAATTCTTAATCAGATCAGCAGTATTTGTTAAAAAAACTGAAGACAGCTTCATGGTATAGTTTTAGTTTTATGTGCATTTAGTTAACTAAGATCTTTGATTTGAAATAAAATGGTTGGGACCTTTATTTTTGGCAGGAAGTGAGTGAATAAAGATGATGAGAGCTTAAAAATCTAAATAAAAGATTAGTTACATTTGGCTAATCATAGGTAGAACAGGAATGTATAGGATGACCAGACAAGCAAGTAGTGTGAGGAAAAGTGATGGATTAGATGGAGCAAAATTAATGTGATTAATGTGCTTGGATTTTCCTTTTTGAAGTGGGTAACTTCAGCCCATGGACAGCTTTCAGTGAAATCTAAAAGTTTTCTTTTTGTTTGTGTTGTTTTGCTCTGTTAGTTTGGGCAGCAAATATTAAAGCTGATATCTCCATAAAAATATGAAAGCCTCAAAGAAAAGCTCTTGCAGGAATAACAAAAATGTTTCTAAAATGAATAATGATTTGGGGGAAATGCAGCAATGTGTCTTTTAGAAAAGCTCAGTTGTGCAATAGATGAGCTGAAATGGAAAGTTAATCTTCCCCACAAAATAAAGACAAAGAAAGTGGAATGTCTGCTCCAGGGACTCCATACTGTGTATAGCTGTTCATTTGTCAAAAGTGAGAAAATGTTTAATCAGTTTTGAAATGATGTAGTCTCTCTTTATTTATCATGTTTAGTGACTTTAAGAGTGTCAGTATGTAAAGTGTTTATCCAAGGAATGGATTTCTGGCACATGGCTAAAATGAAAAGTGAAATGTTTAGCCCGCAATAGGCATATGTTCCAAGATCTCTCTGAGTAAGTATCCTGAGATGAGAAGAAAGCACACAGGTCTGTGTTTATCTAGCTTACACAGGCAGACAAGGAAGGCTCCAGCCTGGTATTAACACTGAAGTGACATGGAATGTCTTCACTAAACCCCAAACAATTACATCATTCCCTTAACAATATTGATAAAGTGTAAAAAAAGAGAACCTGGCACTTTCCAATTAGATCCTCGTTGCTAAATACTTGAGAAACTGTGAAGTACTTGACAAGTTGAAGTAAAAACCACTGATTTGGGGGGAGAGGACAGAAGTGAAGCAGTAGAGGGAGAGAAGGAGAGACAGATTCTTCTGTATTTTAGGTATTTTCATTTTAGGTTGTGGCTTCTATCCCTGAATGCAGAGCTACATGCTCAGTTCACAGAGGTGAATACATGACTGTGTAATTAAAATTCAACTTGTCTGAAAATTGAGATATACATCACATTTCCCACCAAACAACAAATAGGTTCTCAGTTTTCTCTATTTTTATTTACCTAGCTTTAAATGTCTCTAATTTTTCAAGATTTGATTTTCTTTAAGCAGGGAGCAATACTGTTTCCAGGTATGCTTAATACAGTTTTAGAATGTGGTAGTATCCACAGCAAGTAGGAATCAAGACTGCATCAAAGTTATTGTCAAGAGTAATACAAAGCTGATGTCTTCTTTACTGTGCTAGGATGAAAGGCAATAGCAACAGCAGCAATAGAAACTTGCTGGTTTATAATCAGAAATGAGCTAGTTAGTCCTCTTCTTGCACTGACATTCCTGGAGAAGCAACAGCTAAACAATCCTGACTAGAATTAACAGATGCAACATTTAGTGAAGTTCAAGTCCTAATTCTTGGCTCATTACCTCTCTTCAGCTGTGAAGGAATAGCATATAGCTTTATTACTTTCTTGTAATACCTTACCCATTACTGAATTTTGATCTCCTTTGGAAGGCTTCCAGATTAGGGTGGTTGTTGGTTTTTTTTTCAGAAGAAAATAAAGCCAGACTGTAACTTCCAATCTTCCTCTGAAATGGTTCTGATGATCTTATTCTTATTCTTTCCCCCCTACCTGCAATGGTTAATCTCTTCTTGGAATAACACCTCAGGAATCATTCACAAATTGAACTGGAGATGTTTATTTTAGACCTGAGACACAGATGATTTTCAATTCTTCCTGCTACCTCTCAGTTAAACAATGAAGCAACTAATTTCAGTGCACTAGCACTGAAAATTGCTCAGCTTGTTTACACGTAGTGCACTCATGTAAGAACCAATATATGCTGAGAATCTCTTAAGAACACTACAGATTCTTTTATTTCTAATATTTCAGATAGCATAACCCTGCTTGAGTGATAACATAGATCACTTAGATAACAGCCCCATATAGTGGCTTGATTTGGGGTGAAATGTTTCACCCCTTTTTCCTACTGTGATCCCTAATGAGGGCTGGATAGACTGAAATGCCACTCACTATTATGGCTTCTATACATCACTGATTTTTAGCAAATCTGAGAATTTCTATTCTTCAGTGATTCTTCTTTAGTAAACCCTCTGTTCTTTAGTAATTCTTAATGCATTAGAAGAATACATCTTTTTTTTTTTTTATAAGAAGTTATACAGAAGACTTTCTGCCTTCTAACATATGACTCAACTGGGGAATTTAGGCTTGTGTGTCTGGGTATGGAACACTCATCTTCCTGTGTCAGGATATTTTTATTTAGTTTATTTTATAATTTACTTCCATTACTTGAACATTCCAGTGATTTTGAGGCCTTTAAGTGCTTCCCAAGTGCAGTCTTCCAGGCACCTCTTCTGTTTTCAGGACTTTCAGTAATCCATTTAGCAATGTGTTGTTGCTTTCTTTGCTGTATCAACAAATGACATTAATTTTGAAGAGAAATGTTTACCTTTAAATTCCCTGCAAAAAAAAAAAAGTATTCCTGACACAACATTCTTCACAGACTTCCATTGGCTTCACTGAACATGAGACTTGGGGAGGAACAAAGCTTTACACCTGCTTATGAGCTGACAAGTTGATGACACTTAGAGAACTAGGAGACAGTATGGTACAATGGCACTGCTGAAAAGCAATGCCTAGAAATGTAGCACCTAAGTCTGGTAATCCTTTAAAACAGTAAATGTTCCTTCTGCCTGGATACTTTCCACTGGCTTTGAATTGTTTCCAAAAGTGAACTGTGAAGTTTGAGTGAAAATTGAGTTACTGATTGAAATAGTGGTGAAAAGCTCAAAATGGGGAGAGGTATGTAGGTTAAAAAAATACCCAGCATAACACTTTTAACTGAAAGGAAAGAATATGCTGTTGGACTCCATCTTTCAATGCTCTTTAGCAGTTTGTTGGTGCCTTTACTCTCAGGTCTCTTTTCTTGCTGTGTGGCTCCCAGCATGCAGCCTTGAATGGCTCATGGTAATACATTTCAGACTGTAGGTATACATTAGCTGCATCAGCAAAAAGTAAATACTTGGTGAGCAAAGGAATAGTGTATAGAAGAAGCTTACAGACTGTTAAACAGATTGGATCATTCTAGTTTAGTATCCTGTCTCTGACAAAATATTGAGGCCTGTAAATATGCTGTAATGGAAACTTTCCTGGCAGTTCAGTTATGTCAGAAAGTCTCTTCTGAAATATGGGTAATTGATGTTTCCCTGAAAGGTGAAATTTTGCTTCTTTCCTGAAAATATATGCCAAATAACTGTAAGTCCTTAACCATTTGAATGATTGATCATAAGAGCATTATCCTTTCTTTTAAAGATGTTGAGCTGCTTCCTTAAAAACAACATAAATTGGTTTTAGATTAGTTTACATTTAATGACATTCAGTGCTAGTATGATCAAATGCTAATATAATTTATAACAGACTGGGGTAAAATTTAGAGATCTAATATTCCTCAACATCAACTTTATCTTTATGCAATTTATTCTATAGTTTATGTAGAGGACCTGTTCTTAGATCTTACAGTAAAAGATAAAGGATAAAGTGTAAATACATAGCTAAGTAGCATTGAGAACAATACAGCTAAGTAATACCCTGTTAACAACACAGATAAAATAACTCAGGTCTGATCATAGGCAAACCTAAAGCTGTAGCATTAAATTCAGGATTAAAAACAACTGTGAAGACTCATGTAGCTAATAAAATTAATGAAAAAATTTACAGAAACTAAAGTCTTGAAATGTGGCATACTGTTTTCACCTCCAGTTTATGTCCAGCAGGTATTTTCACTGAGTAGTCCTTAAAAATTCAAGATACTCCCCTTGAGCTGTTACAGCTAAAGTAAAAGGCTGTATGTGTGTGTGTGATTAGCTCCACTGTCTCACTGAGCATCAGTTTCTGATTATGTTCAGCAGGTTTTTTGTTCATCATATTTTCTCCTTGAATTGTTTAGTTAGATGGTAACCTAAGAAATTCATAGTATAGTGCTTGGATTTGCAATGACTGTGACTTGCATGTGGATAACTCTTCTGCTTTTACTTTCTTTTGTTGATTTGTCACTACAGTTGTTGCTTTCTTCTTTGCTGTATATTAAGATTTCTTTTCAGGATTGTTGTATTACATTCTGATTGTCATGTATATGTGCACACAAGAGCATAACATCAGGGATGTTGTTGAATTAGGTCAGAATTGCATTAATTCATCTGGGAACTATCCAATTGATAGTTACCACTTGTACAATATAGGTAATTCCTTCTGTAATAATTTTCAACTGATAGAAGGCTGCCATCAGCCCCTCCACAGTATTGGGCTTGTCCCAGCTTGCTGCTGAAACCCCACTGTGCTTCTAAAATATGGAGTATTACCTCTTCACTCCCTTGCTTTGTTCCTCAGCCTTGTTGCCTTGTTTCTTGTCTTCTTTAACAAGCCAGACTCAAGAACTGCTTTAGTGAGCCAGATCATTTCTGCACTGTGTCTTAAATATCTCTTCATGGGATGACTTGCACCTGCTTCTTTTCTCAGCTGCTGCTTGAGAGATAGTTCTGCCTTAATCAGTCTGTTGAGGAGGTAAAAGTTCTATCTCCACCCCAAGTAAACAACTAGGAAAATGGTCACCTTAGACCAGAAATATCATGAAGACTTCATGTAATCCTTGGAAGAGGTAGAAACAGCTCCTTCAGACATGAGAGTGTGTTCTTGGGCCAAAGGAGTGTGGTTTATTTAGCTTTGCTTGAATCTGTGAATACTGATGATTCTCATGTCCAGAGTGATATGGTAATTTATTACAATCTTTCAATCAATTCCAGTGGCTACCCCATTTTCATTTAAACTTGATCCTTGTAGAAAATACTATTTCTTTTTCTCTACTCATCTCAACAAAGATACTGTCACTCCAATTAAGAGAATGTATTGAGATAATAAGCAGGAGTTCAATCATAATTGCCTAACATTTAAAAACATATGTAAAGAACTTTTCAATCTGCCTCTTCATCAACTCAAATTTTGAAGTCTTTCAATTATAGTTTTGGTTTAGTGGTGGTGGTGGTGGGGTTGTTGTAATTAACTCTAAGATTGTGAAAGTCCTCTTAAACATTTCAATCTTCTCCATAGGCTGGATTTCTTCTATTCATAGTTGTCCTGTTTTTTGATGATAGTGGGAATCCTATGTTCATACATGTTAAGGAGAGAGCTTTTGTACATTCAAGTAAGAATGCAACCCCAAAAGGTTATGGTGAAAGTTCATCCCAAAATATTTTGAATACCAGGAGGTTCTATAATACCCAAGTATTTCAGAGCATTTTTATTCTATAATTTTCAAAGAATAGAAACTGAAACAAATGTTTGACTTGAGCACAAATATAGAAAGAGCCCATGACAATACTCCCAATCATTTAACTTGGGGGGTTTGAGTGTGTATTTTGTAAATGCACATGTATAAAATTTAATTTATGCTGGTTTATATTCACAGAGTGTGTGCTAATACTATATATACATGAAATCTGCTAAAGCATCTGTGTGGTTTCTGTCTTGATATCTAAATAATCCTATCTAGGTTTAAGGCAAAATACTTATTTTGTTAGATAACTCTGACCTTGACCTTGCATGAATTTCAGCTTTAAAAGTGAGCCACACCATGGGAGCAGGCAGATTACAAAGCTGAGGTTGACATCAATAAATTGAAGAAACATAATAAAACTTTCAACACCACTGTATACAACTGTTACACTATCTCCATTTGTAATTATAACCCCTTCAGTGATTGGTCAGAAGGGCTCTGTTGCCCTAGACAGTGAAAATGAGGTGTGTTAATAGAAACATCTGGAGACAAGTTGAATTTTAAGATGAGATTTTTAGCTGTTTCTTGCAGCACTGAGACTAGAAGCTTGTGTGTCAGATAATTGCTGTGGAAATGAATTCTACCACTGTATTCTGTGTTTACAGACATATTATTTCTTCAGGTTCCACTGGCCAAATGTTATTTAATGTTTGAAGATCATATGTTAGTCTTTTTAAGAGAGAAAAGTATTTTTTTCTTGGATATGTTACTAGGCCTGACTTTGTAGAGCACACAGTTACATGAGATTGTTTTACACATGCTCATATTGTATGTGCCCAGTTTAGCACAGTTCTGTGTTTGTCTACATAACAGCTTAGCTAGCACATAGGGACCTATATCCACATATATCTATATCCACATATACACACTAACATAAAACTAAAGACATTAAGCTCTGAGAAAGAAAAGCTCCACATTCATGAAAAGTATGCAAATTACAGTGGATTGCAGCTAAGGAATTGTATCTAAGGAACTGTAAATACAAGTTTTGGAGAGAAAGTTTGAACCTGTTTCCAAGTGTCACTTTAAAATGACAGGAGAAAACACATGCATATTAAAAATGCATGAGAAGACTCATGCTAAAATATGGATTTTTCTGTGTCACCTTTTAAAATACAATTGTCAGAGACAAAAGAGAACCTAAGTTTAGCTCTGTTTCTAATGTATTATCTCAATTCATATTTTAATCTGAATAATATTTTTGAACAGAGACATAACTTTTAAATATGCATAAGATAATTTGGATTCACATAAACCCAAACTGGGTGAGCTATGGCTGACAAATACTGTGTACGTGATATAGTGAAGGTAGCAAAAATACCACTAACCTCCATTTCCTGATCTTTGATTTTCAGATGGCTAGAGGTTGACTCAGTCTGTGCAGACTGGCCTTTTAAACACTGTTTTTATCATCAGAAAACCTCTGTCTGCCAAGATAGCTCCATCCTGCTTATGACATAATTTAGCATCAAATCCTATGCCACCTGGGATAAAAGATAGCATTGTTACATCAGTGGAGCATTTGCTTACATCAGAACAATGCAAAAATACCCCAAACCAACCAAACACATAAAGGAACCAAGTTGTAGCCTAGTGCTTTTATTCTCATTCTCCTCTAAAATTGGAAGAAAAAATAAATAATCCAGTGAAGGAAAATTTTGAAGAATACTTTTAAGATTTAGTGTTAACTGTGATCCCTGATATCCTAATGTTTCCAGAATATATCAGCAACAAGAAGTGTTTTGGCAATTTTCTTCATCATGCCAAACTGATACACCTTAATCTTAAAATGAATTCCTAGAATAGTGCTCAAATTCAACTTCTAGCAAAACTGTAATTTAAATTATGGCCATATTATTTTGCTACTTTACTACCTCTTTTAAAAGGGACTTTGTTCCTGAAAGACAGGACTGAAGAAAAACCCATCTATTGAATGAAGTAAATATAAGGGCCTGGAATACCAGTTTGAACTGGTTTATTTATTGCTATTTTAATTTATTATTAGTTATTTATTAGTTATTTTAATTTATTGCTAGTATTGAGTTCATCAGTCCTCTACAAATTTAGGTTTTCCTAAAATGCTTGTTTGAAGTGCAAGGTTATATTCATAATTTCATAATGTAATGTATAATCTCATAAAGGATAAAATATATTAGTTGTACATTTGGTTTGCTAATCAGTGTATATAACAGATAATATTGGTGGCTGTGGATGAATATGAAAGATGTAAAGCATTCCTAGTATTGGAAGAGGGTGTCAAAATTCCCATGAACAAGGCTGATTGGCCTGTCAAAACATAATTTCCTCTTCTTCTCATTGGATGCTTTTTGCTGGACTTTTGCTGTTGTAAAAGATGGTAGCTCAAAGGTAGAGGAATTGTTGTTCAAGCTGTTAATTTTCATCTAGTTGGAGTAATAAAACATTTTTCTGTTTAGCATGAATTTATAGGAGACAAGGGACCAGAGGCAAGGGAGATGACTTAGGATTCAAAACATTGCAAATGTTTGGCAGTTTTTTTATAGAGGAAATAAAAAGTCTCTTGAGACTTTTTTTTAAGGAATGATATTACAAAATCCATAGTTACACAAGATAAATTGGCAAATGAAAGAGGAAATTAATGATTCTAGCTGCTGACTTAAGCTGGCATGTTATCTCAACTTTCTTTTCAATATAAGGATGATATTTTCTTTCCTTAAGAAAAAAAAGGAGAGGGAAAAAAATTTCTTAATAAGAAGGTAATTTCTTACTGAGATTTCAGTACCAGATATTTTGAATGAACTTATATCTGTTTCTGTATTTTCTCACTTATAATTATAGAGTCATAAAATTGTCAGAGTTGGAAGGAACCTCAAAGATCATCTTGTTCCAACCCCCCTGCCATGGGCAGGGATGCTTCCCTCTACATTAAGTTGCCCAGAGCCTCATCCAGCCTGGCCTTAAAAGCTTCCAGGGATGGGGCTTCCACAACCTCTCTGGGTAACCTATTCCAGTGTCTCACCACCCTCATGGTGAAGAACTTCCTCCTAAAATCTAACCTAAATCTACCCTCCTCTAGCTTCCACCCTGATTCTATCACTGTCTGACCTCCTAAAAAGTCCCTCCCCAGCTTTCTTGTAGGCCCCCTTCAGGTACTGGAAGGGCACAATAAGGACAAGGACAGCAGTAAGGAGAGGCAATGATACTTTAAAAACAAGCAAATAAAAAAGGTGAAGATAGGATGTAAAGTTATAATTCAGAGAGGACTCTCAAGAAAACATGTCAAGAAAAAATGAGAAAATATGCTGTGCATATTAAGTTTCCTCACAGCTTTGTGCTATTTCAATAACCCAGCATACTGGTATGCTGGTTCTGTTTAATTTTCTATAATTTTGTGTGGTTTTATTGAACTGCTTGGTATTCTGTCTTAAGACAAACTCTCATTAATGCTTTCAGATGTTGAGAAAACAAACAAAATATGTACAAAGTCTTCTTCTCTTTATAAAACAAAACAAGATTTAATATGAAAATTAATATGATTAGCTTTTCCAGGAAGCAAATATACCTGTGTATTTTGCTTATCTTCACTGTGTAGTCCTCAGTTCAGGATCAACACTCTGAACAAGTTTATATGCCTACCAACTCAATTTGGCTTTAAATATAACTCATGTCAGATTTAAAGAATTAAAAGGCACATACAATGTGTTCTCCCCTTTTTACCTTATTTCTTTTTGGTAGATTATGCTTGCATGTGACTTTAATCAAACCAAAATGTACCTTAGCAGCTCTTGCCTGACTCAGAACTGGGTCTGAAACACAACCACTTCACACAAAACTAACACCTTGCCACTAACAATGCCTCTCCTTAATATCAAATGTACATAAATGGTGCTAAATTTATAAAGCCAGACCTAAAAGTTGTTATAAAGTATATTTGTAGTTGCCAATTGCTCTACTTCCTCTCCTTCTCCTTTTGCTTGACCCACTGCATACATTCACATACCTGCATGTGTGCAAACATATGTTGTACATATTTATAAACTGGCCAATTCATTGCACACAGAAGACTTGAATATGAATCATTGTCTGCAACTGCTTGCTAACTGGATTCAGAATGGAATGGGAAGAAATCTGAATAATCCATAGTTTCTTTTAAAATATTCCTAATGGATCAGATCTGTTAACTAGAAATGTTGTCAAGAGCCATTTGCAATGTGAGTGTCTTCTTTCTCATGTGATTAAATTTGTTTTGGCTGTTAGTGCATCCATTCTTCCCTTCAAATAGAAAAACCATTTACATAGTCTCCTAGTTGTACACAAGGGAGCACCCAGAAAAGTCCAGTGATTCATTCATCAAATTTCCACAGTGAGAAATGAGTTCAGTCATCTCAGTCTGCACTGATTTTTCTGAATTACACAAACACTTGAACCAAGGAAGTTAGAAGACAAGAAAAAGAACTA
>VWZX01009006.1:0-49022 GCA_013399015.1 Galbula dea
TTTGCCTCTGCTGGGAGACAATCTTGGGAAACCTCACCAAGGAAGTCACCTCTGCCCTTTGGGGTTGTGGATCTCTCAAAGACTCAGTCTTTCCTGTTTGTCCTCAGAAAGGCTCTGACAGAGAGATTTTGCTGCTTACCAGGATCTGTTGGCTTCTCAGGTAAGGTACCATTTCCTGTTTCATTCTTTCCTGGGGAAAAAGAGAGATCATAGCAATGCTTAGGGGGTTTTGGGAGAAAAGTTCTTGGGGAACTCTGAGTGGGCAAGACTACCTCTAACCAGGTAGGTGGTGGATGTGTATGGTGCTGATCAGCTGAAGTCTGGGGTAGACCTGCCCTGACTTTCATCTACCGCTGGACTGGATGCCTTTTTAGACTGACAAGTCCGTGGTCCCTTCTATCACCCGTCGCATTGCTTGAGTAATTGCCCCCAGCGGCCATGCAGCACCCCCAGGTCAGCTTAACTCACTGGCCACTGCTGGCTCAGTCAGCAGGGAAAGGTTCAGAGCCTTGACTCAAGCATCTCTGTTTCTCCAGGCAGAGGATCTCAGTGAAACCTGGGCAGGGGAAGTTGACCCTGCTTGTCGGGGTTGTGGATCTCTCAAAGACTCAGTCTTTCCTGTTGTCCTCATAAGGGGCTGACAGAGGGCTTTTGCTCCTTTACCTGGATCTGTTGGATTCTCAGGTAAGGTACCATTTCCTGTTTCATTCTTTCCTGGTCAAGAAAAAACAACAGACATCATAGCAGTGTTTAGGGGTATTTCTGGAATAAGCATCTTGAGGAACTCTTAGTGTGCAGGAGAAATTCTGAGCAGGGAGGTGCTGGACTTGCCTGGGGCTTTGCAGCTAAAATCCTGAGCACATCTGCCCTGCTTTTGAGCTTTCTCAAGGCATGATGCATGTGTAGCCTGAAATGTCTGTGACTCCTTCTCCCTCCCTCCTATCCCAGGGCTTCAGCATGTGCTCACCACTGGCCTTGGGCAGTGCCCCCTGATTACATGCACTTACTGGCCACAGCCAGCTCAGTCAGCAGGAAAGGCCAGCACTGAATGAGGGGAGAGTGCTGAGGATTCGCAGACTTGCTCCAAGCACATTTGCCTCTGTTGGGAGACAATCTTGGGAAACCTCACAAGGGAAGTCAACTCTACCCTTTGGGGTTGTGGATCTCTCAAAGTCTCAGTCATTCCAGTTTGTCCTCAGAAAGGGGATGACAGAGAGATTTTGTTCCTTACCTGGATCAGTTGGTTTCTCAGGTAAGGTACCATTTCCTGTCTCATTCTTTCCTGGGGAAGAATAAGAAGAGAGATCATAGCAATGCTTAGGGGGTTTTGGGAGAGAAGGTCTTGGGGAACTCTGAGTGGGCAAGACTACCTCTAATCAGGTAGGTGGTGGATGTATATGGAGCTGAGCAGCTGAAGTCTGGAGTAGATCTGCCCTGACTTTCAACTACCGCTGGCCTGGATGCNTCTCTAATCAGGTAGGTGGTGGATATGTATGGAGCTGAAGTATGGGTGCAGCTGTCCTGCCTTTCATCTCCTGCTGGCCAGGTTGCCTGTTCAGACTGGCATGTCCGTGATCCCTTCTATCATCCATTGCAGGGCTAGAGTACTTGCTTCCCAGAGGCAATCCAGTGCCCCCGGCTGAGCTTAACTGACTGGCCACTGCTGGCTCACTCAGCAGGAAGAATTGGAAGAGTGCAGGATTCACAGCCTTGACGAAGTCATCTTTCCCTCCCCTAGGAGAGGATTTCCAGGAAAATTGGCCAGGGAGTGTCAACCTTGCCTGTGGGGTTGTGGAGCTCTCAAAGACTCAGGCATTCCAGTTTGTCCTCAGAAGGGGCTGATAGTGGGCTTTTGCTCCTTACCTGGATCTATTGGTTTCTCAGGTAAGGTACCATTTCCTGTTTCATTCTTTCCTGGGGAAGAATAAGAAGAGAGATCATAGCAATGCTTAGGTGTTTTTCTGTGTGGAGAATAGATGTGGGGAACTCTAAGTGCGCTGGAAAACCTCTGAGCAGGGGAAGTTGTCCTGGAGCTGCCTGGGGCTGAGCAGCTAAAGACCAGGGGAGCCTTGCCCTGCCTTTGAGCTCTCTCTGGCAAGGATGCCTGTGTTGCCTGACATGAGCAGGCTGTACTTATGTGCTTTAAGGCAAGCTGGCGGCATAGAAGACCAACCTGGTTAAACAGGAATCCCATGCTGGCACTTAGGGATAAAAGGAAAGTTTGTAGACTTTGGAAAAAAGGGCAGGCCACTCAAGAGGAATACAAAAGGGTCATGAGGCTCTGCATGGAGGATATTAGAAAATCCAAAGATCAGTTAGAAATTAATCTGGACTCCAAGGTTAAGAATAAGAAGAAATATTTAAAAAAATATATTAATATTAAAAAGAGGCCAAATGAAACCGTCCATCCCCTAATGGATGCACAAGGGAATTTAGTGACAAAAGATGAGGATAAGGCTGAGGTGCTTAATGAATTCTTGTCCTCAGTCTTTAATAATAAGTCTATTGTTACAAAGGAAATCCATTCCCCTAATCTAGGGAATATGGTCAGGGAACAGAGTGACTCCCCCCTAGTCCAAGAGGAGATGGTCAGTGACCTGCTGCATCACCTGGATGAGCACAAATCCATGGGGCCGGAAGGGCTGCACCGAAGAGTGCTGAAAGTGCTGGTGGGGTTGCTCACCAAGCCACTTTCCATCATTTTTCAGAAGTCCTGGCTGACTGGGGAGGTACCAGCAGACTGGAAAGCAGCCAATGTTACCCCCATATATAAGAAGGGAAGGAAGGATGATCCAGGAAATTACAGGCCTGTTAGTCTGACTTCTGTGACAGGAAAGCTGATGGAGCAGATCATCCTGAGTACGCTTCTGCGGCATATGCAGAACAGCCAGGGGATCAGGTCCAGTCATCATGGCTTTACAAAAGGCAGGTCTTGTTTGACTAACCTGATCTCCTTCTATGATGGGGTAACTCACTTATTAGATGAAGGAAGGGCCGTGTATGTTGTCTACCTTGACTATAGCAAGGTGTTTGACACAGTTTCCCACAGCATTCTCCTAGAGAAGCTGGCTGCTTGTGGCTTGGATGAGCACACCCTTGGCTGGATCAAAAACTGGTTGGATGGCCGAGTCAAGAGGGTTGTGCTCAATGGAGTCAAGTCTGGTTGGCGGCCGTTCACGAGCGGTGTCCTTCAGGGGTCAGTACTGGGGCCTCTCCTATTCAACATCTTTATTGATGACTTGGATAAGGGGGTAGAGTACACCCTTAGTAAGTTTGCAGATGACACTAAGCTTGGTGGGAGTGTCGATCTGCTTGAGGGTAGGCAGGCTCTGCAGAGGGACCTAGATAGGCTGGATAGATGGGCAGAGGCCAATGGGATGAGTTTTAATAAGGGTAAATGTAGAGTCCTGCATTTTGGTCGTAAGAAGCCCCAGCAGCGCTACAGGTTTGGGGAGGAGTGGCTGGAGAGCTCCGGAGCAGAGAAGGACCTAAGGGTGCTGATTGACAGCTGTTTGAACATAAGCCAGCAGTGTGCCCAGGTGGCTAAGAAGGCCAATGGCATCCTGGCTTGTATTAGAAATAGCGTGACCAGCAGGAGCAGGGATGTGACCTTGCTACTGTACTCGGCACTGGTGAGGCCACAACCTCGAGTACTGTGTGCAGTTTTGGGCACCACACAGTTTAGGAAGGAAATCAAGGTGCTGGAGAGGGTGCAGAGAAGGGCAACTACTATGATTCTGGGGATGACTTACCGATAAGAGTAGTGTAGGCCTATCTGTTGGACAAGATGATATTGAGGGTCCTTTCCAACCGTAATGATTCTGTGTGCACTTCTACCTCTGTCAGATCCCAGGGCTTCAGCATGTGCCCACCACTGGCTTTGAGCACTTGTCCCCAGATTAGCTGCATTCACTGACCTCACCCAGCTCAGTCAACAGGGAAAGTAATAAGAGGGGAGAAGGTTCACAGCCTTGACTCAAGCATCTCTGTTTCCCCAGGCAGAGGATCTCAGAGAAACTTGTTCAGGGGAAGTTCACCCTGCTTGTGGGGGTTGTGGATCTCTCAAAGACTCAATCTTTCCAGTTTGTCCTCAGAAGGGGCTGACAGAGGGCTTTTGCTCCTTACCTGGATCTGTTGGTTTCTCAGGTAAGGTACCATTTCCTGTTTCATTCTTTCCTGGTGAAGAAAAAACAACAAACATCATAGCAGTGTTTAGGGGTATTTCTTGAATAAGGGTCTTGAGGAACTCTGAGTGTGCAGGAGAACTTCTGAGCAGGGAGGTGCTGGGCTTGCCTGGGGCTTTGCAGTCAAAATCCCAAGCACCTCTGCCTGGCCTTTGAGCTTTCCCAAGGCAGGATGCCTGTGTAGCCTGACATGTCTGTGACTCCTTCTCCCTCCCTCCGATCCCAGGGCTTCAGCATGTGCCCACCACTGGCTTTGAGCAGTGTCCCCTGATTACATGCACTTACTGGCCACAGCCAGCTCAGTCAACAGCAAAGGCCAGTATGGAATGAGGGGAGAGTGCTGAGGATTCACAGACTTGCTCCAAATGCATTTGCCTCCCCTGGGAGAGAACTGCAGGGAAACCTCACTAGGGAATTCCTGTTTGTCCTCAGAAGAGGCTGATGAAAATTTTTTTCTCTTTACCTGGATCTTTTGGTTTCTCAGGTAAGGTACCATCTTCTGTGTCATTCTTTCCTGGTGATGAAAAAAAGAAGAGAGATGATAGCAATACTTAGGGATTTTTGAAGAAAAGCTCTTGAGAACTCTGAGTCTGTAGAACAACCTCTAACTAGGAAGGAGGTGGATGTGTGTGTAGCTGATCTGCTGACGTCTGTGATAGGCTTGCCCTGCCTTTGATCTGCCACTGGTCAGGAATTCTGTGTAGCCTGATGTGTCCGTGGTCCCTTCTGTCACACATCCCAGGACTGGAGTGCTTTCTTCCCAGCGGCTATACAGTGCCCTCAGCTCAGCTAAACTCACTGGCCACAGCAGGTTCAGTCAGCAGGGAAAGTGGGAAGAGCGGAGAGGTTTCACAGCATTGACCCAGGCACCTTTGACTCCTCTGGGAGAGGATCTCAGAGAATCCTGGGTGGGGAAAGTCAACCTTTCCTGTGGGGGTTGTAGGTCTCTCAAAGACTCAGTCATTCCAGTTTGTCCTCAAAGGGGGCTGACAGAGGGCTTTTGCTCCTTACCTGGATCTGTTGGTTTCTCAGGTAAGGTACCATTTCCTGTGTCGTTCTTTCCTGGTGAAGAAAAAACAACAGATATGATAGCAGTGTTTAGATTTTTTTGTGAGAAAAGGTCTTGAGGAGCTCTGAGTGTGCAGGTCAACCTCTCAGCAGGTAGATGGTGGATGTGTGCAGGGCTAAACAGCTCAAGCTAAGGGGAACCTTGCCCTGGCTTGAGCTCTCCCCGATCAGGATGCCTTTTTAGGCTGGCAGGGCCCCTTCTCCCTCTCTCACATCACAGGGCTTCAGGTCATGTCCTACACAGGCCTTACAGTACCTCCAGGTAAGCTGCACTAACTGGCCTCAGTCAGCTTTGCCATGAGCACCTGCACGTCTCCCTGCAGGAATGTTTTCTTCATCTTCCCACGGCAACACTACACAAGCAGCTCAGTGTCAGAGCAGGGTGATGGGTCCTATCAGTGTGTTTAGAGCCAGCACACCCTCTACTCCACCACAATGGCCTTCTCCCCACCATCATTCAGCAGAAAGTCTGAAGCAGCATGTCTTTCCAAAAGTGGCTGCAAGTTGGCTTTTTGTTCCTTACCTGTACTTGTTTTGTTTGTTGTCTCAGCTAGGGCAGCAGACGTTTCAGCGCTGTTTCCTGATAGACAGAAAAGGAAATGGTAGATCTGCGTAATGTTGTTTGTGGGAAAAGTTTTGAGAAGTTCTGTGTGTTCAGGATGGCCTCTAAGCAGGTAAATGGGGGACCTGAGTGTGGTTTAGCAGCTAAAGCCCTGGGCAGTCTTGTCCTACCTTTGGGTCCTCCCCAGGCCCAATGCTCTGTGGTGTCATGTTTTCCCTTGTAGTACTTCTCCCATGCCCTGCCATTTTGCTCCTTCCCACCTATAGTACTTTCATTCTCTTCCTGTCTTTCTCCTCTGGGCACTTATCACATGCTGTGTTGCTGGCACGTACATGAATCCTTGCAGGAAATCTTTCTCTGCCTTCCCAAGACAGGGTCACATGGCCAGTGCTGGCTGATGGAGCAGAGTCAGGTGCCTCCCATTTTCTAGCATATATGCTCCAGCCCGAGAGCCAGTGGAGGTCTGCTCTAAAGTAGTGCCAGTGTTGCTGCCTTCGCTTGCTATGTTAATTTGCTTTTCTCATCCCTTAAACAAGCAGTGCTCTTACTGTCATGCACCTTCAGTAGTTGCACTGCTTTTAATTAGATTCCATTGCACTCCACATTTAACATGTTCGCTGTTCAGATTCCCTAGATCTCAGCTAAATCCACCCAAAATACGTTCACTGCCAGATATTCACATATATATATATATTCTTCAGCTATGAAATCATGCTCTCAGGAGAAACATCATTAAAAACTCTATATGGACTCTTTCAGAGTAAAAATGGAACAATGACTGACTTTGCTAACGCTTTCTCCTATGCTGTAACAAATTCAAGTGGACACTAAAAGCAGAGTATTTTTTCAAAGAGTACATATTCTGCTAAATCATCATCAGTGGTATCAAGATCTCGTTTCCAGGACTACAATTCTATGCAGTTATGACAATATACATGTTTTTTTGTCATTCTTTTCGTTCCTTGTTATAATTTTTTTCTGTATAAAGTAGAA
The DNA here is from genome assembly GCA_013399015.1 of Galbula dea. Taxonomy (NCBI): domain Eukaryota; kingdom Metazoa; phylum Chordata; class Aves; order Piciformes; family Galbulidae; genus Galbula; species Galbula dea. Next base: position 6,808 of record VWZX01009006.1, read on the forward strand.
GCTGGCTGATACTGGATAACAGCCGAAGAAAAATTTCCATACATTCTGTTTTCAGCATTACCTGTTACTGTGTTTACTCTTCCAAAGTATTTTATCTATGTGTTTTTAGGATGTTTATTTTATATTTAAACTGTGCCATTCTTATCTTGTACATAAGGAGTGCTTTAGAGGGTTTTTTTTTTGCCAAGAAGTGGAAAGAATAAATAATAAAACAGCCTTGCTGATATTGTATGATTCTGACAAATGGCCAGTTCGGATCCTATGATCTAACTTTAATCTTATTTAGTTAACAGATTGGTTAGTAATAAACATATTTACTTTGAGTTAATGCTGCTGCAATCATAATTTAATCTAAGTCATTAACAGCATGCACCTGGAAGACTAATGTATTTGTGGCTAAAATCCTTGCCTCTAACACATTCTTAGAGCTGGTAAATCAAAAAAAAAAGTGCAGTTCTCAATAGACACTGGAAGAATAGACCCTACTCTTCAAGGGCTTTGCAGGGCTTTGCAAATCAAAAGTGAGGCAAATTTTATAAACTTTTTTCTTATGATCAGTAAAGCTGACATAGAAAAGGCACATCAAAAAGACAACATCTGAAGGAATCCATTAGTCAACTATAGGTAAAGGGGAAACACGAGCAATTGTGCCAGTTCTCTGTCAAGTCTTCTGCCTCCACTGGTCACTGAGTCCTATAGGCAGCGTTATTGGTTCCCCGCTCAATTTAAAGAGATGTACATTTTTCCTATAACCTGATTCCATGAATCTATGTTAGCCACAGGCCATGGTTTTAGAGCACTGTTTAGACTGCCTTCTCAAAAATAATATTGGGGCAGACACCTGTTACATAGCTAGTCCTTAGACTAACAAGAGTTAACCTTCTAGAGAGGCTTCAGCTAACAGGAATTGTATTCCAGGAATACACTTTGGACTCAGGAGAATTATGTATGTGGTGACAGCAGAGCACATGAGCTGCAATTGGACCTTGCTGACAGACTTGTCAAAGGTTACCTTAGCAAAGGTGGCTATTTTATGGCTCCATCTGCCTAGACTCAACCTTCTGTGTAAGGAAACAGGATAATAGACTTAGGTGTTTACTATGGAGAAAAAGAAATGGATGTTATAACCGAGGTTAAGGAGTAACAGAGACACCTGGCTGATGAACAGGGCAGGGACTTTGCCAGTACTATTCAAACAGACACATCCTACAAAGCTTTTACAATGTTTGCTTAGAATAAAAAAGGTTTCTGGGAAGGCCCATACTGATGCTAATTCCCTTCAAGAAAGACTCACATTGCTTTCTGTAGCTCTTGAGTCAAGACATCTTTCAACATCTTCATAAATGACCTGGACACAGGACTTGAGGGGACAGCTAGCAAATTTCCTGATGACGCTAAACTGGGAGGAGCTGTTGACTTCCTTGAGAGCAGTGAGTCCCTACAGAGAGATCTTGACCAATTAGAGAGCTGGGTGATCACCAGTGGAATGAGATTTAACAAGAGCAAGTGTGGGGTTCTGCACTTGGGATGGGGCAACCCCAGACGAGTATAGACTGTGGAGTGAGAAGCTGGAGAGCAGCAGCGCAGAGAGGGACCTGGGGGTCCTTGTCCACAGTCAGCTGAATATGAGTCAGCAGTGTGCTCTGGCAGCCAGGTGGGCCAACCATGTCCTGGACTGCATCAAGAACAGCATTGCCATCTGGTCAAGGGAGGTGATTGTCCTGCTCTACTCTGCACTAGTGCAGCCACACCTCGAGTACTGTGTGCAGTGCTGGGCTTCACAATTTAGAAAGGATATTAAGCTGTTGGAGAGTGTCCAGAGGAGGGCTACAAGGATGGGGAAGGGACTGGAGGGGAAACCTTATGAGGAGTGGCTAAGGTCACTTGGTTTGTTTAGCCTCGAGAAGAGGAGATTGAGAAGAGACCTCATAGCCATATTCAACATCCTCACAGGGGATAGTAGAGGGGCAGGGAACTCTTCTTAATTTGATGGATAGCAACAGGGCTAGGGGAAACAGAATGAAGTTGAGTCAGGGGAGGTCCAGGCTGGAGATTAGGAAAAGTTTCTTCATTCAGAGGGTGGTTGGGATCTGGAACAGCCTCCCCAGGGAAGTTGTCTCAGCACCATGCCTGACAGAGATTAAGAAGCATTTAGACAATGCTCTCAGGCACATGGTGGGATTCTTGGGGTGTCCTCCATGGGCTTAAGAGCTGGACTCCATGACCCTATTGGGTCCCTTCCAGCTCAGACAATACTACGATAGTATGAAGATACTTCATACCCACAGGCTTCCAAACAGAAAACCAATCTAATGACACTCAAAGACTTATATGCTTTATAATTTATAGCTAAAAATTGGTCTGTAGCATGTTGTAGATGTTTTTGGAAACACATATGTTCCCTCACAGCAGCCAACCACCTGTCACCAATTGTAAGCTTAACAGCACTAGTGAAGGTCTTAATTTGGCTTGTATCTTTGCAATTTTATCTCCATATCAGCTGGGAGTTCTCACACAGCTTCAAGTCACCACAAACTCTTCATATATTTGCCTTAACTCTACTTCTGCTAATGCCTTCATTTCCATCTATCTGTCAGTGAACATCAGGGACAGGCAAGTTCGGATGGAGGCGCCGTCACACAGCTACCAAGTTTGTCACAATGCCCCAAAAAGCAGTAAGTAGCTTAAGGAGTGACATCTGCCCCTCAGTTTAAATAGAACACAGTGCCACCCTCTGCCTCCCAAGCCGGTCGTGAAGTTCCCATTAATTCCTTTCAACAGGAGGGAACATATGCTCTGTGAGCCAGCTCAGGCAGCACTGCTTTGTAGACTGATTGTTTACAGAGCCTCTGGCCGGAAGGCCAGCAGCAGCACTCCTTTCCCTGGGTACTGGCATGGAACAGTCACACCTTTTGTTGTGACTTTAATAGAGCTTGAATTACCTGGGTTTAGTGGGCAGGTCCTGAAAACTGCCCTTGGAATAGGTTAAATTAGGTTAATCACAAGCACCAGTGATTTTTGTTTGTTCTGTGAACAAGGAAAACTGTTGGCTTGCAGTGACATTTTTCATCATTAATTAATCAAAATCTGGACATGCTAAATTGTATACGCCACTGACTTTCAGCCTTTCATCAGCTGCTGAAAGTACTAAGCAAGCCATTCACTGCTACAGAATAGCTGTCCTGATAAATCCCAAAACAGAAGATAGTGTTTCTTACCTTTCAAGGGGCTCAACACCAGGCTGAGCAACACAGTGAGGAATACACAGTGTCTCATTGCCACTTCTGTTGCTGCTGCTGCTCCTTGCTGTTAAACCAAAGAGAAAGTACTTTACTCTTCTGGCATCAGCTCATTTAAGGTCCCAGCAACAGGTAGAGAGTTCAGCCCTGAGCTGACGTCATTGTGGCAAGCAGCAAATGATAGATTCAGGCTGTTTCATTTCCTCCCTAGGCTGGGAGGAGAACCTGCAGTGTTCTTCCTTTTAAGTCATAACTGCTTAAGACCTGTTGACACGAGGAAGTTACTGCTAAATAAACTTACCTTGGAACTAACAGCACACAAGCTATCCCCTGCCAGCTCTTCATACTGATACCTTCAGCACAAATGAAATGGAGGGTGCTGTTTAATTTGTTCTTAAAGCAGAAATAGTTATCCCATCCCAAGGCATGCTAATTATGACTAGGACCAAAGTCCCTGGATCCACATTTACTTTCCTTGCAACAAATTACTAGTATAGCCAAGGTCTATACCTCAGATTCCTATTGCTCTTTTCTCATGAGCACTATTTTATTCCAAAGCACTTCTTGCTGGTCGACAGGATAAAAAGCAACAGACAACATCTGCGTCTTTGACATTAAAGAAGCAGGACTGAGTTTAGCCCTTCTAGCAGCAATTATGGCTGTTCTGTTTGCTGACTTCTTACGTGTGTTACACTAAAGTGGTACGGTAAGAGAATGGGGAGCAAGCAGGAGAGCCAGCAGGTGTTTGACTTTACCTGGGTGGCAGCCCTCCTTTCTTGAGAGGAAGTGAGTTTGTGCCAGAGAGTCTTTTGGAAGCAGGAGTGTTCAGGCTGGAACAGGAAGCCTGCAACAGATCTAGAAATGAGAAATAGCCCAGAAGGCTGTAGAGCAGCTAACACTCTTGTGACACGGGAAAAAATAGTTGGGAGACAGAGACTTTTTAACACTGCAACCCAGGAAGCCTCTGAAAATGGCTAGATAGAGATCAAGATGGGGAAAAATGTCTCTGTGGGCAGGTTCTAGTTTACCAAACCCTCTTATTTTCAGCTGTCTTACCTGCCCATGTTCTCTAGCTGAGCAGTGTGTTCTGCTTTGTACTTCAGTAAAATGCATAGCTTGAAACCATTAGAAATCATATGGTCCACAGTGATTCCCAGTTCCTCCTTTTGAGGTGAAGACATTACTTCTCTCACTTCAAAGATTTTGGTGACCTCCCTGGATCCTGCCACAACTACCAGTAAAGTCTTTCTGTGAAATAAAAACAGGTTATCCTGTCATTATCAGAATGGACAGGAAGACTGAGCAGCCTTCTGCATATCCCCAACAGACACCTCTAAGAGGCGTGGACCTGGTCTCCTCTGGCAAACTCATCTGACAGCAGCACTGGCAGGCTGTGAACAAGTTTCTGAAAGTGAAATATCAGCTTTGTGTGTTAAATGCCTCTTCCTTCACCTGCTTTGCTTGGTCTGCTGTTTTAAAAATAAGGCATGCAGTCTTACATACTAATCTTATATATTCAGAGGGTGGTTCTCCTTGTACATAGGAGGGTGGAAGAGACCAGAAGTATTACTTAAGTCATTCCTGAGCTTAAGGTTGTCCTAAGCTTTTATCTTACACCGTACCAGGAAACACTGATGGTTTACAGAAAGCAAAACTTTTTGGGTGCCTCTCTGCCAGTACAGGGAACAGGCAGCCTTGTCCTTCTGTGCCCTGCCACGCAGACCTGCTCAGGGCACTGAGCCTGAACTGTGGGGTGTTTTTTCTGCATCTACCATGTTGGATCCAGCTCCTGCCTCTGCTGCTGCTTCATTCCATGCCAGTCACCCAGCCAAGTGCCTTTGGTTCCTCCAGACCTCTCCTTAAAACTTCCCTTGGCCAGGGAGATGACAGAAAAAGGTAAGAAAATGCCCAGGAAGCAGAGTACTGTGCTTCCCTATTCAGGCAGCATCTGCTCTCTGTCCCAGGCCACTGCCCACCCTCCCAGCTTCATCTCATGCAGGGTAGGGGCACCTGAAAACTAAACCTGTAGTCTTGCTCAAATAAAGCGTTTCAGTCCTGAGCAGCTTGTGCTGTGAAACTCCAGACACTCAACACCCCCAGACACCATCCATTTGGGGAGCCACAGCATGCTTCAGTTGGAAATCAGTGTGCAGAGAGGAACAAACCCAGCTGTGAAGAGTGTTTGGCAAAGCTGTATGCCACTGATCCTCTGGTGATGTCCATCTCCCATATCCAGACTCATAAAACATCCCAATTTTCAAATGCTGCGTCGAGGTGCAACTAGAGTAATCCAGGTCTTAAAACCTCCCTGTCGGATGTGAAGTGAGCATGTAGGACCAAGACAACTTCCCAGAGCAGTACTGAAAATTATGGTCAGGTCTTCAGCAGGTCTAAATGGTGCAGCTTTGCTGCTATCACTGGTATCTAAATGGTGGAGAGTGTACTCCTGCACGTTAAAACTGTTCTCTGCAGTGAACCACAGAACATTATGCACATATATGTTCAGGAGCTGATGCATTACCTATATTTTTAGAGTTCACTTCTGTTACTGAGCAAACTCAAGCACAAACATAGGCTGGGTAATGAGTGGATTGGGAGCAGTCCTGTAGAGAAGGATCTAGGGGTGTTGGTTGATATGAAGCTCAATATGACCCAGTGACATATACGTGTAGCCCAGAAGGACTACTATATCCTGTGCTGCATCATAAGAAGCATGACCAGAAGGGGAGGATTCTCCCCCTCTACTCCACTGTCAAGAGTACTCACCCACAGTACTATGTTCAGCTCTGGGGCCCCAAACAAAAGAAGGACATGGATCTGTTGGAGTGAGTCCAGAGGAGGGTCACAAAGATGATGAGAGAGCTGGAGCACCTCTCCTACGAAGAAGGGCTTAGACTGTTGGAGTTGTTCAGCTTGGAGAAGTTAAGGCTCTGGGGACATCTTACAATAGCCTTCAAATACCTAAAGGGAGTCTACAAGAAAGCTGGAGAGGGACTCTTTACAAGGGCATGTAGTGATAGGACAAGGGTGTCGAGGGTTGAGGCTGGGCTGACCACCAACCCAATGACAGATGCTTCCCCCTTACCCCCCTCGCCCTCCCCCACAGGAAGGGAAAGGGGATAAGGGAGAGACAGAGAGACTTGTGGATTGGAAAATAAAACTAGAACCACTTTAATAATAACAATAATGTTAAATGAAATATATACAAATATATACAGAACCCAATACCGAACCCAAACCCCCCTCGATGATAACTACGTCACCACTGATACTGTGGCAGTAGGCCTCAGCAACAGATGAGTCCGGCTCAGGGGCTGGATCCTGGTACTGGATGCAGGAACTTAGGGATCACCGAAGCACAGGAAAACAATCCAGCAATCCGGGAATCAGGAAAGGGAAATCTCACAAGGGAAATCAGGAATCAGAATCCCCCAAGAGAAATTCAACAAGGAAAGATCAAAGAAGGATACGACAAAGAAAGATCCAAGGAAAAATTATCCAAGGAAAAAAAAAATCATCATCCAAGGAAAAATCCTCATCTAGCAAGGGGGGGAACTGACCCCCAGCTTATATATCGAATATGACGTATATGGGATGGAATACTTTAGTTGGTCAGTTTAGGGTCATCTGCCCTGTCTGCTCCTCCCTGAAGGTGCAGCCTTTACCCTGCACCCCCCAACAGGAGACACAAGATTTAGCAGTGACCTTGCTCTGCATACCAATCCCTGGCAGTAAATCTAAACACTAGGCCTTATCACTGCTGGAAGCTGGCAGTGTCTGTAAAAACATGTTGCTAGTTTCAGAAAGTGCAGTTTCTTAGAGGAGCTTCAGCTAAAAAGTAAAATTACTGAACAGAATTAGTTCTGTTTTAACCCAAACCAGGACAAAGGGGTAAAGGCTTTAAACTGAAAGAGGGCAGATTTAGATTAGATATACCAACGAAATTCTTTACTGTGAAGGTGGTGAGGCACTGGAACAGGTTGCCTGGAGAGGCTGTGGATCATAGAATCATAGAATCATCACAGTTGGAAAGGACCTTCAAGATCATCAAGTCCAAGCGATAGCCCTACACCATCCCCCTAAGTGCCACATATACCAGCTTCCTGAAAACCTCCAGGGATGGTGACTCCACCACTTCCCTGGTGCCCTATGCTTGCAAGTGTTTGAGGCCAGGCTGGATGGGGCTTTGAGCAACCTGACCTAATGGAAGGTGTCCCTGCCCATGGCAGAGGGGTTGGAACTAGATGATATTTAACCCAAACCGTTCTATGATACCATGATTCCTACCTTGTTCCTGTTTATCACAATCATGATTTGGGAAGTGGGAACCATTTGCAATGCAAAAGGCACAGTTCCTGCAGGAAATAATACACTGAATAGACATACACCTTCATGTACCAGATCTTTTTGTCTCTGCTTGTCCTTTCCTGTCCACTCCTTGACATACCTGGGGAGAAAGTGGGTGATGGGCTGTGTATGCCCCACAGCTTGCCTGTTTGTGGGGGAATTATTAATAGAGATTTGATGTCTTAGGAGGACATAGACAGAGAATTACTGAGACAGGAGAACTGATGACAGGGAAACATCAGCAGTAATAATGCAATTATTAATGAAGTTACTAAGCACATGTTTAGACAATAGATAGTTGACTGTTAGTCCACATAGACTCACACAGCCAGAGCAGTTGTGATGTCCTGTAAGGAATGACAGAGGAAACTTTCTTTGCAGAAATAACTAAACTTTCAGGAAGCTGTAAAATCATACTCTCGTATGTCAAAGCTCATAGATGGCAACTGAGAACACTGACAAATTATTATGAGGGAATACAAAGTGTGCTATATTTAGTAACAAACACATTGTCTTTGCTTATGGCAGAAACAAGAAGTATGAAATGTAAAAGGCCTTGCCGTCTGTTAGAAAGTGCAGTCCTGTGTAGTCTCATTAGCTGCACGTTACAGATACTCAAGGGCTACTCATGCTGCCAGACAAGACACATTAAAGCAGGAGAAAGTGTATTTTACAGCTGTTCATGTGTGTCAGCTGGATTTCTTCTTGTGTATTTTTTCAATCCTAATCCTTACTAGATCCCTATTCATTCCACCACCTCATGTAAATTTGATTCACCAAGTGTATTTTACATAAACAATTAGAAATACGTTGTAATTATCTAAAAATTCAAAAAAAACCCCCACCTCCAGACAGTCTAAATCAATGTGCTATATATACAGATTAACCCATAATCAGGGGAACAAGATGCACTTTGACATCTTTTCAGGTGCCTCCCAGCATAATTGAGAGCATCCATTGGTCTTGGAGGCATGTATGCAAGTCTGAAGTGGGCGGGACCTTTAAACCATGTGCTTGTCCATAATTATAAGGGTCTTTCACCTAGTCTCATGACAATGTTGTGACCTGTCCTTTTGCACTTCCCATTTCCTTAAAAGACACTGAAGTGACACATAAAACAGTACAGCTTGCAATGGTATTGGTAACAAAACTGAGACACTGTTGACAGTCATTCTCTTACAAATTAACAGAACCTTAAGTCAGGTTACTCTCTCCTTCATTTTCTCACCAGACAGACAAGGAGCCGGCATATAACACAATTCTGTACTATAACACAGCAGAAAGTAGACTAAAGTTTAAGGATGTAGCAAAAGTATCTTCTAGACTCACTGTTTCTCTGCAAGTGGCCCTGACTTCATGTAGGAGAGCTGCCTAGTGTGGGGTCTTGTGAGAGTACTATCCTCTGTAGATGCTTGTCTCTTTCAGGGCTGCTGGAGGAGCCAGACGGTGGGCTCAAACAGGCCACCTAAATTCTGGCAGAGCAGATGAATCCCACTTCCCATCCAATTGCTATTGCAGTTGAGTGTTGTACTCCTCTGGAGCAATAAAGGGAAAGATTGTCCCAGATGAACATACCTGCCCTTAACTGCAGATGCTCTTCCACTCATGCCTCTTCCCAGCAGCCTGGAATGGACATTGTTCATCTGGGTGGAAGGAACCCTCCTTCTCCCTCTAGGAGTTACTTGGCTGTATATTCTTCACAGTCCCTGGTGGCACCTTCTGAGGTAGAACTGACCTCACTGCAGTTAGGTCCAGTCCCTTGCCCTTACAAACAGCCCTGCTGCACCAAATTTCCTGAGGTCTTCCTCCCCTCCAACATGCACTCACTCACAAACACACAGCTTCACCAATGAAAAATAGAGGAAACAATTAAAATTAAACTGAGTTGTGTAATGCTATTGAAATAAACATACCAGAACACAACTTGTATTTCAGCTGAGCAGAAGTTAATTTAGCACACCTAACAGAACATCTTTGACTTCACAGAATCACAGAATCACAGAATATTAGGAGTTGGAAGGGACCTCGAAAGATCATCTAGTCCAACCCCCCTGCCGCAGCAGGATTCCCTAGACCAGGTCACACAGAAGCATGTCCAGACGGGTTTTGAGTATCTCCATAGAAGGAGACTCCACAACCTCTCTGGGCAGTCTGCTCCGGTGCTCTGTCACCCTCACTGTGAAAAAATTTCTACATGTATTCACATGGAATCTCCTATGCTTCAGCTTACAGCCATTGCCTCTTGTCCTGTCACTGGGCTTCACTGAGAAGAGCCTGACCCCATCCTCCCGACACACACCCTTCACATATTTAAAAGCATAGATGAGGTCACCCCTTAGCCTCCTCTTCTCCAAGCTAAAGAGACCCAGCTCCCTCAGCCTTTCCTCAGAAGGAAGATGTTCCAGCCCCTTCATCATCTTTGTGGCTCTGCACTGGACTCTTTCCAGCAGTTCCCTATCCTTCTTAAAGTGAGGGGCCCAGAACTGGACACAATATTCCAGGTGTGGCCTCACCAGGGTAGAGTACTTATTCAATTACCAAGCACCACCAAGAGAACTAAAAATTTCTTATTTTCTAAATTAGATTTCTAATTATAATTGAAACCATTTAAAAGGTGAATAAGTATCTATTTACAGATAAAGCTAAAGACAATAAAAAAGCTGAGACAGTAATATTAATAGTTTTATTGTATCCTTTTATAATACTGACTAGAACGCCAGATTTAATAATATTGGATGCAGGTATAAAAATAATCCAATCCTTAAAAATTATATTTTGCTACTACAGTACTGTATAATTAGTGGAGGCTGAAAATATGATACAACTTTAAATAATACTGGTTTGGAAAATGTCCTCAGAACCCTAGTGACTTGGAAGCAAACATTCAGAGATAGAGGGAAGGAAACTGGGCAATGTGAAGAACATAAAGCAGGTTTACATTCAGGCTGATAGAAGTAGTACAAACAAATGCTGAAGATTTACCTTTTGAAATAGAGCTCACAAAGGTGAACTTTACTACTGCAATTCTGAAAGCTGCTCAAATAAACCATTATGATTTTACACACCAAGTTTGACCTTCTGTTAGGAGAAAGTCTTGTAAAATTTAACAGGGCTTAAAACAAATGACTGAGTTTAGAAGGATTTCCTTTAAAACAGAAAACTATTATTCCTTCTGTTGTATTGATTTTGCTTTTGTTTTTGTTTTCTTTAAAGTAAACCCATCCTAGCAGATTTTATAGGAGCCTTTGTATGTCAAGTGAATTCTATGGCACTGTTCAAGGGAAGTGATCAGTTTTTGCTGTATTCCACAGGACACTTCCATATAGAATTTTGCAGATCTAGGGGCTGACTGCTGCAGTCATTAACCCAAGCAAGATTCCCATCCCTTCTAGAATTTTACTAGAATAAGGACCAAAGGACTTAGCATTTAAATACTTTTCAGGAACATCAGGCACCCTCTGTAGGTTTTCCCTCAACAAAGATATTACACACAAGCCACATAAACTAGACGTAGAAGAGGTGTGATTCCCACATACAACTTCACAGTACAGAAGTCACACTCACTTTAGATGTTTAGTTATTCAAAACAAGTAAGCATATTCCTTTCTTTGTTTGTTTGTTATTCCTTAACCTGTCATGGATTTCTCTTCTGCTTTTCAATTTCGGCAGTTCAAGGAAACAAAGAATTAAGTACACATTGCAAAGCTCCTAAAATTTTACAAACGTACAGTGCATACCCCTTACGAAACTGGGAGATCCTGCTTCATTTCTGAAGGGACAAGTAAGAATGAACTGAAGAACAGTTCTTATCTGTGACTGTAGGAAGCACCTCTACATCCCTAGGTCTTTACATGATAGGAATCAAGTTGGCTGATCAGTAAAACAACTATACAAAATTCACAAATCTCTTCTCAGGAAGGTGTTTCAGATCTTGAACCTGTTTTGTTCACTCTCCAATAATACAGGTCCTGCTACAGTAAATAAGTATACTTTTAAAAAATAAATACAACACAGAAAGGCAGCAACAGTATCACAGAACCAGGCAAAATACAGAGCCACTGGAAAGCATGTACCACACACAGATGACCCTGGGGGTGGCATAATTCAGGCCTAAAAAACCCATTACAGTCCATGGGAAAGTTATCCCAGTCACTATAATGGATACTAGATTTGGTCCTTTGTGTATAAAGAGGAAAAAACATTAGTCAGCACAGGAAGAGCATTTAAGTAAAATGCATCCATTCTTGTTAATTTAAGGAAGAAAACTGAAGATTAAACATCACTATGAGGGAATGAGAAGTCCAGCTGGATTTGGAATGGATATGGCCATTGACTAGCATCAGAGACAAGTCCTGGGGAAGCACTTGGCATGTCTGCAGCAACGTCCAAACCCACTCTGCTGCTCACTCAGGTCCTGGCAAACAACTTTAACAGTATTAGCAGAAATAATTTCACAATAACACCCCTCTCTAACTGCAATATATCACTATTTTTAAAGCCTTTTACTACTGCTTAGTGTGGAGCCAAATACTTTGAGAATTTTTGACCTTTGAGAAGGTTGGTCACAAATATTGACTCAGTACGTGATCATGACAGTGGGACTTACAGGAAATGATGCAACAGGAATGAGATTCATTGCTGCTGTGTTACCTAATGATTTCAAGTTGGAGGGTAAAGAGCATTAAAATGCCCCTGTCCTGGTTTTGACTCATATAGCTCAATTCAGTGCTATGAGGTTTCAGCAGCATGCAAAAGGCCCAATTTTCCAAATGCAGCTGGGAAGGCTGGCTCAGGAGAGCAGCAGTGCATGGCAGAAACACAGGAAGGCTGTGCATATGAGCCTCTCTTTTGAATGATCCCTCAAATCTTCATTTTGCTGCTCTGTTCGCCAAGGCTGTTTCTTCTAGGCTGCCTGTCCAGGGCATTTCTGTGGATGAGGGGCTTTTGTCAGCATCATAACAGCAAATGTGTGCCTCCCACATCTTTTCCTGGCAAGCAACAAAATTAGCACTTTTTCCCAAAGTTAATCAAAAGTACACCCACACAACTGCCCATGGGCCCTTACTAACTGCTCCCCTAGCTTTCCACAGCAGCCAGGCAGGAGCAAGAGCAGATTTCTGTGCAGTGTTAGTGCAGTTTTTCTTCCTTTCTCCACATCTGGCTGAACTACTTGCATCATCCTTACAAGAACACATGCCACTTCCATTGTATCCTCTTGGACAGTAGAGAGCAATTCCACTTGGCAAAAACATCCAGTATGCTCAAAATCTGCAATTTGGGGTAGCTAAAAGTAACCTAAATAATCTGAGAAACAAGCTGCATTTATTTAGACCTTTTACAGGGAGTTAGATGCTGAACAGAGAGGAATCTGCATACTCAAAGTGGGCTTGAGGGCATGTGAAGACCCCTCTCACATCTGTCACAAGTGACAAAGCCCACTCCACTGTCAGAGGGTGCTTAGTTTATGGCAGAAGTGGAAGCAGACAGAGAGGATCCCAGCAGCAGCTTTAACAGATTCAAGCTGCAAAGAAACAGGTCCCATCCCTGCTGTGGCTGGGCAAGCCCAATGCTGCTGGTATGTGATAGTAAATAATTCCAGTAAAATAGCTGTCATAAATTCTTGCAAAACACACTGCACTGTACCCACCCCTTCTGTCCTAGCAGAGCTGGTTGCTGGTAGGGCTTGGGTGAAGACTGAAGCACATCTGCAGCACAGGGAGCAGCTGTGTTGGTGGAGACTGAATCACGCCAGGCTGTATCTCCCAGCTCTGCAGAGACTTCTTGGATCACCCTGTGGGAAATTACCTGCACTTACCCCAGTGCTTACACCTGCCTAAATGCTCTCCTGCTTGCTAAGTGAGGCTTTCTAGGACACTCAGATATGGTGCTGCAGGTCAGAAGAGACCCTTTTCCTCCTCCTGTGAACTATGTATTGGCTCCATGACTTCTTTCTTACCAAAGCCTAAAGGAAGGTCAGGCTGCAATGGGTACGTTCTCATAAGAAATCTTCCAATGTTTATCTGCTCTGGCAGAGAGATTTCAGTGCAATAAAGTTCTTTCTTCTGGAAAAGCCCAAGTTTTGCAGTTCTCAACTCAGAAAATCCTGCTGGGCTTACTGAGACCCTTTCACTCCATATACATCATTAAGAAGAATTTGAAAATCATTAAGAAATGATTACTTGGAAACTTTTGTGTGACCTCAGTTAAGAACAGTCTTATCTCATTTGTATTCGAATTCCTTGCAATTTGCGTTGAGACACAGACCAGGAGTTCTGTTCATACAGTCCCTGTTACTCTTTATATAGAAGGACCGATATGGAATTGTGACTTGGTATTTTGCTTACTTTGTCCTTTGTACTTGGCACTCCCCAGTGTTGGAACTAACCAAGCAATCAAACATATTTGCCTACAAGCATATGCCTAAACTCCTTAACTGACAAAATGCTGGCACGTGGTTAAATCCTACCATCACTGCTGGGGGACACTTTCTTTTTGCTAAACCGCTTTAGCAAATAAGGGCAGAGCACAGTGCTCGCCTATACATTTTGAATCTAGATTTAGCATGAATTCCAGCTTCCCCCTTTCTTTTGTAACATAGACAAAATCCTCCTTCATACCATGGAAAAGGCAGTCCTGTCCTAGGCATTCTCAAAAACAGAGGCAACTCACTGCGCAGAAACAACACAGCCAATGTCCTCTTTGAAGAACCCCACAGCACAGCAGGGTCAAGCCCTCAGTTCACATCATTCAAGGGATCCTATAATTAAGATACTGGCTGCTAATGAAAGGGAGAACATCATTCATGGACTGGAAACACTGATCACCATGACAGGGAACAGCTATTTCTTGTGCTTTACCTGTTACACTATTTTGAACACTGTAACTAGTTTTCCTTAAATACACCTCCTTAAGCTCCTCAGGATGCTTCCATGAGCATCCATTCACTTCTGCCCTACAGCTGTGTACTACCATCTGCAAGGCTCATTATGGATCAGACAAGCATGAAGTTGCATGCATTGTCACTGTAAGATCACGTAAGTGCAAAGGATACTGCCCCAGGCATCTGTAAAGATCAGATTTTCTTCAAGCCCACACTGCTATTTCTACATAGTAGATAAGGGGTGGAGCATAAAAAGACACTGCATTTGCATGCCATGGTTGGTGCACCAACTTATGTCTTCTCAAGCACATTTGTGGTGCCTTTCCTGCCTTATAGTTTTGAGAAAATAGAACTAAGTGTGAACAGGGACCAGAAACCTCTTTCCTCACACAGCTAATGACTGCCCAGTGCTAGCTCCCCTTCCTCTGGGTAGCTGTTGCTCACTTTTGACAGGAAATACAATGGCCTCTGAAGTGCTGGGAAAGAATCTGGGGACTCATCTCAGGACTCAAAGCATCTACAGTGTGCAAGTATTACTACCTGTTCCTCATAACTCCAGGTTTACCTCCGAGGAGCAATCGCACAACACATCGGCATCTGAACTGTTGTTCTCAACTGGAGTTAGGCACTTTGGGGAACACATCCTGTGGTCCTTAATGCTTCAGTGATCTGAGCTACTTTGTGAACTTACTTGTGGGCACTGTGTCTCTTCAACCTCTGTAGGGGAGAAGGGAATATCAGAGGATACGTGCCCCTCAGTGAAACTAGCTTATGTCTGCACTACAGAGATGGTGGGTTAATGACTAAGGGATTGTGCTATTTGTTACCCTCATACAAGCAGCCACCTTGAATTTAAAGCACAGTTACATTCAGGGGAAGTATCCGTATCTGGACCCTGTATCTGGACAGGGTTTGGATGACTTGGGTTAACACTGTGGTAAAGATCAGAAGCAAATAGATCTTATTAATGAAGATCTCTTTCAACACCCACCTCAGGTCAGAATAAAGTTCATGAGCTTTCAGTCCGATCTTTGGTGAGAACATTTTTCAGCTTTTTCCAAGGTACCCATATGATTTGACACACCTAGGTGAGGAAACCTGTCTGGTTTGAATCACTCAAAACTAGGATGGAAGAAAGCAAAACACTTCAACATAAGTGATCTTTTCTACGTTATGATTGCAAGCATCATGTTTCTCTCTCCCTTAAAAGCAATTGACTGCAATGAGCCTTATTCTGCAATGTACTGAAAGCCTCCACAGCCGCTGCAGAAGTCAAGGTGGACTGTGGAGGCTTCAAAACTGTGTCCCATATACAGTGACCTCTGTTGAGGTTCCACCTGCCCAGACAGGGCTACAGCATTATTGCTCCCTCCCAAATTCCTCTTAAGAGCATGCTGAATTCCCAGCTCATCTTTTTCTTCCCTGTGAGCAATTATTTAATATTATATTGCTGCTTCTACAGGTATTTAAATCCCTGTAGGGAAACAGTGCCATAAAATCCTGCACAGAAGTACTAACATGAGATACAGTGGCATCACTTCTGAAAAATGTTGGTTTTCAAAGATACAACATATTCAGACTCTTCCCTATATAAAGGATGCTTGCAAAGCAGCATAGTGGATCCACCATGTGACTTTTTTCATTTAAAACTGCAGTGGTATTACTAACTTTCCTGTACTCCTTGGAGACATGAATTCAGCCAGCATTGCCAGGCACCAGGCTTCAGCAAGGACCCAGTCACCCGAAGAACTTCTGTCAGTAAGGAGGTGAGGGCCAGAGGACAAGCCGGCTTCCCTGTTGTGTACGAAACAGAAAGGAACAGCAATGTAAAAGGGAGTGGACAAACTTGATCTACTAAAAGCAGCTGCACAGTGACTCTTCTCATGAAGGCTGGCTAAGAAGACAAGCACAGTCAACAGTGAACAAGATCTGTAAACATAACACTCCCTAGTGGTATTTAACGCAGAGTGCTGGGCACAGTTCATCTGTCTGTACTGATCCATGCTTGCCATGTAGCGTAAAGAGTGAAGAAGCAGCACAGAACAAACTGGAGAATGTGTTAACTTCCATCTGGGTGTTTTAGCGATGGGCACCTTGAGCCACTCCCTCCTTCTCCTCCGTCTCTCTGCTGCTCAGTAAGTGTAACCATTCTTCAGGGCAGTAATACTCAGCATGAAGTTCAAAGTCCTTTCTGTTAAATGGGAAGAGTAGATTGATGTGGGCTGAACTGCCCAGGAGACAGATTGTACCTGGGGATCAAAGGCCACAGAACTCTGACAACCTTCCACTCCCTCTCCACTCCCTGCTAAAAATAGTCTCTTCTTCTGGTTTCGTCACTAATGAAGGATGGATTGTATTGTCCAGGGTAGATGCATGAATGTCGAGATCCAGGCAAACCAGTGTAGGGAGGATAAAGTCCATTTCTTTCCAGTTCAGGATTTCTCAGTCCAGTTGGCTGTATTAGAAAAAAAAAAATTAAAAAAAGGGTCTTATTCTCACACTCAAATCCTCCTTCTGCCATAGCCTTACCACCTTTCCCAGCAGTTGTTTCAGTAGCTAGAAAGAACATGATAGCTAATGATGTCTACAATCTAGAATTATTTTTACTGTGGGAGTTACGCATTGCCTGAAGGTATTACACTGATGCAATCTAGTTTCAACATCTTGCCAATCAGCAGACTTGAAGTTTATCTGACTTCACCAAGTGTGGTCTAAGTACACAGTTAATTTTTAATCCATGAGAATCATGCTGATGATCTCAGGTATGGCAATAACTCTCACTGAAAGGATATTCTCCCAGAGTCATCCTTAAAGGAAACGTTTCAAGTTAGTCTCCTGCTTTGAGTATTACCTGGGAGCACTCCTCTCGCCGTTAACCATAGGTGCTTACTCCCCCAACACAAGCACCTAAATTATGTCAAATGCTAAGTGATCTGGCCTTCCTTTCTCTTCTTTTCTCCTGCTTAGGTAGATCATCTAGGGATATTTGGTTGAGGAACTTTGATGTCTAAGACTAAGACTGCACAATCCCTTCACTCAGTAAATAGCATCAAGCCACTCAGTTTGATCTGTTACAGAGCAGATCCATCCAAAGCCCTCATCATCTACTGCTTATTAAAAAGCTCTCCTTCCTAGTCACCAGCATAGTAAGTCTTTAAAAATGTTTAGGAAATAAAAATGTATTTCCAAATCTCTCATTCTTAGTGGAAGCAGGAAGGAGGATTATTTCCCTTCATGCTGTGCAACCCAGTAAAACTGCTTACTGGAAAACTTAAAATACAAGCCAGAAAACAAAAAATTGCTCACTCATTTATACTCTGGGAAGCAGGAGTCCTAATGTGTGATTTGGGTGAAATCCTGCAATCTTCACTCACATGAGTAACCTCCACACACTTTAAGTACATCCAGCATGTTGTTATAGACTAGTGACAGATGATAAAGCAGCATCACAGCTCTGGATATAGACATCAGAAGAAGGTACCAACCATGACGGCAGGTCTTGTGCTTGTGTCTTACTGTGCCCTACACAGTCTACTGCTCCTACACCACTTCTTCCCTGCCACTTGTTCCCTCAGAACTGAAGAGGTGCTTCTTATGTGCCCTTTTTGATGCAGGAAGGGGCCTGTAGCCTGTAGAGGCAAGGAGTGGAAGCAAAAAGGGGTCCTCAGTGGTCAGTATTTTCCCATCTTGGGGTTAAGTCCCCCAGGCAGAGGTCTCAACCTTCCAGCATTATCAGCAAGGATGGAAGAAATAAAACTACCCACAGGGGTCTCTAGCAGTTTGTCCAAACCTTTAACTGTCCTTCTCTGCTACAGGATTGGGCTTTTGGGGCATCTAACAAAATGTTCCTACACATTCCCCTAGCACTTTTCCTAATGACATCTCTTTGCAATATTCACTACATGTAACAGCTAGAGTCCATAGGACTCCCAATGCCTTGCTGTCTATGGACATGAATTGCTTTGCTCTTTTATTTTACAGGAAAGGGAGTCATACTTCCAGCAATAAAGGAATGTGTCTTTCCTGTATCAGGCATAAAGGATTAATAGTTAGGCTATGGATAGATACCGAATAATACACATCTGTCATCTGCAACAGGTTCTTGGTGCTTCCGTTCTCCTGCATCTCTATGGTCTCTCTGCCCCACTCCTGTGCCCGGGGGTTCTTCGGATATTCAGCATACGGTGACATCTGGAAATCCCCACTCTTGAAAATGAGTTTACTTATGTCATTTTTATTCTTCCTGTTTGTAAAATAATGAAGGAAAGAGAAAACATACAACTTATCCTGCTATCTTGTGTACACTTCTGACATGATTTTAGGAGATTTACTTCATGTTATGAACCTTGACAGGGAACAAAGATCACCTCTGGAGGGCTACAGTTCAATATTCTGCTCTGAGGCAAAATCAGATAGGAGGTCAGATCACACTACTGGTGGGATCTGAAATCTCCAAGGATGGAGATAGCATAACCTCTCTGAGCAACCTGTTCCACTGCCTCACTATCCCCTTGAAAGAATTTTTTCCCTACATTCAGTTTATTTCCTGCTCCAACTTATGCTCATTATCTCTTGAAAATGTGTGTGTTCACCTAAATTAATGGAAAAGTCATAGAAATCTAGGAAGAAATAAAAATACATGAGAGTCCCCATGCTATTCCAGTCTTCAAGTACTTAGCTATAGCACTTCTAGGCACTATGTTAATTCCTAAGAAGGAAGATGTGCAAGGGGCTGGTCTGAATGACACAAAATGCCCCTACATGACTACTATGAAAAGAAATGGGAGAACTGGTGATGGATGACATGGAGAAGGCTGAACTTCTCAATAGCTGCTTTACTTCAGTCTTCACTGGCGAGGGCTCCCGCCACACCCCCAAAGTCAAAGAAGATAATGGCAGGGGCGGGAAGGTGGAACTGCCCGTGATAAGTGAAGATCAGGTTCGTGACCAACTGAAGAACCTGAAAGTTCACAAGTCCATGGGACCTGATGGGATACACCCACAGGTACTGAGAGAATTGGCAGACGAGGTTGCTAAGCCACTCTCTATTGTGTTTCAAAAGAGAGTGCAGTCTGGTGAAATCCCTGCTGACTGGAAAAGAGGAAACATAATCCCCATTTTTAAAAAGCGGAAGAAGGATGATCCTGCAAACTACAGGCCAGTCAGTCTCACCTCTGTGCCTGGTAAGATCCTGGAGCAGATCCTCCTGGGGGAACTGCTGAGGCAGAATAATAATGAAGAGGTGGTTTGGTACAATTAACATGGCTTCACCAAGGGTAAATCGTGCCTGACGAATCTGGTGGCCTTCTATGAAGAGGTTACGACATCAGTAGACAGTGGAAGAGCAACTGACGCCATTTACCCGGACCTGAGCAAAGCCTTTGACACTGTCCCGCATGACATCCTGGTCTCCAAGCTAGTGGAATGTGGGTTTGATGGATGGACCACTCGGTGGATACGGAATTGGCTTGATGGCCGCACCCAAAGAGTGGCTGTCAATGGATCCATGTCCAAGTGGAGGCCAGTGACAAGTGGAGTCCCTCAAGGATCAGTACTGGGACCAGGCTTGTTTAACATCTCTGTCAGACATGGACAGTGGCATCGAGTGCTCCCTCAGCAAGTCTGCCGACAACACTAAGCTGTGTGGTATGGCTGATACACTGGAGGGGAGGGATGCCATCCAGAGGAACCTGGACAGGCTGGAGAGGTGGGCCCATGCCAACCTCATGAAGTTCAACAAGAACAACTGCGAAGTCCTACACCTGGGTCGGGGCAATCCCAAGCACCAATACAGGCTGGGCGAGGACTGGCATGAGAGCAGCCCTGCGGAAAGAGACTTGGGGGTGTTGGTGGATGAGAAGCTCAACATGAGCCTCCAGTGTGCGCCTGCAGCCCAGAAGGCCAACTGTATCCTAGGCTGCATCAAGAGAAGCATGGCCAGCAGGTCGAGGGAGGTGATTTTCGCCCTCTACTCTGCACTCGTGAGACCCCACCTGGAATACTGCATCCAGTTCTGGAGCCCCTATTACAAGAGGGATACGGGGGTGCTGGAGTGAGTCCAGAGAAGGGCCACGAGAATGATCAGAGGGCTGGAACACCTCTCCTATGAGGACAGACTGGAAGAGTTGGGATTGTTCAGTCTGCAGAGAAGAAGGCTCTGAGGGGACCTTATTGTAGCCTTCCAGTATCTGAAGGGGGCCTACAAGAAAGCTGGCGAGGGACTTTTTAGGAGGTCAGACAGTGATAGAACCAGGGGAAATGGGTGTAAGCTAGAGGAGGGTAGATATAGGCTGGATATTAGGAAGAAGTTCTTCACTGGTTAGGCAGTGGAACAGGTTGCCCAGAGAGGTTGTGGAAGCCTCATCCTTGGAAGCTTTTAAGACAAGGCTTGATGGGGCCCTGGGTAACCTGATCTAGTGGATGGTGTCCCTGCCAGGCAGGGGGGTTAGAACTGGATGATCTTTGAGGTCCTTTCCAACTCTGACAATCCTATGATTGAGTTTGGTAACACTTTCAGTTGAAAGCAGAGTACCCTCGAGAAGTCACATAATCTGCCAAAGGCCAGGACTCATCAGAACATCAGTCCATCCCTGAAGAGATCTGCACTCTGGGGCCTGGAGATGTTCTGGCCACCACACCTCCTGGCTGAGGCTTGCTGGCATCCCCTTGGCTCACAACACAGGGCAAGAAGCGTACACCACTGTGCCAACCAAGCCAGTGCCACATCTATGTTACTGATAAATCCAGCTGCTGACTTTAATCAGAGCACTTTGAAATCCTGTATTTGGGAGCTGGAGTGGGGAGAGGATGTTACCGCAAGGCAGCCTTTTTCCTGATATATAAATCACAAAGCAGAGCTTCCTCAGCAAGCACATCTTGCTTCCAACCCAAAGCTGCCTGCTGGTACAGGAACCATGTGTGTACATGTGGCCAGTAACTCCTCCTGTTGCCTAAACTTCTTCCTGGCTGCCTTAGAGCTCTCAGTGGAAAGAACTCCTTTGCCTCTGCATCCTGAAGAAGACGTGATTGCCAGGCACATCCTTAAGAGACAACCAGCTCCATTTTTCAGCCTCATTGGTGGGAGAAACAAAAGAAAAGAAAGAAAAGAAAAACAGATATGCCCCAAATGAAAGCATAACATAACACTGCAGTCTCTGATTAATCCACTTGTTTAGCTATCCTACATTCACCCATGCTTTGGTCCTTCAGGGTTCATGTGTTGAGCACTAAGTGTACTGGAATTCACTGAGCGGACAGCACATGAGCCAGGGCTGGTGGAACTACCTACCGGCAGCAGGTGACAATCAGTGCTATGCCCATGATAAGCAGAAGTGCTCCTCCAGCAGCTGCAATCACCACAGTGATAAGCTGATATGCTACAGATAAGAAAGACACTCAACTTAATAACAGTGATGTGCTTGTAAACACTGATGTAAACATATCCACAGTCTTAATGCAAAGAGATTAACTTTTTCCCATCTTCCCTCCCTTTCCCATTTCTGACACTGGAAATTAAAAGAAACAAAACTCATTACTTACGGTTCCCACAGTTGAATCCACCCAAGCCGAACGGGCAGCTAGTAACAGAAAACAAGAGGGAGTTTCAGTGGCTTATTTGTGCCAGCAGGTCACCATAGCAATATTAAGAACAACAGCAGGGTAGGAGTAGGGCAGAATAGTCACCATACCTCACACAGGTTTCATTTTCCAGCTTATATCCATCTTCACAGGCTAAAAATACAGACGAAAGAAGTGCCATGAGCACCGCGTAGTGGTTGGTGCAGGGAGGCATTTCCCACTGCCGCTCCTCACCGCAGCCTCACCCCAAACCACCCTGAGCACTGACAAGCTGGCAAAGTAGGGACATGATATACTCTGATGTGATGCAATATCTCCTCTGATTTAGGCAAAACACTTTGCACTTAAATGCATCTCCTGCTGGCTTTGATAGGACCATCTCAGGGGATCCCAGCAGAGCCAGCCCAGACTCTGACACAGGATGAGTAGCTGATAACATTGTTCCCAGCAGAATCCCTTCTTGCCCAAATGGAAACTCACTGCACACTTGTACTGCTTCTCACAAAACAGGAGTGTAAAAAGTCTGCAAGTTCCTCCAGTTTTTGGTTTGAAACCTCATTTGACCAGAGCTACTTTAGCTTTGATGCACGTTATTAACTACTTTTAAATGTTAGTATTGCAACAAAATGTCATGCAAACACCACTGGGGTAACCCAAAGTGGTATGTGATGTTTCTGCCTCATGCTATCTTTCTTTCTCTTTCAAATATGGAGATAAATGAAATTTTGAAATACTGTATTTTACTACAGAATAGAAATTAAATTTACTAGGTCTAAGTAACACAGAAAACTACTATGTACAAAATGTTGATGAAAAACTGAAACCATTGCTTAAAAACAAAGTAATTTCTGTCCTTATGGAGAGTTATCATCTGCATTATCTGAGAAAATTACGCTACCCTTCTGATGAGCAGCAAAGGTGATGATACATTGGACATACAATTATAAGCTTCAAATTACTGATAAGATCACCTCTTTTCTCAGCAACAGTCCCACTAGAGCCCTGCAGATCTGCTGTCTTTTGCAGAGATAGTGTAGGTCTACACTCAAAGACGTGAGTAGGAGCAATGTGGACAGAGTCTGTTTGGGCAGAGGGACAAGCCAGGGCCAACACACACAGCAGCCCTTGGTGATCTGGAAGACATCACCTGGGGTCTGGGAGATGCCTGCAGCACACTCCTCAGGGAATAAAACTAGATTGATAAATGAAAACCAAAATGCTCATGGTTTTATTTCCCATCAAACACCATATGCTTAAAAATGGAGATGCAGCAGCTCTCAAGCCATCTTTCCTCTGCCTTGGTCTCCTACCATAGGGAAAACCCATAGCCCAAAGCTCGGGCACTCTCTAACCCCAAGAAGCATCAGGAAATATGGGGGGGAAGGAGAGGGCTTCCAGCAGATTCCAGCTAAGTCATAGCAAAGCCCTCACCTCCTCCTCTGCTGTTCCCAGCACATCAGATGCCTTTTTTCCTGCAGCACAGTCAGCAACTGTATTTTCAGAAACACTTAGCACAGGAGGAGAGGAAGGAATAACAGAATGACAAATGTGTAGCATTGTCCATTAGGATGGGCTGGCAATATTATAGTAAACCAAGAGAGAGCACTAGTATTCTGCCTAGATTCAGAAGTTTATGGCTCTTCCAGCACCAATAACAAGTGGCATTGATGCCAGCAGGGAGCAATGTGACTGTGACCTGTCTCTCATAACACAGGCCACATAACTTCCCTAAATTTAATTCCAGTTTCAAATCAAATAGTTGATCTGGAGATACATTTTAAAGAACCATCCAAGATTGACTTTCATATTTTCAGTGACAGACAATGAAACACAACCCTGGGTCAGATGCTCATGAAGTTAATTTCCTCAGCCATTAAAAACATTCACCTTCTTTCTGGTCTGAATTATCTTAGTGTCAAATTCCAGCCTCTGGATGTTTACTTGCTAGATTGGAAGAGGTTATATGACCACATTTCTCCTTCTCACCATCAAATAACTCCTTTGCCTTTAATAAAGCCAAGTGCAGTGAGATCTTTGAGTCTTCCCAGTTATTGCAGCTTTTCTCTGAACGCTCACAGGTTCTTTTTGACCCTTTCAACTTCTGATTCCCAACAATAGATGTCATAAGCCCAGGGATAACAAAACTTCCCCTCTTCTGTCTGCCTGTGCCCCCTAAATGGACCCAGCGACCATATTAGCCTTACAAGCCAAAGCTGGGGACGTCTTCTTTACTCACAAAGAGTCCTTTCGCAGCTCTGCCCAAGTCTCTGCTTTCCAGGCAATACAACCCACAGTGTGCCTGGCACTCTGCTCCTGGATGCTCAGCCTTGCTTGTGGTCATACCGAAACACGCATTTACTAAGCATCTCATATCATTCAGGATGCCATTTCCCTGTGCCGTGTGTGGATGCAGATGAGTGATGCGTTCACATCATGAATATTGCAGCTCTAGGCACAGACTTGCCATCACAACTGGCTCCAGTGACGGCAGGGAGGGAGAGGGGACTGATGTCGATGATATTGGGAAGGCCTTGGAAGAGCCTGCAGGCAGATGCTGGAGCCCAGTCTAACCTCACCCCCTCAGCCCTGGCCAAGTAATATGCGTAGGGCACATACACCTTGAGTGGTCTCAAAGCTGGAGCCATGCCTCGGGCAGGAGCAGCCCTGGGACCACACCAGTACACTGCTCTCAGGCCAGGAGTCTATCAGGGGAGTAAAGAGGAAAAGCAAGATCCTGAATATGCATCTCTCTGTCTTAAACATTCAGTGCTTATGCCTTTTCCTCTCCCCACCCTGCTTTTTTCCTGCCACTTTGCTTTCTTCTCTGGCATTTTTCCTGCTTCTCTGAACATGCTCCCAGGAAAGCTCATGATGTCACACTCACTCAGCAAGCTTTCAAACATGAGCAGGGAACAGAGGAAAGGCTTAAGTGTCAGGAGCCAAGCAAAGCTATCAAGTTGTGCTTTTCTACTCAGGATTCTTTTGCCTTTGCTTTCCCAAAAGAGACTCAGGGGTCTCTTCAGAAACCTGCTTTGCTGCTCCTTGCTTCACTCCAGAAACACTCTGTACTGTTAAAAATAGCATGCCTTTGAGAAAAGCTGGCACATTGGCTTTGTGCCCTCTTTCTAAAAGAGCCGTGAAGATACTGGGAAGGTTGAAAACTAGCAACGACCCAGAGATGACCGAATTGCACACCAAGAGGTACCACAGCCGACATGTTAAAACTCCCGTAACTCAGAGACCCAACCCTTCCTTGGTCTAGGAAATACTTTTTCAAGAACAACCCAGGGACCAGACACCACAAGGCAGAAGAGAACAATTCCCTTGGGGGTCAAGGTGGCTGACCCCTTGTGCCTCGTGCAGCTCTCCCAACCACACCCACCTTCCCATGGGGGAGACCGGACAGGGCAGCACAATAGCCATTTCCCTCTTTGCAAATACTATAATTGGAGCTATTGACCCACATTTTCGCGACCCACAATGAGGGTCAGATGTTCAGGAGACCTCAGTTCCTGTTTAGTCACTAAGGGGGCAGAGATTTTCAAAGAGGCTGGCATATTGTATGCTATATTTATCAGAAGTAGCCCTAAATACCAAATGAGGGCAACAGCTTGGCTTTTGTAAAAGCCTTTAAAAGTCCCAACCACCTGGTTTACCCAGATGGGAAAAAATTGATACCGAAAATCTGGTATCTTGCTGGAGTGTGGCACCTCATGCCACTGCACTGCAGCCTAAATCCTACATCAACCCCATCCCTCAGATACTCAAACAGGTCAGTAAGATGTTTCCTACAGACAGCAATGAGCTGAAGGTGGCTTTGAGTCCTCACTGTGTCCAGGTAGGGTATTTTATATTTTGCACAGCAAACACTCATAAATAGGGACTAACTACACGTACCAGGTATTAGATCTCTTAGCCCTCTGCAACCATCACATATGAGTGCCTCACCACCTTTCAGGTATTTATCTTCACAACACTGCTTGGCAGGAGCCATGGACAAGAAAACTGGAGTAACTCACTTTGAGTGCCCATTGTCAATGGAAGAATTGGGCAAAAGTCTCTCAACTTTCAGCTCAGCTCCCTACTTGCTACATAAGCCCTTCTTTGCCTCTCAAGTGTCAGTAGGGATGGTCAATATTTCCTAATAGAAATATTTTCCCCAACATACAAAATGAAGAGAGGGAAGGAAAACACAAAGGAGAAAAGGTTTTGCCCGGAGCCACAGAGTAGAGAGGCTGAACCATGACCTGGGACCCAGAGATGTCCACCTGTGAGATGTCCATTTCAGAGCCTGCAACCCACGAGTTTTTTCCAGACCCATTTTTCTCACTCTCTAATCAGATTTGGAAGCGACAAAGCATCTTCTTCTATTTCAACAGCAACCCAGCAGACACTGCCAGAAGCAATATATAATCACTACTGCAATTCTTATTTATATGTCATCAGAAAACTGCACTTCTTACGAAGCCCTACAACAACCACTGGAACTAGTAAATGGGCACCTTGATCCTACAGAAGTCATTTTGACCACTGGCATGCAGCCAATGACTTTGCTTAAAATATAGCAAAACCAGATTTCATGATCTGAGAAGTAGCTAAAAAATAATATAACCCTTAAGCTTAAACTTTCTATTGGGAACTCATTTTCAGATACTTATTTTTAAAACACTGATGATGTAGAAGTATAAGCTTGTGAGTTTAAAGCACTTCTCCTAAGTTTGCTGAGAGTTCAGACAAAATCAGAACAGGCAGAGATGCACATCATCCTTGCTCTGTGCCACTGAACTGGAGTCCAACACAGTTAGGCTCCTTTCTCCCTCTTCTCAACCACTGTGACTCACAGCATGCTCCAGAAAGAGATACTATTATACCTAGAGAGACATTGTATCTTCAGTGTCTGCCGAAAAGTCCCCTAGCTAAACAAACTTGAGCTGTTAATATTTATTGCACAGCAATTCAAACACATGCTGATTTCCAACAGAACAAAAAGTTTAAGCAAAATTCAGGCAAAATCTGCCACATAAAGAGCAATACCTCTGCAGGAGTGGTCCATCTTGTTGTATTTGAAGTACCCACTTTTGCACTGGCAGAGTGCAACTCCATCGAAGTCAGTGCATTCAGAGGTTTCCTTGTCGCATTCGGGGTCTTTCTGCTTGCACAAGCTGCCAACTGTTGGGAAGAAGTGGCCAACATCAGTGTGGTTCTCTCTGAACCCACTGTTACTCACATTTGCTCTCCTCAATCACTTTCAGCTCATGTGCTGCTTTAGTCTCCCTTTTTTCCCCCCCTTTTTATATAATATTTGTTCCATTAGAAGAGAGTCAACATTACACCATGGCACCATTTCTCGTGTATCTACCACCATTGGTGCAGGCAAATAAAGGAGACAAATAATAAATGTTTCAACTCAGAGACAGAAAAGGAAAGAAAAAAGAAAAAATTGGTTGGGCTCAAGCTGAAACACATTCACCCCCTGAGACTGCTCAACAAATCAGTTTTAAAGTTTATATCAAGCAAAACATTTTGCTCAGCCCAAAACAATTTCTTTCCATTTCAATAATAAGCACTGGATTTTTTCATTTTTCAAAGAATTTGTCCTTTCATTTACATTCCTTTGAAGCAGTGTTTTACTTTAGAAAGTCACATTTGTTACAATAAGCATTCAGCAAAACTCTGGGTAAATGATAGAAGCTCTGTCACCAAATTTACATTTTTTACTGGGAGGTCAGACTAAATGGAAGGAACAAATGAACAAATATTGATGAGCAATAGGATTTTATAGAAAACGAGTTACTCATTTGGCTCACTTTTATAAATCTCTCCCTGCTAGATCCATCACCTTTTTTTTTTTTTTATCTAACATCTTTTCTTTTAAGTATCTACACAAGACCAATTTTTTTCTTATTCTTCTTAGTTCAAGTTAGAAGTAGACTTTCCCAAAAGCATTTTATCAGAGGTAATGGCTAGATACAATCTGAGCAAGCCTACTGAAATAATTTAATTCAGTCCATGGTGGAGTGTGGCTTTAAAATACAGCACATTAAAATAAAAGCACAAGCTGAATTTCTCATTTTTGTGTTTGCCAAAACATTCCAAAGGGTTTCCCACTTCACACTTGCCAACCTCAAGGCCCAAAGTCACAAAGGTGCACATGAAGAAGATTCCCCACAGAAGCCCATCTTTCAAGGGTGCTCACACCCTGCATCCTGCTGGTACCTCTCACAGCTGTATCTCCTCTATCACTTCACTGGAAAGCAAGGACCAGAAGGTGCAGGGCCACCATCAGGACCTAAAGAAGGTCCTGCACAACACTGATGTGCTTCTCCAGGGAATGCATGCACATTCCCCTTCGGCAGATAGAGGATTCAGTACAGAAATCAAAAGCTCTTAATTGTGAACCATTTTTACACTCTGCAACACTGAAACTGAGCAGGCAGGAGAGCACAGATTCCCATGTAGCCTCTAGCAGCTCTAAATGACCCCTCTAGAGGGTTGTGTCTCTTAGTTTTTACGCCATTTCCCCAGCTCCTGGCCACATGGGTGGAATTAAGACTTATGGTTTTTTGATCTGGCCAGGGCCTAGTGTCACATCCCAGAGATGAAAGGCTGCCCTACAATGCCTCTAATCCTGTGCTGTGTGATGTTTTCACAGAGAGGCTGATTTCTCACACATGTGGCAAGATAAGACCCGATATCTACATCCCTTTCGTACTGCAAGGCTCTTAAGATGACTGCCATTTGAGTAAGATAAAAAAGATTCAGCAGGGTTTTTTTCCAAACGTCAAAATCTTTCTCCCTCTGTTATAAAACACTCCAAATAAAACATTCCATTCCCCTCCCATCCCAGTCCCTCCAGATGCTATTCACCTCTGTGGAGCAGTTTCAGGCTGGAGATGAACTGGCAGGCTTCGGTGGGGGATTTACAAGCTCGAATGTAGCTTTTCACACTGCTGACAATGTCGTAGAAAGTCACATTGGACGCTAAAGAGAACGTGGATTGCACTGAAACATGCACAAAATTTGGCTCCCTAACAGAAAACAAAACAAAACAGCCCTGAGTACCATGGGTCAGTCTGATGTCACCGTTAGCACCTTATACATAGGACTCTCACTAATGCAAATTATACATAGGACTCATTAACACAAGTGATGCTTATCACAGACACGGTATTGCATACATGCTGGATCAGCTGTGCATTGCATCAGATCTTCAAACCAGGACAAACTTACACTCAGAGAGGCAAATTTGGGGCTTGAAGGGTTGCTGATAGGTTACTTTAAAACCAGCCACAAGTACCCTCCTGGGCAGCTCACACGCCCATCCCAAGCCACTCACGTCAGGAGGAGGACACTGGGAGAGCTGGGCAAGTCAAGGTAATCAGGCATTCCCCATGCCCTGCATCAGCCCCCACAGGATTACATCAAACTCAGCATCAATTCAAAATGGAGAACGTGGACCTCAAGTTGAACATCTCAAATGCATGAGTTTCTCATTCAATCCCTGGTAGCCTACCTGGTTGCCTTAACTGTGGAGTGGCGGTACCCTGGCAGGCCCGACAGGGATGCATTGAGCTGCAAGGAAGGAGAGAGCAGCTGTTAGTGCTCCAGGGGATGACATAGGAAGGCAGTCCAGCAGAATGCAGCAGGGGACGGCTCTCCTGGCTCACCAACACCATCCCCTGTGCTCTTCAGAGCTGCCTGCAGAGGCCAAGGGGGCTTTGAGCATCTTAGCAGTTCATCTGCCTGATAGGAAAGATACACTGTCCTATTGCTAGTAAAGGACGGCTGAAGTCACCATCACACAGCCTTGGACAGGAATGAAGACCTGGGGATTTTGACATGAGAATATGCCTGAGGCCCCACTGTGCAATGACTGCAAGGGCTGAGGACAAGTCAGAATCCAGTGGGGAGAGAACCCCACGTGAGGACAAACAAAAAGCATTGCCCCCAGAGACTGCACAACTTCCAAGGAACTTTCCTCCTCCTGGATCCATGTGTTTTTTTGTGCTGACTCTCCAGCACAGCAGCATCAAGGCAACTCACCCTGGCTCCCATCTCCTTTGGCAGCATCTCCAAAACACCTACTCCAAAAAGAGTTGGATGAACTGCAGCAAGATCAGAAACTGCTAACAGGACAAACTCATGCATGCAATGATCTAGCTAAGAAACGCTGAGACATACCATCCCCAGCCCAGAGGTCTTTTTAAAGCAACTGATAGCATAATAGCACATGGGGAAGCCACCAGCTCACCCAGCATTTGCTCTCAGCTGACTGAGGGCCCCATGCCTGTGATAGCATGGCTGGGAAACTCCACCAAGAGGAAGGTATATTTGGGTGGGTGCTGCTGTTGTGCTTTATTTCATGGGGCTTGGCTGAGAGCAACAGGTGCCAGCTGCAGTCCAGCCCTCCCCAGTACCTATGAGATTTACTCAGGAATGATGAAGCCCAGAGTTACTGTTTTAATGTTCGACTTTGGAGGAGCACTAATGAGCTTTTGAGGTCTGGAAAACGCAATGCAGCCAGAAGACATTAGGAAAGAATGGAAGCTACAGAAGGGTGAACCCGACCACATCGCTTCATAAAAAGGGCTGCAGGATGTTCTAGGCAGATATGCTGTTTTAAGTCCCTTAGGAGCCAGATCTCTCCACTGCTGTCTTGACAGCCTGGACAGGGCAGGGCAGAGAAGTGTGCTGGGATTTAAAAGTATACATCTCACCAGTCCTACTTACAGCAGACCAGGACAGTTCAATGATTTAAAATGTTAAATACACGCTACAGAGTCTCGTGGCTTGCCACAACAACTGTAAGAGGAGTGAATGGGACCTGTCCCAACAGCATTGCTGAAGTCCCAGCAATGACACTCACCATTGCCAGGATTTCACTCTTGACGTGAAGGAGTTCTGAGTACTTCCCATGGGTAATGTTAAGTTTCAGGGGGACCTGGCCAATAAATATTCTTACTAAAAAGGAGAAAAAGACAAGTTAGTTGGACCCCATGTCTCCATGACATGTGTAGCTGCAGTTTCATGTGCCTTCAACACTGTCCTGCATGGAAAACCCCTTCACGTAGCAGACACAAAACTCACATCTAAGAGTCACTGCTCCATAAAGCTAAGTTCCAGTCTTGTGATTTTTCCCAAGGGTTGCTGTGATGTTCCCACAGCCCTAGTCAGATTCCAGCTGCTGAACAGCCAGCATTTCACTGCAGCATTCATACAGTTCATATATAAACACAGACTAATTTAAAGGGACTCCTGAACACAGGGAGAGCTGTGTAAACTTAGTAACAAGACAGTTTCGGGTACCAAAGCTATTCATAATACTCTGGGGCAAATGTGTCAAATCTCTTGCTCCTCCCTGCAATGGAAAGAAAGCAGACCAGTAAGTCAAAATAAAGCACTGTAGAAAGGACATTTTCATTTTTCAAATTGTTGGACAGAAGGAGCAATGACATTTGAAAAGAGGTCCAAAAGATGCCTTTTTCCATGCTTAGATTTGTATTTGATTCATGGCAGCAGAATGCAATAATCCGAGTTGTCCAGACTCAGAGAGATAATATCTCTAAATCTTGTATTAAGTGTCATGAGATACTTAGTAGAAATGAGAACTCCAAGCACCAGTTTTGTGTTCCACCAGAAAAACAAATATGATTGCAGATAACATTATGAAGCCTCCAATTTGCCATTTTTTCCTACCCACAGAACCTATGTTCACCACAAATTTTATATCAGACAGCTTTAATGTAGCAATTCTGAGTGAAAATAAGATTAGAATCACCTTGACAGTATTTATATAATCTACTCGTATCCTAGTTCAAGGCATAATAAAAACAACTCTCTAAATTAGAAGCTGACACATTCCAACTCGGAGAAATGTTTCAAAACACCCTTTAGGGACAGCTCACCCGTGTTTCCTCAGCAAAATTTTTATGCCTCTAATCCTCACTGATTAAGGGTCAGAAGAAACTCTAGCAAAACAAATTCCTCTTTACAATGGGACATTGTAAATCCTTGAGGTTGAGAGTCTTCTAATAGAAAGGAGGGGGTCAGAACCTGAGTGCCAACTAATAACCATGCTGCATGAAAAATGCTAAAGGTACAAAACAAGACCTTGATCTTACAAAGACGTTCATGGTTGCTTAATTTTCTGCACATGGCTGATCCCACTGAAGCCCGGTTACACAATAGTCCCAGTCACTTCTCCCAAGCCAAGCACCGTCGCCTGGGTTCGCAGGGCTGGGAGCCACGACAAGCTGTTGAATGCTTTTTTTGGGATTGTAAAACCCATTAGGAACAGAAGGGTCACATCTGTCCTTACTAAAAAGCTTGAGCCTGCTGCTCTGTTGCTGTTTTTTAAGAAACCCTCAGCTATCACTGAGGCCAGTTCCCCGGGGCCGCGCAACACAATGGGCATTAGACACTGCTACTTGTATAAGCAGTAAAAGGTTCTTGTTAGAAGCAGTGGTTGGGAGGAACATTAAGCTCCTGAACTAGTCTGAATCTAGGCTAATTTACTGTAGAAGATTACAGATAATTATTTCCATCTCTTTCTCCCTCAGTTTTTCACTTTTGTTTTCTTACCTAAATTGCACTTTCCTTTTTCCAGCTCATATCCAAGAGGACACTGACAGACATAGGAGTCATGGGTGTTGTTGCAGGTGGCCAGTGCAGGACAAGGGTTGGAAAGACATTTGTCCACATCTACAAAAGCAGAAAAAATTCCAGTCTATACTTACAGAATCACAAAAAACATCAACTGTTGGGCTACAAAAGATCAACTTGGCTTCTCTTCTGTGACCCCTTGAGAATTATCAGATGCTTCATTGCATCATTTGCACTTACTATTTATCCTGTGCTTAATTATTCTGTTGGAGCTGAAAGAATAAATACAAACCACTTTCTCTTGAATATTCATTCAAAAGCCCTTGGGATCCAGTGTTGATCTATATTAATATGAACACCCAGCTTGTCTACAGCACAGCTTATCTGCAGATCTCAGGGTGCTTTTCAAAGACAAATAACTCTACCGTTATGGATGGAGAGACTAAAGAAGGGACCTTG
This sequence comes from Galbula dea, assembly GCA_013399015.1. NCBI lineage: Eukaryota > Metazoa > Chordata > Aves > Piciformes > Galbulidae > Galbula > Galbula dea. Next base: position 39,913 of record VWZX01009006.1, read on the forward strand.
ACAGACAGAACTAGATCCTGCAGCACAGCCTCCTTCAACAAACTCCTGTCCCTTCTGTGCAAGCCCTGATCCCATGGTTCAAAGCTAGCGCTTGAACACCGGTCTAACTGCAGATTACCCAGTAATGGTAGAGGCAGCCTTGGCCACTGTCACCTCCTATGCCACTGGCCATAATACACTTCCCACAGGGTGAGCAAGAACCTGGGGACCAGATACCAGTTGTGAAATACAAAGTATCAAGGGATAAACTACTGTAGACTCAGATGTTTCATGGAGTTGCTGACTCAAACTGCATACCACATGTACCTACTGTGAGGCTGCTGCTGAGTGCTCCTGGAGAGGCAGGAAGGATGACCTTTGTAGTTAAAGCACAGAGTATGAGAGCCAAACCCGTATGTGTATTTCTGACAGTGCCATGATATCCTGTGGCATCATGCAGGCCCTGCAGGCCAGACAGTCCCAAGCCAATCTCCATGTCAGGATACACCACTTGACACAATCTCTGTGTCTTGGCTAGCCTGGCACAGCTACTGCAGCATTAGTGAGAAGGAGGTTTGGTATGTCTGCTCTAAGCAGCGAGAAATGAGTTGGTGTATTCTAAACTTTGGCTTTCACTCTGCTGTCCTTTAGTTTGCAGTTTGTACAATGGGGACCAGGGCACCTTCTTCTCTCACGGCAGTAAGTGCCCATGTACAAAGCACCATGTCCAAGGCAGCAGAAGGATCTTTTGCATTCTGGAAAACAGCAGAACTCAGTGTTCGAAAGAAAAACTAGCTTGGCAAATGTGTCAATCAGTTGGTTAAAAGAATATGTCACCTTAATTTTTTGATTAAAAAAATCCATTCCCCTACAGTGAACCTTTTTGCACGAAGCCAAAGCTATAATTTCTCAGGCCACAATCAGCCTGAGAAATAACCTTTACATACTTAATTACTGGATGGAATATATACTACAGCAAGTATTTCACTGAGATTAATGCAATTAGCACATATAATATCCTACAGTGGCATGAAGGCCAGGCTCCTGAACTTTAAACACACAATCAATTTGCACTCATATAAAACTTTGGTCAATGTATTTACTTGAGAAGGAGCCTGGCAGCGGTAATAAATTGTTTTAAGAACACACTCAGCAAGATGACAGTATGCAGCCTACTAGGAGAAGCAACAGGCCCTTGAATGCAGATTATTTAGTAAGGTAGGGAGAAAATGGCCATATGTTGTAATAACAGAAGTTCCAACACAAATACCAAGCTCTGGTCAACCACCTTTCTCATGAATAAGATAGATATTGATGGATATCAATGATATTGTCATTCAGCTGAGAAATATAAAATGCATCCTATGCTTACCTGGACAGTCAGTCAGCTTTCTTTTCTTAACATTCTACAATTTCAGCTTAATGTTTCTATCAGAAATGTTCACCAAAATGCTCACCCTTTGCAGCAGTTCAGCTGGATTGCTAAACCCTTAGCCATGAAACCAAGTTCTTATCCTCAAACCCTACTGACTTGCCATACATCAGACTTGCCATATGTACAAAACCCTTCAAAGACCCTTACTAAAGTGGGACCCAGGAATTCCTGGTCCACTTGTCCCTGGCCTCACCACCAATGAGTGCCATTAGACACATTACCTGTTGCTGGAGACGTCATCCCCAGTCCAGTTGTGCTACTTGATGGAGAAACAATGGTTGGTTTTGTAGTAGCCAAAGGAATTGAAATGCTCACAGTGGTCTTGCTGGTTGTAAGGGCTTCAGGAGGACTCATAACAGGAGTGTTTTCCTCAGTGACTTTACCAGGCCTTGCAGTGGTGGGATCCACAGCTTCTGTGCTTTCACCAGTGGTATACACATGCTTAGTGGCAGTGGGTGTCTCAGCTTTGTGGGCTTTCACAGTGCTAGCATCACCTGGGGCTGGCTGGTGACTGGTCAGTGTTGTCAGCACAGGAGGTTTCATTGTGGTCAGTACCACTGCAGGGACAGTGACACTGTGATTTGTTGCACTTGGTGAGGGACTAAGGGGTGCATCTGTTGGCACAGCCCACGGTGCATCACTGGTTGTGGTAAGCAGTGGCGTTGCCTTCCCAAAGCTGCCATCCTGGGCAGTGGCAGCTCTCAGTGAGGCAGTCTCTGTCACTGTTGCGGGAGGGGACATAGTCACAATATGTCCACCAAGCTGTTCCATGGGTGCCGTAGGGAAAGGAGACCCAGTGGAGGTGAAAGTGGTGCTGTTTTGGGGCTGGTGTGTAACACTGTGCTTGTTGGTCCCTCTGGGTGAGCTCCCAGCCACGGCAGCTGTGGAGGGCACCCGCCTGACCACAGTCGTAGCTACAGAGGTGCTTTCTTGATCACCAACACTGGATTGTGAGATGGATGATGGTGACGAAAACAAAGGCAATAAAGATGCTAATGAATAAGATGGGGAAAGTAATGAGGAAGTGGGCAAGGAGGATGACAAAGCCTTCAGAGGGGGTGAAGATGCCGTCACAGAGGATGAGAACGGCTCAGATGATTCTGATGATGCAAACAGATAAGTTGGTGGTGGTGTCGACGGCAGCGAGTGATGCAGCGATGACAGTGAGGAAGAGGCTGGAAATGCTGAGGAAGATAGAGATGATCTGCCAGTGGTCAGCAGCTCAGTGTTGAAGAGAGTTGTATTTTGTATGCTGCCTGCAGAAGCAGAAGTCAAAAGTTTGGAAGAGTGTAACAGCAATGGTTCTGTAGATGGTTCAACAAAACTCCCATCTCTGGATACACTGCTTCTCCTGTCCTGTGCCACAAAAGATTCTGATGAATCAGAAAGGTTTGAAATTTCAGAAAAAAAGGTGGAACTTTCTGAGGAGTCAGCAGAGGTGCTACTATTCGAGATAGACAGGAGAGTCCTTTCTCCTCCTCTGGTATATGTGGTTGAAATGTATGTGCCATCTGTATGAGAAACCGAGGTCCTTTTCTCAGCATCAATGCTACTGACTGGCTGATGGCTGCTTGAAAAGCCTGGAGTAAAAGGACAAAACACATTAGAAAGAGAGAGTAATATGAAAGTATTTTGATGTCATTTAAAATTACTTGCTAAATACATAAAATGTTCTTGTCTGTGAAATGGTCTGTGTTCTTCTAAAAATTAAGAGCACCACCTAAGCATGGATATTGCATTAGGAGTCTTCTGTGATCCATCTTTAATTGATTCTAAAATGGTAAACTCAGGCAGATACAAGGCTCCTGTGAAATGTGTAGGTTTCTAAAACTGTACTTCCACTATTGCTTTTCTAATGAGATTGAGCACTTCTTATTGTATGATATTTTGTGGCAAGCTAAGCAGTAAAACCCATCTGTTCCCTATATCACTCATACTTTATAAAACTCATATCCTCTTCTTTTTAGTCTCCATTCCCAACTACAGAATATCCATCTTCTTCGGTCTATTTGTTTTTAGACACAGTGAACTTCATGCCTCTGCAGGTTGAAGTGATTACATTATGTTAATTTGCAGTTTATCATGAACTTATTGATTGAAAACTTTGCAGTCAGGAAATCCTAAATGAGTAGTACATCAGGCTGTAGCATAAAAGGTGCAGTCAATCTTACAGTAACAAATTTCAGGATATACAGCTAAGTTCAGCAATCTCTAAAAATAAAAAATAGGGTACTGAAAATTCAGTTTAATTCTACAATTGGCTTATGTTACCATGAAACATTTCTGAAAGTATCACCCAAAAAAACCCATTAGGATGCAATAAAATAATGCAGTCATCAAAACAGAAGAGTTTTCCTGCTCAGGTTCATGGCTTCACTTCTGGAATGATTCCCCAGCTAGGTGGAGTCTGGCTTTGAGTCCTTTGATGAAAACATCCTCCTGCACAACCCCACAGGTGGTATTGCATGTACTAATGAATGAAAACGCTGCATACAGCATAGATAAACACAGGACAATGGAACATTCTACCCACCCACATTCTCCACATCCCCCCCCTAAGACGTACACCAGGAGACACTAACTTACTTGTGAGATCATTTTGGAAAGAAGAGTAACTGGGTATCTTGGAAGAATGTGTTAAGAGTGTCTCTGTCACAAAGCCTGTGAAGCCCCCACTGCTGGTGGAGGTGTTGGCTGTGCCACCCTGCTCCACCGATGCCGGCTGTGCCAGCTTTGGAGAGCTGGTGGTTTTGGCATAGGAAGTGGAGCTCTCTGTCACCAAGTGCGGGGTCCTCTCTCCTCCGCCAGCAGATGTGGATGAATTGTATGTGGGACCAGTGATGGGGCTGGGCATCCTTTCCTCGGCACTTGAGCTGCTTAGGGAGTGATAGATTCTCTCCATAGCTGGAATAGGATCGAAAAGCAGGCATCTGATTTTATCATCTCAGAGCAGAGAGCACTTGTGAGTTCTACAATAATTCTGTTTGGAAATACAGATTAATAAAATGGCACAGATGAACACCAATTATATACAGATTAAGTAGACCTCACATGTCTATCACCTTAAATATGGATTTGATGCACAAAGACTAATCCAAAGAAACAGGACTGTTCAAATACAGAGGAACAATCAGTACCATTAGAGTCACAGGCATTTTTATCTTATTTGTAATTATCACCCCAACCCATGCAGACAGCAGAGATGTCCTACAGCAAGGAGTTACACATCTCATTCCCAAGACTTTTTTGTTAAGCATCAACAGCTGCGGATCTACAGCACCAAGGAGCAGAATCACCACTGCTTATAAATCTGCCCAAGACACCCACAACAGCTCTAACATGGTGGTGGTTATATCAACCTCACAGAAGAGTGGAAGGGAAAGGCAGCAGGCTTTTCCTAATTCAAACATCATCCTGGAGTTCAGAGAAACTCACTGGAAGGCTCACCAGAAGCCGAGAAGTAGGTGGAGACCTTGGATGAAAGTGTGACTTTGGTCTCTAGGTACCCTGCTTGGCTGGATGAGACATGTCCTGCTCCAGGCCATGCTGTGGAGGAGGGGAGGGGGCCAGTGAGAGGCTGCCCATCCATGTCCGAGTACAATGTGAGGCTTTCTGCTGCTGTGCTCCATATGCCACGGTTAGCTGCAGGCTGAGATGTCCTCTCCTTATGGCTGGAGAGTGTGGTCAAAACATACGTGGTCTCAGTAGGAGCACCAGAAATTCTCCTTTCTCTCTCTGGAATTGCAAAGCAGAGATATACATAGATATATACAAACCCAAATATTCTGTATATTGATAACAGCTTTGAGGCCTCTACATGGACTAAAATCTGAATACTTTAATCCCACATCAGAGGTGGCACTTGATGACCAACATCACTTATTTGCTAAGTAGGATTCCCAGACTGTTCGTACTTTTCCTCCTTATGCCAGAAAAACAAAGCAAATCGGTGTCCATGGCCTCTCTGAAGGAAAAGAGTGGCAGGGATTTAGGGCCTGGTCTTGGACAACCTTGAGAAATTCCCTTAGGTGGACCAGTGGGTTTCAAACCAGCTCTGGTGGGATGCTGGCAGCAGAGCTGAGGCTGAAATACATGACAACTGGGATATAAGGAACAGCAAGAAGTCTACCAATCTCTTGCCACATCTTGTGGCTCCCCCAGTTTCAGGCCTCAGGTCAAGGCTCCATGGTGGCCTTCACATGTGGCCCAGAAGAGATGCCTAGTCACCCAGTTCCTGACACGACAAGCACTGCCGCAAGTGCTGTGAGGTGAATAATTCACCAACCGTGCAGTGCTCAGATGCCCTTCACTATTAACCAGGCTTGCTAAAAGGCAAATCTAGTTTAAAGCTAGAAGAGGGAAAGAGGTAGCTCAGGAGTGGGGCAAAGAGGAGGGATGTCCTCCACAGCAAACCAGGAAACCACAAGACTCACCTGAAGCACTTAGTGAAGGCAAAGGCTCTGAAACGCTGGCAGAAAATGCAGGCAATGGCTTTGTTGGAAGCTCACCAAGTCCGGCATTGCTCTGTGAAACATCTCTCTGCCTCCCAGGCTCTGTTGCCAATGAGGACAGCAGAAAGACCACATCCAAGGAGCTGGTGTGGGCCAGAGCAGGAGTGGAGCTCCCTGCTGTGCTGGATGCAGTGTGAGTGTCTGATACGGGCACTGTGCTCCTCTCCCCACCACTGATGGCTACCACTGAGCTGGGGGTACTGGTGAAAGAAGCATCAAGCAGGTGTTTTCCTGTAGCTGAGGTTCCTTCTGCTGAAAAAGGTCAAAGTGAAATGGTTTTACACATCCTAAGCTATAAACAGGTGGACATCCTCTGTTCCATCACCACGCTTAGGCTGATGACACAGATATAACATGGCAGAAGACCTAAACCTGAAGAAAACACTAACTGTGAAGAGGTAACCCTTTCCTGTGCAAGGAGCTGCAGCTCATATGCCACATTTACAGGCAAGACCCCCAACCCAGCAGTGTGACTCAGTGTTTCAGGACTTTCGTGTCTTCATAAGACTCCAGTGTCCATGGCTAACTTCTGATGAAAGAATCAAGGCATGGCAGGCTTTAATGGGATCAGTAAATACAGCATTTGCATCCCAGGGAGGGAGTCAGGAATGACTGGTGTTGCCTCCTGCTTGTACAAACACAGCCAAAAGGGCAGTTCTGAAATTGTGCTGCCTCAGAAAAGACAACAAATCTCAGGGTCAGGCTGCTCTTGCACTGAGGTTGGGTTTTTCTGGTGACTAAGTGCAAAAAGTGCATTTTTTGCAGCTAACACATTTTTCTCCATGATGCCCAATGACATCGTCTAGCATGCCCTCACTCCTCCACACAGAGCAGATGTTTGAGGTCTACAGGAAGAAGTCCCACAGGGACAGTCAGAGCTCACCTGAGGAAGCATTTTCTGAAGCAGATGGCGAGCCTGTGAGCAATGGGTCCGTGGACAACACGGTGCCACCTCTGATGCCACCACCACTCTTGGCTCCCAAAGAGGACCAGGTATGATCTGGAGGGCTGATGGTTTTGCTACCAGTGGTGGAAACCTCTGTTGTTTGAGCTAGTCTGGTGCTGGCTGGCAGAGACCTTAATGTCCTCCCTCCACCCTTGGTGGCTGTTGCAGAAATGGAGGTGCTGGTGGTGAGGAAATTGGTTCTCCTCTCTGTTGACAGGATACTGAATAACACATGGCTGCTTCCAGTAGCTAAGACGTGACAAAGAAACAATTTACATTTTTATACTATAAATACACAGATGAGCTTTCCTCCAGTAACAGCCAGAAGCAGCAAGTACATCCACAAGTAGAAAATATGAGATGCCAAGCCAGAGAAAACAGGAAATTTCCAGAGACATGAATCCTTCCTACAGAAATTTGTCTTCTAAAAAAAACCAGTTTGATGATGACCAAAGTGCTATCATATAAAAACTGTTGAACTACTAATGCTGTGCTCTTGATTTCACCATTATGTGCCTGAGTGCACTCCATGCTGCTAGAACAAACAAATACTGTTACAACCCAGAAAATCCTGGAAATCAGCTCAGACAAGGCACAACACTGAGCAGTGTGAAAGTCTTAGGGAAGAAGTCTGAACAAATGGGATCGGGGGATCAGACCCCTTCAGCACCACAGAGGCGTCTAGGACCAAACAGCAACATGAAGGACCTCAGAGGCCACATTGAAAGTTGCCTTAAATTCATTGAGCTGGTTCAATTTCTGGGAAGCAGCATGGACTGAGGGGTAGCATAGAGGGCAGGAACTGAAGTTTGTTCCCTTAGACTACAGGGACATGATCTAATCCTCACTTGCTTAATTCTCTTGTCTATATGGAGATAGGAACTAGAGACAGTAAAAAAAAGAATCATGATTTTAAAGTTAATGATTTTTCTTGGTGGAATGAAACTTTCACACATAAGCCCTTTCTGTAAAAAAAACAAACCACATTTTTTGGTCAAGCAAGAGCTGAAATATTTCAGACATAAAAATCACACTGCATCCTTCCAAGCAATAAGTCTTGCATAGCAGAAAAGAGTCAGGCAAGTGTAAGATACAGTAACGGTTCTCCTTTTACTTACAAGAAAAATGGTATCTCATTTCTTGCTTGAGCTCACCTGAGGAAGGACCTTCTGAAGGAGAGTGAGAGTGTGTTAACAAAGGGTCTGCCACCTGCTCAGCGAAATCCATTATTTCTCTGGACCCATGAACACCGTAAGTCTCTCTCACAGAAGGCACAGCTGAGGATCGGATCGTGCCCAGGGTCCTGTACGTGTCACTACTGGATGCGGAGAGTTCAGCGGCCCACTGGCTGCTGCCTGTGGCAGACCTCAAGGGCCTCCTGCCACTGCTGGTGGCCTTGGCTGAAATCAAAGTGCTGGTGGGAGAGGAAGCAAGGAGTTTTTTCTCTGTCGTTGAGCTGTTAACTGGTCGGTGGCTGCTTCTGACATCTAAGATACAAAAAAACCGGGTTTGATTTATGCATGTAGAGCAATGCATTTGAGAGATTGTTTGTACAGCACGCATTTCTATATTATTTGTTGAGAAACTGAATAGACCAAGTTCTCAAGCAGGAAAAAGTGCTGCTCTGGGAAGAGGTGAAGCCCTTACATTCAAGTACATGTGGCTTACAAAGAGCCACGAAAATCTCAACTTAAAACCATGGGTTTTAACAGCAGGTTGTGCACAATACCCAATTTATTAATTTAAGCTGCCTTCAATCCTGTTTAAATCAGAGTAGTCCAAGAGGAGATGGTCAGTGACCTGCTGCATCACTTGGATGAGGACAAATCCATGGGGCCAGATGGGCTGCACCCAAGGGTGCTGAAAGAGCTGGCGGAGGTGCTCACTGAGCCACTTCGTATCATTTTTCAAAAGTCCAGGCTGACTGGGGAGGTGCCAGCAGATTGGAAATCAGCCAATGTTACCCCCATATATAAGAAGGGAAGGAAGGATGATCCAGGAAATTACAGGCCTGTTAGTCTGACTTGTGTGCCAGGAAAGCTGATGGAGCAGAACATCCTGAGTGCACTTCTGCAGCACTTGCAGGGCGGCCAGGGGATCGGGTCCACTCAGCATGGCTTCATGAAGGGTAGGTCCTCTATGACTAACCTGATCTCCTTCTATGATGGGGTAACTCACTTATTAGATGAAGGAAGGGCTGTGGATGTTGTCTACCTTGACTTTAGCAAGGCATTTGACA
>VWZX01009006.1:49365-174496 GCA_013399015.1 Galbula dea
CAGGGGTCTGGAAAACAGGCCTTATGAGGAGAGGCTTAGGGAGCTGGGCTTGTTTAGCCTGGAGAAGAGGAGGCTGAGGGGAGACCTTATCGCTCTCTTCAGCTACTTGAAAGGCCATTCTAGGGAGGCGGGTGTTGGCCTCTTCTCCCTTGTGACTAGTGACAGGACTAGAGGGAATGGGCTTAAGCTGAGCCAGGGTAGGTTTAGATTAGATATTAGGAAGAATTTCTTTACTGAAAGAGTGGTTAGATATTGGAATAGGCTGCCCAGGGAGGTGGTGGAGTCACCATCCCTGGAGGTTTTTAAGAAGAGGATAGATGTGTTTCTTCAGGGGATGATTTAGGGATAAGAGTAGTGTAGGGCTATCGGTTGGACTAGATGATCTCGAGGGTCCTTTCCAACTGTAATGATTCTGTGATTCTGTGAGTATACATCTCTAACTTCAAATCAAATTCAGAGGACGAGCTAAAACAGGACTGGTTTAGGTTTTCCAGAGACAGTATGGAGAGCGAAGCTGCCATCCCAGTGCCAGGATAACAGCATGGTCACAGAGCCAAGCCCTCCACAGCACCAGGTAATCAGGGCCACACAGGACCAGACATAGCCTCACCCATAAGATGCTCAGAAATACCCTGGCATCCTAGCCTGGGATTCTACCCAGCCTCATTTACCCCACGTTTAGCAGGCATGCTCCCCAAGGCTCTCCCAAAACACAGTGCTGGGGATGACAATATTTCATCAGTTCACCAGGAGCAGGAGCTACACTACAGGTCACAGAGCAGTAGGCTTAATCATGAATTAATGGTGAATCATAGAATTGGAAGAGACTTTTCAGATCAGGACCAACCATTAACCTAGCACTGTCAAGTTACCACTAAACTATGTCCCTCAGCATCACATGTACATGTCTTTTAAATACCTCCAGGGACAGCGACTACCACTTTCCTGGGCATCCTGGCTGAATCCTTTACAACTCTTTCAGTGAAGAAACTTTTCTGAATATCCAACCTAAACCTCCCCAGTACAATTTAAGGCCATTTCTTCTCGTCCTATCACTTGTTACTTGGGAGAAGAGACCAACTGCCACCTCGCTAGAACTTCCTGTCAGGTAGTTGTAGAGAGTGATGAGGCCTCTCCTGAGCCTTCTTTTCTCCAGACTAAGCAACCCTAGTTCCCTCAGCCACTCCTCATAACACTTGTGCTTTAGGCCCTTCACCAGCTTTGTTGCCCTTCTCTGGACATGCTCCAGCACCTCAATGTAGGGATGGTGGGGCAGAGCTCACTTGGGACCACTCCAAGGGCACAGGGTGAGTCAGTGCTATCATGCTTGCGAGGACTCCCAAAATTACAGACGAGCTTGTGTTGCAGACAGTGCCAGGCAACACCTGGAAGTGCCCAGCAAAAGTGCCTCCAGCAGGGAGGAAGTGCATGCACATATTTCTAATAAATGGCTCCCTTCCCCAGCATGGGAGTTTCATTAGCAATAAGGACACTGATGTTTTTCACTTTTTCACCCAAAAGCTGAGATCCACTCCCAGCCTTCCCACCGGGCCAACACAGTAGTAAAAATGTCCATATACTCAACAGTGACTATCCAACAGTGACTGGTGGCCATATCTAAAGAAAAACAATGTCACAATGTGAAATCTTGCCCAGCCCCAATGACGTCAACTTTCAAATTAACAAATTTACCTCTGAAAGGACTTTCAGAAGCAGAGAGGGTGCTTGTGAGCAAAATCTTCCCGTGAGGCACTGGGATATCAGTGGCTTCCCTTGAGCTGTTAGGTTGGTGTGTCCTGGCCCATGAGGAGGAGAAGGTCCCACTCAAAGAGCTGGTGGAGTTGGTGCTGGTGGCAGACGCCCTTGCCACTCTGGCTGTGTGTTCGTTTGCAGGGGACCCCTGTGCCCTGGCTGCCACACTAGGCTTGTCACCATGGTTGTCTGAGTGCAGTGTCAATTCTTCTGCAGCAGCAATGCTCTTGGATTCGTAATTGCTGCTAAAAGCTAAAAAAAGGTGAAAAGAAATATCAAACTGCATAGGCATAAATAAAAGAGCTGAGTAGGTTTCAACCCACTATCAGTTGATGTAAACAAGGTGTGTATGAATATTCAATATGGGAATATTAAATACTGGGAAATCATTAAGACAGGTAAAAAAAATGGTCTATGTCTAGGAACTCCTGAAGTTACTGCTTGCAAAATTCAACTGAAAGTTTTCAAGGGAAATCCATCCTCCCCTTCCAACAAGAATAATATTTATCCATACTTTCATTTCTGTGAAATGTTTTTAAATGTACAGAATGTGCCAAATACAATATTATTCCTCCTTTCTTTAAAATAAAAAGGATGTATTTTGTTTATAGAGAGTCTTTAAATAATGATCTGAGTTACACAGCTAGCTATCAAAACTTACTCATGGAAATGCTTTCCGAAGCAGACGGCGAGCCTGTGAGGAATGGTTCCACAGCACCTCTGCCACCACTACCCTGGGCTCCCAAAGACATCCCAGGAGACCAGGTCTGGTCTGAAGAGCTGGCGATTTCAGTACCAGAGGTAGAAATCTCTTCCACATTGGCCAGCCTGGTGCTGGCTGGCAGAGACCTTAACGTCCTCCCTCCACCCTTGGTGGCTGTTGTGGAAATGGAAGTGCTGGTGGTGGAGAAATCCGAAACTCTCCTCTCTGTGGCCAAGACATTGGATGGTTGGTAGCTGCTTCCAACGGCTACGGCACAATAAAAAACCCTGGATTTATACATATGGAATTATAAACAGATGGATCCATTTTCTTCCCAGATGCTTAGAGTGCACATACAGATATTAAGCATAGGAAGTTTTCAATCTGGACGAAGTGCTCTTTTGGAAAGGCATGAATCCCCTTCACTGCAGGAAGACCTTGCACAAAATCCAGGGCTCGCTGCCAGGACAGCACAGCTTCACGAAAGCTGTGGCGGCTTGGCCAGTGGGAAACCCCACAGGACAAGTGCTGCAAGGACCTGCCTTTACATCCCACCTTTGCTCTAAGACTGGTGGAAATCAGCTCAGGCTCTCTTTTTTGCAGCTTGGACACAGCATCAAACAGCAAAGGGAGGAAACCTGAGTGAAGCCACATTCCAGTATGAGTCTGCAGCTCACTACACAACCCAGGACTCAATAGGACACAGGGAAAAATGCCTAAGGAAGCACAAAAGAGGGTATAACAACAAAGTGTAGACTAACCAAGCTCATCCGTGGCAGCGCTTTCTGAAGCCGGATGAGAAGGGGTGAGCTGCTGTTCCATGGAAGGCCTGGGGAAATGTTCCTGTGTCGATGCCACTGAGGAAGGTGCTGATACCAGGGACTGAGACGTGGAGCCAGACACCACCTCTTGGATACCAAACCTTGGGTTTTCTGCAGTGCTCCTGATGCCCCCAGCAGCTGTGACAGAGGGAAGGTGTCAGTGTGACAACCTCAGAGATGTGTTTGAGCCTGGCAAGTCTCAGGTATAGGATGAGGACTGGGCAATATTGAGGTTTTCAGTAAGCTCATATGGAGTGGAGCAAGGTCTCCATTTGTGAGAGCTTCAGAAATTAGTTGCTTGCAAATTATGAAGCGAGGGGAAGCCATGGAGCTCAAGGATCTCAGATTTGTTGTCCAGTACAGGCTGTGGAAGCTCAAGGTTCTCACCCTGTCTAGCCAAGATCAAACCCACTAGCATCAGCATGAGCGTAGGTTACCAACCTCGTGCCCCATTACAGCACTGCTGAGGTGGGACACACAGCTCAGGTGACGATGGGACCTCACGTTTGCTCTCCAGCTGGCACTAAACCAGCTGAGAGATTTCGCAGCTGCAGGTGCCCACTCTGCAGAAAACACAGTGGAAGGGTTCAAAGACTTTTTTTTTTTTTTTTTGAAGTGGAAGAAGTTGTTTGGATTTTTTTCCATAGCTTTTTCATGCTTCTGGCAAGAAATTTCTGCTACTCATTCAAATAATCAGAAACGGAGCTCATGCAAAACACAGCATCTTCTCTGTTTCAAGAAAGCAAAACCTATATGAAGACTGTTTAAAGCCATAAAACAAATGCGTGCACCAGCAAAGCTCACCTACAAAAGCGCCGTCTGTGGCAGGCGACACTGTGAGTGAAGGGCTTGTAGAGTTTCCTCTGACATTCCTGGGGTGTAGCATGATGTGGTTTGCACCAGTCTGAGTACTAGAAGCTTGGAGGAATGACTGGGACTCTCGTGGAGAGCCAGGGAGCTGGGTGGTGGGGAGGGGCTGCAGCATCCTCCCACTGCTCCCCAAGGAGCTGGGTGAAGTGCCAGGCAGCTCGCTGCTCATCCAACCACTTGCCAGTTGAGACGGGCCACCAGTGTCTGCAAGGCAATGAAGGAAAGCAAATGAAGAGCACAGAGACAGGTCAAGTTGCCCACCCAGCATCCTCTGCTCTCACTCTCTGCCCCTCTCCGTAGCCTTCATTTCCCTTGCCTCTACTCAGCAACTTTGCGTTTGGGAGCTGCACTGAGTAATTCATAATTTTCAAGGCCAGGAGAAGCTGTACAGATCCTTCTCTCCACCTCTGTGCATGAAGCAAGCCAGAAAACTGCCCTGAGCAAACAGAAAGGGTAGGGGGCTGGATCCAGCACACGAAGCTCTAGCAATGCAGATTCACAGAATGTCAGGGGTTGGAAGGGACCTCGAAATCATCTAGTCCAACCCCCCTGCCAGGGCAGGATTCCCTAGACTAGGTCACAACAAAGCTTCCCTGACCGGGAATCGAACCCAGGCCCCAATAGTAAGAGTGCCGAATCCCAACCACTAGACCACCAGCTTTTATCCAGAAGAGCCTGGCTTAACCTATGCCCAGTTTCTCTGGGAAAAACATCGGTCTTTTTCCCAGGCTGAACTGGGATGGCTCACCTGGGTGATGAGTCTCTATGGATGAAGGCAGCAGCACTGTCCTTGTCACATTGTCAAACCCTGCCACATCCCAGGTCCCACGGTGTCTGCCTGACATCCTCTCAGCCGAATTGGTGCTGATGGCTGCCAAAACCAACAGCATTTTCTCAGCAGCTGCAGGCATGCTGGGAGAAGACAGAGCCTTCTTGCTTCTTCCTCCTCTGCCCACAGCACCACGATGGCTTCCAGTGGCTGGAAAGCAACACAGAGAGGGTCATATTCCCCCTGGACAAGTTAATTTTTCTCAGCTGAGGTAGCAGCAGCATCACCCACAGGCGTACCCAGCCCTACCATACACAACAGGAAGAGTCACAGCTGCATCCCCTTTGTTTCCTCTATTTAACACAGAGCACACTGCAAGAGGGAATCCTGGGAACAGAGGGTTTCTATCACCAAAAAATACTGGGACTTCCAAATCTGTCTTCATTTGTGCACAGCAAAAGAAACCCACATTTTTTTAAAAAGCTATCAGAAATGCAGAAGGCAGTAAGGAGCTCACACCAGGACAGCCAACAGCTGGCAGCCTGGGCAGGCCAACTCCACAGTCTGGTCCCTAAGCAGGAGAAAAACAAAGAATTGAAAAATTAAAGTAAAACTGTATGCTCATATCTCAGCAAGACATTTCATCTGGGGATATTAATAAAAAACCTGAAGTGGGGCCAGGACAATTAACACAGCCTTGTTCTGCTGATGTGGGAAACAGGCTATGATTTAGTGCATACTTTAAAAAGTACATTGGTTTACTCATGACCACAGTCCCACCAAATGCAGTGAGATTATGAACAAGCCCAAAGGTAACAATTTTCAGAGAGGACCTCAGCTACAAATCATGATGCAGCTGGTCAGATATTTTTAACTCAGGCACTTATAATCTAGGTTGGGTTTGTGATGTGGCTCAGCTCCTTCTGGGAGGATGTGTGGGGTTGCCAGGGATCTCCACTCTGTGCGCAGCCTTTCACCTCCACGAATGGGTAGCATTTTCTGGGATGCTGGTGGGTGATGACTAATGACAGCAGCAGCTCCCAAGAATCACCTTCATTGTAACATTAAAAAAAGACTTAGCTTTCCTGAGGACTGGATTTCTTTCAAAATTCTGAACTTCTTAGCAGCAGGGTAGGAATACCTATTAACTCACCATGATAGGTCCATGGGCTGGGTATGGTAAATGAGGACTCTCACACTAATAAAACTCACCGAGAGGATGGCTGCGGGTGGGCAGGTGAGTCGCTGTCCCAGCAGATAGGCTGTCCAGGGATCCTGCTTCTGGTGGAGTGACATGCCCACTGCTGCTGGGGGGACCAACGTGCCCTGTGACCCTGCTTGCCACTGATACCGTACTGTGCCCGGCAGGCAGTGATGTCAACTCCACATTCCCAGCTAGCATTGTCACCAGCTCCACATGGTCCACAAGGGCACCAGAAGTCCTTATCTCTGTGTCCAAACTTCTTCTCACCTGATGTCTGCTTTCAATGACTGAAAGGTAGAACAAGGAAAAAATTAAAATACCATCAATACTGGACACGCAGGCTCAGCTCATTGCTGTAATTCCAAGGCCAAGCTCTGATCTCATTTACACTGAAGGAAATTTTGCATAATCAAAATACAGACATGAAATTTATTTGTGGGTTCACACCACTGGACATTAAGATTGGTTTGTAGGGGCAAATGCTGAAACTTACCTTTGTTTGCAAAATTAATTCAATTCAGCAACCCCATTCTTTTGTGTATGTGTTAGGAGAAATAAATCTTCAGAGGAGCAGAAAGCCTTACACGAATAACTGATGGAGCTACATGCAGTGTGGAGCTCTTGGAAGGAGTGTGGAGGTCTTCAGAGCTAATAGCCAGCTGGAGCCCAGCACAGCCCATGTGCCCCATCCTGAGGATGTGATGAGAGGGTGAGGGACTCACAGCTCTTGCCCCCCTCTCTGCTTGGCCTCCAGAGAGCTGGCATGAAGTGGGCTAAGAACTGCAGGGCAAACAGGAGGGTCGGTATAACCCAGAGATCAAAGTATGGTATGGATTACACTGGCCATTC
Source organism: Galbula dea (assembly GCA_013399015.1). NCBI lineage: Eukaryota > Metazoa > Chordata > Aves > Piciformes > Galbulidae > Galbula > Galbula dea. The sequence continues at coordinate 56,334 of VWZX01009006.1, forward strand.
AGGTGCTAAAGCACTGCCCAGTTGACAGACATTTTGGCATATCTAATGTTAATGTCTACCAGATCATGAGAAACAAGATGGAGAAGTTTGTACGCCAGGTCCATTTTCCTCAATCAAATGTGGCTGGAGCCACTGCTCCATTCTGATAGTGCTTGGGTCTGCTCTTTTGCTTGTGCTGGAAAGCTGCTCCAAACTCCCGCCTCTCCCATCATCCAGAATCTTTTTCTCAGAATCATTAGAAAATGCTCAAACACATTTATGGAATAAATGTTGGTTCCCAAGCCAGCATTACCCTTTAGCTTAGCCAGCTTCTTCCCTCCCACCACCTCCTCCCCACCATGCCAATGTGCAAAAGCAGCAGTCCCATCAGCCTTTTTTGCACAAGCTTCTTCTGTATTTTTACCACCTGCTGTATCTCATGGACCCAAAAATGACTTCTCCCAGGGATGTCAACAAGCATTGCATGCTTTAGAGTATCTCCAAAAGCACATAGATGGTTGCGTGCATCTCTAGAATACAAACATACTCCCAAATTGGGCCCTGAGCAAGGACTGAAGACATTGCTCAGTAGCCAGCTTCTCAGGTCAATCATTTATTCTGACTGCCAGCAGCAGCAGCAGGACTCTGTGCAGCAGCTGTAGCTTCAGCCTTGGTTCTGCCATGTAGCTTTATAGCACCTAGAGCAGAGCATCTAGTGATAGCTGCTGTGAGTGGTTCAAGTGAGATTCGCCGAGGGAACTGGGGTTTCCAGCCTGTGGTATCAACCAGGGCTGCACGAAGATTTCACTGCACATTAGTCACATGAAAACAAGTAGCAACCATCCCTGCCCTACATTACAGCACCAAGGCTTGATTGGCACTGCAGCCTCAGACGCTCTTCAAAGCCCACAAGATGTCAAAGTGAGTTCAAATCACAGCTGCACCATCTGAAACAGCAAGATCCCCGTTTTGCCCATCTTCCTTATAACCAAAACAGTCTCTGGCCTACAGCAGCCCAACACATGCTCTATTTCTGAGTGGGCAGAATGGGAGCCTGGCTAGGAAAACTGCAATGTAGGGTGACAGGGGCTGAAACCTTTCAAGAAACTAAGAAAAGTTGTATATTTTGGGAGGAGAACCATCCTCACTTTACAGCTCAGAGATCCACCAGGCTGTGGGACATGTCCTGCCTGTCACACACAGGGCTGTAGATGATACACAGGCACTGCTCAGCCTCTGCCTGAAAGCTCTGATGTTGAAGGTTAAGCATTGCCAACCTGTCCTTGTTCTCCAAGCACTCTCTGTAAGAAAGCTGTGCCTTGGAGAAACACCCACAGGTCACCTACTCCTCCTTGCCTTGCATGTCTCCTCTGGAGTCGCTGTTATCTGCCATGCCAGAGGTGGCAATTTCAGGAGCACTCTCCTCTATCCATCTCCAATAGCTTCCATGGGAACTCACCAAGAAAAAAAGAGATATGCAGGTAGGACAGTCTGCATTTCATCCTGGCAGTGTGAGCACCACAAGGCATAAGGAGACAAGTGCCTCTACAGACAGCCACAGCCATGGCTGTGATGTCCACCTCACCAAACTCACTGAGCAGCTGCAGCCATCTGAAGCCCATTGTGAGCCACCTTCTCTCCCATGTTTGGACAAAGGGATGCAAAGTTGCAGGGGACTCTTGCTACACTCATTTCCAAGCCAATGCCCAGCCTATAATTGTAGCCCACAAAGTCCATTTATAGCAGCCTCAGATGCTGAAAAATTCTGCTGTGCTGGAGAACAGCACATTGACTTTCCCTCTGCTCCACTCTTGCTAAAAGCTGTACAACTCACACCTACAGTGCCCCAGCAGCTGGCTTTGCTGCACAGAAAAAAGACAAAGCAGCAAATGCTTAAAGAAACCCTTAGGGGAATAGTACAGACAGAGGGAAATCTGCTGTCTTAGGTTGCCAAGTAATTTGTTAACAAGGGCTCTGGTCAGGCACGGTAAAATATATACCAGAGCACTGCAGCAGGCACTTAATTGCACCTTCTCAAAAAACAGCCCTGGAAATGCTAGCAAGCAGTTCCTTCAGCTACGACCCTTGAATGAATGCAGTCAGTTCAAAAGTTAAATGCTGCTGGTTGCTTGTTTGGTTGCTGTTTGCCCTGCAAATCCACCTCAGAGTTTTCTCTGTCCTCTTTTGGCTCTGAAGATCTGCTGAGAAGAAACTGAAGCAAAACCTGTCCCCTTATCATGGGTGCCAGTAAACCTGGCTTTGAGTACAGGCAGGGAGTGGATGGGCTGAATAAGAAGGTGGTATTCACCCAGGCTTTTTAGAGTCATCTGGCATTTTTAACTGCCTTGCAAGATATGCCAGCTCCTGGTGAAGGGAGGAAAACCTTGTGGCAGCATGGGCTCATCTCCCCTGCTGAGTGGGTACAGAGCATGAGCCGTGCTGGAAAATCCAACCTGCAGCATGTAGTAAGGAAATCTGAAAAAAAAAAATCAGGCTATTAAAAAAAAAATGGACATGAAATCTGGCTTATCACACAGCCATCAACTCTGCCTGAAGTGCAAGACAACCACAATATTGTCTTTAATTTGCCTGCAGAAATTAGCCTTCAAAGATGACCCTCCACTGGATGGACCAAGTGCAAACTCCTTCTGATAAAATACCAACAGGACCACCTGACCTCTCCTGATGCATTAAAGCCTTAAAGCACAGTGGCCGTTTACCTCAGGTATCGATTTGTCACTAACAATTTTGTCACATCCAAAGCTGCCAACTGTTTCTGTAGTTTAAATCCACACGACCGCAGCCATCAAGAGAAATATTTTGACTTCCATTGCAAAAGCCTCATGCCACCCACCAGACTGGTGTTTTCCTTCCCAGTTAAAACTAGCAGTGATGCTCGCTAGATAGGTCGAGGCTTGGAGTTACTTTTTCTTTGCAAGCATAACAAGTCCATGGCTTGCTGGGAGCTGAGTTATAGCATGGCCAGGACAAACAGATCAAGTTCCAGCTGATTTCTCAAGGCTTTGGGTTTGCCCCTGGCAGCCCAGCTGGATGTCTACCTTATCAGACTCCTGAAAAATCTCTTTCGGACCAGCAATTTTCTATCTCCATCCCTGGGTGCAGCATGGGCATTGCCCTGACCAGGAGGTGGCTGCAGCCAGGGCAATGTCATGGTGATGCTCATGGACATTTTAGAGCAGGAAGTGAGGAGGGACAGCAGGGGAGCAGGATCCCCACAATCATTATTTGGCAGGAGCATTGCAGCTAGCCAAAGCACACTATGAGCTTTCCCAGCCCTACTGCTTTCCTGCAGAAGGGATTTTTCTTCTCAAAGGGCAGAAAAAATATTCCCTTGACTGGAGAACACAAATATAATCTGTGTTTGCACACAAGGAAAACCAAGGGCGGTTGCTTGGCTGCCCAGAGCAGCCCTTCGCCCCAGAGCTGTCCCTTCTCAGGAGGGTGGTAATTCCCTAAGGACCACTCAGAGTACTGCTGCCCATGCAGCTGCTCTTTTGCCACGGCTATGGCCACGCTGGGAGCATCCCGTGCTAAACTGAGCACGCGTGAAGCTAAAGCAGGCTCCTCCCGAGGACAGGCAGCTATAATTATAAAGCCCACATCTGTTAATATTGCATAATCTTAACATCATCCAAGGCTTGCAGAGGGAAATAAACTCATCTCAACTCAGAAAATTCCTTGCTGGTTGTAGGAAAAGGTTAGGAAGAAGGCAGGCTGCAAGGAAGGAGAAGCAAGGAGCAAAGGCAGAGCTGCTGGCCCCGCAGTGGGTGGCACGGGTGGCTGCTGGTTCCCGCTGGGACCAGGCTCTGTGCTGTGTTTTGAACGGCTGCTGCGGATGTCGGGATCATGGGTGGAGGCCAGTTAGGAGCCAAGTGAGTTTGTGTGAACAAAAGCTACAGCCCTAAATCTGGACCGTCCAGGGCTCACTGGGATTTTCGATTTCCTTCCTTGTTCTTGCCCTGAAAGAAGCAGTTCGAGGTGGGGGGGGGGCAGACAAGGGGGCTGAAATGGAGCTTGAAAAAAGAATTCATACTTGAGATGGGTCAGTTGAGCATAACCATGCTGATAATACTGCTGAGAGAAGGTCCCTCATGTGAACTAAGCACGGGAAGAATGTGAGAGGCTTTTAACCACAATCAACCCTTTTTTGCTAATCCTTTCAATATTAATAAAAAATATTATTCAGACTGGATGAAGAAAGGTGGTAAGAGAGGGTGGATGTGGAAGAGAAGAGGTGCAGGAGCCCTGCCAATGCTTCCCACCCTGTTGCAGGGCTCAGTTTGGATGGGGTACACTATAGACACATCTTCTGGCAGTGCCTTGCTCTGGTCCTCCTCCTCTCCTCGCCAGGTCCCAGGCAGAGCAGGACAGCAACTGACAGGACTTTGTAAAACATTTTAACCATAATACAAAGGATTTATCCAGCCACTAAAGTTGACTGGAGCTTTAATATGTCAGCTTGAGAAAGGTGCTGGGTTCTTAAAGTCAACAGCAGACCCTGCAAGTTCTAAGTGCCAAGGTCCAAGTGGCTAACAGCTACCTGGCCACTGCAGGTTAAGTGCCCATGGGGCTGGGGACATCAGCATTGTCCTCAGTCCCAACTATGCCAGGCCATGGCACTTTGCTTGCCATACTGCTTTATGAGACAAAAATCACACTGCACTTTCACACCACCTCTCATCTGGGACCTATAAAACCACAGAAGATGCTAAAGGCCATCCCAGTTTTTGCTTCCTATGCTTTTTTTATGATCCCAGAGCCTGATGCTCTGAGATGCCATAAGAAATGAAAGGATCCAATTATTGCTTTTAAGAGCAGCACCCTAGAGCAGAGAAACAAGTACTCCAAAACAAAGAGCACACAGAAACCAGGGGTTGTTTACAAAAGCATTGGATGCATGCATACAGCCCACCTGCAACCAGGGATAAAACCTGCACAGTGCAGGGACAGGATATTGTCCTGTTATCTAGTGGTTCCCAGCCTCTTAATTTTGATGTCCTAAACATTTCCACGGGGAGGTGTAGGCTCCCAGATCACCAACTCAAGCCTATGAAACCCTGAGCTTCTTACTCATCTATCTTGGACAATTTGGGACCAATCCACAGATCCCTGGGACTGCACAGATCCATGCTGCCTGAAAACCACCAGCTCAGAGTTCGGAGGAGCACCTCAAACCTCTTTTTATGAACTTCTGTTTTAAATAGCTTTTGGCAACTGATTTTTTTCAAAAAAAGGTCCTTTTTTACTGTCAAGTCTTTGGAAAACATGTTAAGTCCTCTTCCAACAGGGATAAACTGTCTCATGACTACCTATACTCCTAAAAAATCCCATAACCCTGCCAAGGCTCCAGTAAAATCCCAATCCCTCCAACCATACAGCCAGTGAAGAGGTGACTGAGCCTCCAGCTCCAGAGAGCCCCCATGGGGCCCCAGGACCTGTGTCCCTGCTGCCTTTCCTGAGCAGAAAGCCCAAATTAGCAATATTTGCTTGTTTGCTAGCTCATTTATTTTCTACCTCAGCAGTGACCCCTCCAGTGTTGTCTCCCTGTGTTGTGAAGGCAGCTCTGTCCCAACACCAGCTCACAGGGCCCAGGAGCAGTTACCAAAAGGATTTCTTTCTTACCATTTTCAGTAAACATTAACTAAAATCAGCCAAAAGAAATCTCCCAAAAGGCACAGCTCTTTAAGCACTCGCACCTCCTCTCCACGTCCTCTCTGCTGCCCTGCAATGCTGAAATGTCTCCAAGCACCTTGCCTGCACCACAGATGCCAAATGCAAAACCCCAGCAGCACCTAATTCACTTCTAAAACCAGGGCTTTCACTTCAAAAAACTCAGGCTTTTCTGTAATGACCCACAGAAATGTTACAGAAAATATCACCCATGCAGAACTTCTCCTTTCTCTTTCCAGGGTTTTTAAAGTCCCTGGAAGCTTTGCTTGGTGGGAAGGCCACAGTACCCTTTCTGGCACTCATGATGGCAGAGCAAAAGCCATTCAAAGACCCAGTGTGGTGTCATTTTAACTTGTGCTCCCATCTGAGGGCAGTGCTGCTGGAGACTGTCAGACGGCTTGGGGAGGAAGTCTCCTGGCAGGGCTCCACCAAAGTGGAGTTGCTAGGTCACTGGAACAATAAAAAGGCAAGAAAAAACATCCTGGCTGCAAAAAAATAAAGGGGGGGGAGGCAAAAAGCCATGGCAGTGTGTCCAGTGCAGGTTAAGTAGAAAGAAACAGTGCTGGGGAGAACAGGGTGATGCTGCCACTGGCTTTTGTAAGCATGCAATTTAATTTCTAACATGGACTTTTCTCCAGAGCTCTCACATTTAATTCCAAAAATCTCTAATTTGTCTGTAGAGTACACAATTGGTAAAAAACCTTACATGGGGCAATATTCACAGGGCAGCAGCCCTGAAAGCTGCTGCTATGGAGAAATTAAAACCATTTGCATGTTAACCAGGGCATCACAATCCATGCTACAACATTCTCACACCATCACATGCCCCCAAGCAGCTGCCCATGTTCATTTAAACCAGCAGTACAAGAAAACTGCCTCCAAGCAGGGCTCTATTTTGGTGATCAGGGGGTGAGCAGCCTCACCAGGTGCAGAGCACTGTACAACCCAGGGCTCGGGCTCATCTGTAAGGAAAGGTGCTAGCAGCTTAGGAGCTGCAGGATGAAATTTTGATTTCTGAAAAGTTTAATTTCAAGGCCAGAAGGGAGCATTAGCTCATTCTGTCTGACCTCATGTATAACCAGAGTCAATCCATGTAGCTTATTAACTCCCAACATAAGCTCAGTGACTTGAATTTGACTTTAACAGATATTGCAGGGAAAAGAAAGCCCACCTACTGGCATTTGGGATTGTGCTTTAAATCACGAGAACTATGGGCTGAAGCACAGATTCTTCTGCACAAAACCTCAACAAGCATCAGAAAGTGATACCAAGCAGTGTTAAGTGTATGTACTGCAGAAGCCACCTGCCCCAGGAGCCGAGGACTCCATCTCATTGCAGACCAGAAGAAAACAAGTCAGTGTTTTCTCTGGAAACAAAACCACAGGTCCTTGCTCCAAAACGGTTTAAGCCCAGGAGCTGCTTCCCTCAGCCAAGAGGGGACAATAAATATCAGGAAGACAGAAAAGGGAGTAGGAAAAGGGGTGCTGCCACAATGAGAGGCCACGCTAGCAGCAGCCAGGGGCTTCCACAGGTCCCTGGGGCTGAGCGATGGCTTTGGTCCAGGTGTGTTGACTAGAACCTCACTCCAGCAATGCACTTAAGAAGAGCTCCCTAGGGAACTATTCTCTGTGCTTAATGCTAAGCACACACCAAAAAGCTTTGCTGGCCAGCAGCCACATCAGGGATGATAACCAACCTGGGAACTGAGCAATTTCTCAAGGACATGGTGGGGACAAGAGGGATGAAGCCCTCTCAGATGCAGGAGGATCACAAGGCCACCCAGGGGTGAATGCAGCTTGGTGACACAGAGATAAAAGGCTTGCTGGATTCCTCGCTCCATGTAGACTATCAAAATCCAGCTGCATCCAATGGGAAAACTGACAGCAGCCCAAGCCTTACACCCAGCTCTTGCCTCCCAGCTGAAGGTGGGATGCAGGGCATGGTGTCATGGCAGTGGAAACCATGGATGCTCCTGCGGATTCTACTCTTCCAGCAAGGGACAGTGAGTCTTGGGAGGGAATGGAGAAAACAGCAAAAGGGAAAAAAAATAAGCAGTTTAAAGAGAAATTAATCCCCAGAAGAGAAAAGGGCCCCCACCTCCCTTCCCCCAGCTGCTGAAAAGGATGATGATTACATTTCCTAGATGACACCACACCAATCTACCACCGGAAGCAGCAATGGCAGTGCTCAGCATGGTGACAGACCTCCTTGTTCCAGGGGATAGGCCAGGTCCTTCCCCACTGGCACCCATCAGCCAGTCACCACCACCATGAAGGAGCAGTGTGACCTGGGGTGGCTGGAACAGGCATCGCTCTCATTGTCCCACACCACTCTCCCACTGCTTCTGCAGTCACACATTTTGGGGAGGCGAAAAGAAGTTGCCTTTGCTTGGCTGTGTATAGGTCTCTGCTCTGCAGCAGGCAGCCCTGCAGCCAAGCTCCACAGCCAGCAATGGAAACAGGTGATGGAGAAGGGCAGGATTGGGCTGACACCTTCCAAACTGTTACTGAGGACTCACAGGAGTCAGGGTCAGCTCACAGCCTACCTTGATGCATATGGTCACTGTGTGCTGAGCAAGGCAGTGCAGAGGGTCCAGAGGCATTCAAACCCCATCTGCCCACATTGGTCAGCATAGAGCCACCTCAAACCAACTTCTTGGAGTGCTCTTGCCATCAAGTGACCATCAACTTCAGTCTTAACCCAGCATGAGATATGGCTTATCCAGAACGGTATGATCTCCAGCCATATCAGCAATTTGCAGACCAGGATTAAGATGATCTCTGTCTGCACAGTATGAACCATCCTTGGGGGCCACAAAATTGCTAGTACTCCCCTTCCTCAGGTAGAAGCCTCCTGGTCCTCATTTTGCTTTCTTTGTGCATCATATTTGTTCCACGTCCCTCAGAATAGCCATCTTCATGATTATTCTGCACTCTGTGATCAAGTTTCCCTCCTAAGAAACCTCCTTTCAAAGAGCTTTTATCTACAGGGTTGGCTGCCAGTCCAATACTGCAGCCCCATTCTGTATTTGCTGAAAGAACTGATAATGTCCTAAAAAGAATTAACATTTAGATGTTAGTTCTGTAACTGAATCCGAATCAAACAATGATGACCGTTCAAATGCCTAAAGCTACTCAGAGGTATTTTCTTTGAGCTCTTCCAAGCTTGTACCAGGGGTAAGGAGCTTTCTAAAGATGCCTTTGTGAGCACCAGCTACTGAAACCCTTCTCCTTGTCCCTCTAGACACAGATACAATTATGCCCAGCTCCAGCACAAAGATAAAGGCTGAATTACAAGAGCAGTATTATGCTCCACAATCAGGGTCCTTCATTCCAGTTGACAAGGAAGGCAAATCACGTGCAGTTGGTTTACTGATGCTTCCACTCCTGGAAATTTATTCCCATCACAGGGGAAGAAAGGAGTTCAATACACAGCATTACCTTTTGTGTAAACTCCCCAGATTGCTAAATTACCTTAACTTGTCAGTTCATGAGATCTCACAAGTTATGCAGGGTCAAACCTGGCCACCACCTGTATGGGAGGGATATCATTCTTTGCAGAAGGTTTAACTACCAGCTGCTACAGTTTCCCTGATAAGAAAGTGTTTTCTTACCTATAATGGCACATATGTAGTAGGACAGCTATTCAAAGATGCTGTGAAACCTTTATCTGGAGTAATTTTAAACAAACGTGTTAGATAAACATCTTTGAGGACATCCCTACAAGAGAGAATGCCTTGAGATCCCTTGGGAGATACCTTGAGAACCCTTCCAGATTTGTCTTTTGCTTTAATAGAGTGGCCAAAAAGCAAAACCAAACCAAACTCCCATCAAATATCCAAACTCCAACCTCCACCCCTCAACTTGCACATATTCCTACCCCTAAAACAGGTCCTGTTACCCTGAGTGCGCTGCTGTACACTGCTGCTATGCTATCTCAGAAGGTATCATTCCAATAATACATTGAAGCCAACTCTTCAACTTAGTGTGATTCATCCCTGCTTCAGTGAAGTTCAACAGAGCATGATGTTTCACACCGGTCCTCGGGGCTTAGGAGATTTTCCACAAGAGGAAGGGTGTTAACACCAGCATCCTAACAAGCAGTGACGTGGATAACTGTGCTCTATAGATCGAAATTCCTCTTGTCACTCCAGATGCAGAAGTGCCTTTTGGCATGCTCTTTAAGCAAAAAAGAGCCTTCCTTTGCTACCAGCAATCCAAAGGAGCTTACTCATTGGTCTAAAACTCCTGTACAGGGTTTCTTCCATGGTCTGGAGATCCCTGAGGGAATCTAAGGGTGGTTCAAGTAGCAGAAATGACAACGATATCTGCCTGGTTATAGAAGCAAGAGATCAGACTGATTCCTGTAACAGCCTGTAAAACCTCTGCCGTCGCAGCATGCTGTATAATGTTGATAAAAATGCCCTGACTGTGTGTGCAACCCGATGTCCTCTGGGAGGTGCAGCTTGGGCTGCACCCCTGGGACAACCGTTAACTCTGCTGAGTTAACCCTTCATGCACAGATTGCATGGCTTTCTATCAGACCACTTGAAATTCCTCCTCACTCCTTTCCAGCTGATTTCATCCCAGAGCTAAATTTGCTCAGGATTAAAAAGAAAACTGTGTTTTCTCCCAAACTTTAGCTGCAAGATCCTTGTTGCTATCTAACCACTGTACAAAAGGTCCCTCAAACATCTCTGTGTTTGCCTTGGTGAAAGAACTGCAAAGGTCACAGCATTTCCAAGAGGACATTTTGCAAACACTGACTTGGGAGCCCAAGATAAGGTGCTCACAAAGAGGGGCAGAGGAAAGGAGCCACAGCGTTTGGTCATATTGCAAGGGACACAGTCACCCTCAAACAGCTTAAACTGGCCAGACCACAGACAGGATGCTGTGAAAGCAGTTTTAGAAGTCCTCCTAGCTTCACATCCTGGCAGAGAATGAAAAGACAGATGGAACTTGCTTCTCCTAGTGGAGAGCCAATCCATGAAGGTCAAGGCATTTGTTTGCACAAGGTGTTCAGATAGCTGGACAGAAAACAACAGGGTTTGCTCCCAATTTCCCCCCTGCCTTGCACTGCACTTTTTTGTGCACCCTCTCTTTTCCTAGCAAAGCAAGACAATTAAGATGGTTACACTTCTGCAGGCACACAGGCAGAGCCCTCCCACGAAAGAGTGTCCGAAATGGCCTCTGTCTGGACTCAAAAGCCTCTGGAGATCAGCTCTGAGGTAGTGGTATTTTTAAATACAGCCAACCTGGACTCCTTGTGAGTCTCCTGGATTTGCAGCTCACATTTTCAAGAGGTTTTTATCTAACGCCTTGCCAGACAGAAGCTCTTCTTCTCCCCCTCTTAACGATTCTCCTGTAATGACAACTCCAGGAGTTGGGCTTTTAAGGAAAACCAGCCAAATCTTAGGAGGCTGTCAACAGAGAACCTGACTTTTGGCAGCAGCACTCCCTCGCCCACAGCTGAGATGCTGAGTGCAGCTTGGGAGATGCTTAAGTAACCAACTGCAAAACTATTTATCAAATGACTCCAAGTCAAGGGCACAGCAGATGCAGAAGCAGATAAAACTCCCTCAACAGCCCTCCCTGCCCAGAGGACATGCAGCGTGAAACACCTTCACCCAATGCCATGGGAGGAACTTAGGGTAGCAGCACAGGAGAATTGATGGCTTGTAAGTTATTTCCTATAAGTGCCCTATTTAAAAGTAAACAGGCTGGAGTTTGCGTATCTGGCACTTTTCAAATTATATTTTTATATCTCACACATTTTATACGGGTTACTAAAGAGAGGAAGTTCTTGAAACAGTCTTGTCTGTTCTCCTGTGTTGAAACAAATTCACCTGGAAGGCAGAGACCTCCAAGACAGCAAGTTCCTACAGGTTTTATGAAGATCAGCACTCTGCTACAGAAGACTCTAGTGAGTGTATTGCTTGGAGAGCTGCCTCACCCAGACCAAGGAGGGTCCCCATAGTTCAGTCCATGCCTTGGCTATGGGGTCCTCACACACTCAGCACCCATGGAACCCAAAATAAACCATGCCACATGCTAACACCATTCATTGTGTGGTGAGCAGAAGACAGTAAATCACAGGTACTCCTCACAGAGTAACTTTATCATGTCTCTCTCCCTTGCATGGGTTTGCCCAAACACTGATGGCTCTAAAAATGAGTCTCTTTCTCCACTGGTTTTACACAACCAGACTTTTGACCTGGGCACCCCCATGAACGGAAACCTTGCATCATTTTACCTTCCTTCAGTTGATCCCTCCAGCCCTCTCTCCTGCCTCTGCTTGCCCCTTCTCCAAGCTCTTCAGGACCAGGTGACCATCACCCCATCCAGCACCCAGCTGAGATAAAAATCAAATTAACAGCAAAGAAAGGATGTGCCCCAAGATCCTAAAATCTGTATTATAAACTTCACAGTATTCAGAACCTACATTTTAAGCAGGAATTGGTTCTTACTTCCATTTTCCCTTGTTCTTTCCTGAGCACTTCACTAGAGTAGGTCTGACAGTAGTGTTACTATAACACAGGGAACAGCTACACTTACGGCTTGGAGGAGCTGTAAGTTTACAGAGCTTTCTTTACTCAAGGGAACTGCATTTTTCTAAGATTATATTATTACTTGGGCTGGTCGCTCAGTAATGCAACATCATTTCCCTTTTGGGTGGGAAAGTTCTTTCCTTGTCCTTGGACGGGAATGATTTCAGCTTGAAAGGATGAAGGCAAAATCTGCATAACCAAAGGCCCATAAACGAGCCGTGCCTCTTGCTGAAGCAGCAGGATGTTATGGAGTAACACCTGGGCATTCAACATTACACGGTGATGGGTGTACACGCATCAGCTGTATGTACGCAGAAAAGGGCAAGAGGGAAGGGTGGCCAGATGTAACACCACCATTTTCTCCTGATAGGCACCTTCAGAGCTCATTCTTTCACTAAGCCTGTGCTTGTAGCCCTCTTGCATCTGCTCTGGATGAATATCTCAGCAAATGAACCGCTAATATTTATGGAAACAGCAAATTACAATGCAAATGTCACAAAACTGCTCAGAGAAATAAAAAATTGAATTTGTAATCATGTCTACTGCCACAGAAAATTGGATTCTGTCTTTGACACTCAGCCTATCAGGAAAGAGAAAAAAACATATTCTATGACCTACATCTTCAATTGAATGTAAATAACAGCGCCTGTGGTTCGGGTATTAAGGCCTTGTGACAAGCTTGCTCATGAGGTATAGACTATGGATTTTGTACTGGACATTATCAGGGGAGTATTATGAATGACCAACCTTTCATTTGCTTGGAGCACCTTCTGACCCTCTGGCTGGTCAAACTGCCCCAAAAGTTTCTCTACACTACTGCAACAGTAGAAAAACACCGCAACAGGTACCAGGATCTGGCCATGCCTCTTTATAGAGGAACTCCATACGTGTCTGAGTGGATCAGCCTAGGTATAAGTGGTGCTGTTCATCTGTGCAAAGACACCTTAACCCACCCAGGCCCTCCTCACACCCCATACCTGAGAAACTGGCTTGAAACTACAAAAGGGAGCAAAGCCAGATTCCAGAGGGTTTACACTGGCTCTCTATGACCCACCCAGCTCCAGACCATTTCCCCAGGGTATTTAGGAAATTACAGCCCTGCCCTAGCACCCTAACATGGCAGGTGCAGGTGGACTGGGCACAGCATGCCATGCCCCCTTCTGCCTCCCCACAGCAGCACAGACAGGTAGAAAGAGCATTTTTGTGCTGCAAAAAGGTGGCAGGCTCAGTCATAGCTGAGACCTACTGCTCTCTACCTATCCTTATTTTAGAAATGCTATGTAACTACCATTGATGAAGAACCCACAGCACCAGCTAATGGGCCCTTCCAGAAGTGACCTGAAAATAGCTGCAGACTTCAGTGGTGCTTTAGTCTCTACACCACAGCACTGAAACACTATTGGTATACTGAAAGGCTATATTGGCTTGATTAACCTGTTAACTGAAATAGTCTCTTACTCTGTGCTTTTTTTTTTTTATTAGCTTGGATTAATGTTTAATAAATAAAACCATCACAACCAGACTGATGCTATCAAGACTTCAGTCCACACCTGTACAGCTGTAGGAGCAGTGAATGGGGCCAGCAGCAGCCCCAGCAGCAGCTGTGCACGGCCCTAGAGCCCAGGCTGGCTGGTGCAGCAGCCAAGCAGGCAGCCAGTAAGCACCTACAGTCAAGGTGGGCTTTCACCCAAGGGACAGCTCAGCACCTGGTTTAGTAGCTCACAGGACAGAGCAATCCCCTGCTCCTATTGCCCAGACACCTCCCAAAATTCCCCTTGCAGGACTGACTGAAATGCTGCGTGTTTGAAGAAGCAGCTTTACATTTCAGATGCACAGGTACAGTTCCAGCCACAGCAGCATCCAGTCGAGTTTTGCACTAAAACCACACCAAGATCAACTTCCTTTCTAGCCTGGCAGCACATCCCCTCTGCTAAACGAACACAATCCTCTGCCACCTCCAAGATATATGATGGTGACAGAGCCACTGGCCTTTGCACAGCACCCAGCTTCTGTGACATCCCTCCTGTAGATGAACAGGACAGAGAGGATGGAGGCAGTGTGCCAGACAGCTTGGGAGCTCAATCACAAAGGGTTTCTGACTGCCAGCCCCAAAATGGGGATCTGTAAGAGCAGGTGAAGGAAGCAATTTGCCCCAGAAACCCCACACTCCTCTAAACTCATCAGTATATGTGACTTTTGATACTGAAAATAATATTCCCCAAGGAAGGCACACCTGCACCAGCAAGGCTGGCATCAGCCCCTGCAGACATGGCAGCAACCACTTGTCTCCCTCATCTTCCCAGTCACGAGTAACAATTCAAGCAAATTAAGTTATCCCTCTGAAGTGGTGATGGCTGCTGGATCAGAGCACACTGTGAATGCCTGCTGAACGGGCACGGGTTGGCTCTGCCAGTTTGCTACTGGGAAATGAAAGTCTTCAGAGAGCCCAAGAACAGGCTTTTGCTACAGCAGCTATCCCCTTACCCGCTGTGCCCTGGTCACAGCTTATCACTCACATTCAGTGCCTATGGAGGTGTAAATCAATAGGCATCCCTGTGTGTCCCCCGCCAGTCAGCTTACATGTTTATCTCTCAGACTATTTATTTACCGCTTCAATATCATGCAAAGTGCTTTCACAGACAGATGAAAACCCAGCCAGTCAGCACACAGCCTTCGTTACCTTCAGGGGCTTGGGATGGGGAATGGATAGGGAAGCTGATCTCTTATCTCCCTCCTTTTCTGAAATGCTTTTTTCCCCTTCTCTATTCTATTTTGCTTTTAATTATGCACCTCAAAGGAGCAGAGCTAAATCTATACAGCTCCAGGGACTTCACGTTTGCAGCACACCAACCAAATCCACTTACAGCTCACAGAGAGGAGCAGTGAGGATGCCTGAGACAGAAAAACCCAGTAGCCTAAGGATCTTTTGACAGCAATGCGGAGGCACAGAAGGTGATCATTCCTTGTCCCAGAAAAGCAGGGGGAGGAAGCATCCTTCCTGCACCACCCACGGTCATGTAAAATTCTACGGAAGCTAAACAGCAGCATCCTACACCTCTCTGCATCAGCATGATTGCACAGGGAGCTAGGCTTCCACCCCTCAGGAGACCTGAAATCCATACAGTGAAATTTGAGGCAAGTTTGGAAACAACATCATGTACTCGTGCAAACAGACATCCTCCTCATATTCCTGCCTCACTTGCCGATTTGCTCCTTCCACACACAGAAAGTTTCAAAGATAAAAAGTTTTAAAAATACATAAATAAATGCAGACTGTACCGCCACTCTCTGAGGGCTAGGAAGTTTCTCCTAGCAGCCAGTCTAAATCTCTGCTGTGAGCTAAGCTGATTCCTTCTCGGGTGATTTCACACCTTATTTACAGGGCTCCCCCTGGGGAAGCTGCAAAGAAAGGCGGCAGCTGGCACAGGAGAGAGGGAGAAAGGACAGAAGGCTGGACACAGATGGCAGAAAAGCAGATCAACTTCTCAGGGCAAGCCCATTGACAGCAGCCTCACGCTGTGTTGGGCAGTGTGGCAGGGCACAAGTGTGATCAGAAGTAAAGGGAAAAGGGACATTTCAGAAACAGGGTGAGACCACAGCCATGGTGACTTTCTCAGGGGTTCAGTGCCACCTCCACTGTCCCCCTGGTGTCACTGGAATTATTCCCATTTTCAGATAGGAAAACTAAAATAAGGAGCCCTGCAGGAGGACAGACCTTGTAACCAACCTCCCACCTGACCCAGGCTGACAGCAGATGGAGTTCTTCGGCTCACCCTGCGCCCATGTAACACAGCTGCCAAGAGGAATTTCATAGAGAGCTTTGATGATGCTTTAACTCTACTGTCACCAGCTTTCTCACTTCCTACTTCACCTATTTTCCTCTCCCCGGGTTCAGTCTGTACTTTAAACAACACACGAAACCCATCTGTCCTCAGTTCTTCACCAGACGAGCCCAGAGTGGGTTTGGCAGGGAGTGGTGGCAGATGCAGGCCGGCAAGGCAGCAAAGCTCTGCAGGGCAGGCCAGGTCCCGCCACACTGCCTCGCCTCATGCTTTGTAAGAGACTCAAAAGCCCCTTTGCTACACCCACTGCCTCACCATCTGCTCACTAAGCCCTGCCTGATAAAGGGCTTTTGCTGCCTAACCTCGGACTTGTTTCAAACAGAGATGTAATCTTCATTTCCACGTAGTGTCGGGGTGATGGGTTCCCAAGAAACGCTTCCCGTCCCGCTTTGGGCAAGCCTTTTCAAAGAAAAAAAACATCTCAGAGGGCCAGGACCAGCAGTAAGAGAGACAACAGAGATTTCTCAAGCATCTACAGCTCAACCCGAGTGATTCAGGAGATCCCCTTAGCCCACTCCCCTAACACTAAACAATTCCCTTGACTGACAAGCATAGAGCTGTAGCTAACAGAAAGTGAATCGTGGCTGTCAGGACCTGCTGTAATTCATGATGCCGTTTGCTAGAGAGCAAGCTACTGCTGGGCTGTTTATCACTCCTTCACGATGTGTTCTCCATTCCTTCTGAATGGGGCCGACATGATTCACGAGCACCTGTAGCTGCCGAGCATGGAGCAAAGCCTCTGCTGTTGAGCCAGGCAGCCAGGCACTGGTAACCAGACAAATGGCTTTTCCAGCATGTGGACAGATAGTTTGAGCTTTTCAGACTCTTAACAAAGGAAATGCATTCCTCTACTGACTCTCAGGAGTCATCAAGGTCACAGGAAAAGATGCCAGATTGAAAGCTGAGAAGAAATTAAGTATTTTTTTCTGTCCACCGAGGAATTTACACAGCTCTCATCAAATAATAGGCAAGCACTTTGGTGGCAAGCTGCAGATTTTATCTTCAGAAGGTTGACAGCAGGTAAGACAGCATTATTCTCTCCCAGTTTGGAGTGCAAACTGATGATTTGAGTGGCACAAAGAAGTGGCTGAGCTGGGAACAGACTCAAATCTCCTTCGTTTCAGTGCAGTATCCTAGTCACCAAGCTGCTCTTACAAAAACACTGCTAGTTAGGAGCTTTCTAATCCACTGTAGGGTACATTCCAGTCAATATCCCCAAACGTACATTTGGTCTAGTATGGATACATCTTACAAAGGCACATCTTGGGTTTGTGAAGAAAACTAAAATGTTATAAATGTAGTTTTGTCACATATCCTGAAACTGTATAGCTCTATGAAAGTAAACTTAACCCCAAGCACCAAAGCAGGATATTCTCTCCACATTAGAAATTAAAAGATGAAATTTGACAGCCTAGCTCAGGTGGATGATCAATCCTAAAACTCACTTAAAAGCTACACAGGACTAATTTGACATTCTGGATTTTCTTATATCACCTGCAGACATTCAGTGCTTTCCAAATTCACTGAGAATTAGTCTTCCTTAGAACTATGTGTCTCCATCAAGTAAGCGATGTGACAAGTGGGTGACACTTGAAACGAGCCCCACTTGTTCTGAGAAAAATATGGTTTATCGTGTGCTGAAACCAAATTCAACATCATTTGTAAAGCATCAAACTAGTCATTGCTCCTGATAACAACATCCTAGATGTGGCATGCAAGGAAAAATGTGACTTTATACATGACTAATCTGACAGTCTGTAGGCAACACAGAGAGGAAGCCTATTTATAGTGAGCTGATGGCATCAGTATGCACACCTGGATGTGGGTCAGCACCCAACATGAGATGAGGGCATGTCTGGCAATGAACAGTAGACAACTTAGACCCTAAAGACCATCTACAGGAGCCACAAATTTCCCATCTGGGAAGCACTTTAGTGGATGGACATTGTGTTGGCCATGCCCATGATACCCACCAGCACCCTCCTGAAGCTCCTCTGCGAAGTTTCAACTTGCCTTTGAGTCAGTCCATGCAGCTACGACATGTTTTACAGTTTCCCACCCATGATTCCCATCCTATACCTTCAACCCATTGAAGCACTCGGTTGTACCACCATGGGATGGGCAAAGGAAAGGGATGCTGCTCTGGCTGATGCTGGGATGAGCAGCAACTCTGGCAGAGGGTGAAGAGGAATGACATGTCTAGGGAGTTTCAGTCGGGGGGGTCCCACGTCGAGGGGACCCGCGGGGCATGAGACCCCCCCCCCCCCGAACTCTCTACCGTACAGCGACCAAATCCCATCCCCAACCCCATGACGGGCACTCACCAGGGCTGCCGGAGTGTCCCGCTGCGGGAGGCGAGCATGGGCGGCCGAGACGGCTTCGGGACGGAGAAGGACGAGGAGGAGGAGGAAGACGCCGCGGGGAAACGAGAGGCAACGACCCGGCCGGCGGGACCAGCCCCAGCCCCAGCAGCAGCAGCAGGGTGCAAGCTGCCGGCATGGCGCTGGGGGGTGGAGAGGGCCGGGGGGGTGGCTGTTCACATGCCCGCAGCGGGGCAATGAATAACCACGTAAATAGCGATTTTAAAATTAATTCACGGTGCCCCCCGCCCCCCCCAGGGCAGCCGCCCCNGGCCAAGTGCCGGCGCCCGAAAGTAAAAGGGCAGGAGGCGGAGGCTCCTCCTCGAGCTTGACATCACCCAGATGCGGCTCGGCTCTGCTCGGCCCGGCACGGCCCCCCCCGGCCAACCACTCCCGCCCCGCGCAGCCGTCTGGCCCCCTGCTCTTTCACCCGGGTCTGTGCAGCAGCAGCAGCAGGAGCATTATTTTTACTTTTACTTTATTTTTCCTGATGCATCTCCCAGCCGCCGGACGAGCAGAAAACCCCTTTGCCCCCCCGCAGCCGCCGAGGTGGTGCCCTGGGGCCGCAGCCTTATCGCTACGGCCCTTAAATGCAGACGGCGCGCAAGTCCCGCGCCCGCGCAGCGGCCACCCGTACCCGAAGACTCTCTGCTCTGAAGGGCAACGCTCCCCCGTTTCGTGTTCCAGGCCCCAGGCTCGGTGAAGGCCAGGGGGAGCAGGCCAAAATAAGGATAACCCGCAGCCGCCTCACCCTGCCCAGCCCTGCCAGGGTCCCGCACAAGACTATGGGGAATTCGGCTTCGTTTCTCTCCCGCGCTTGTGTTTGAGCTACGGAAAAACAAAGCCAGCGATCCACTGATCGGCAGAGTCCAGTTCACATCCATGGCTGTGTCCAACACAGCTTCTGAGCAGCTGGCCAGCGGTGTGCTGCTCAGCAAGACTGCAAAGTTTCTTTCACGATGAGTACGGTGAGCATTAGATAGCCCCAAACGTAACAGCCAGTGAGATCAAGTCCTTGCCAAATAACTTCCAGTCTTTTACTGGTGATAAAGCTAACCCACTGCAGCAGCGTTTGAGGCTGCAGCTTCTTGTGGTGGTGAACTTCCCAGGCTGGGCTGTCCGGGAGGCAAAGGATTTCCCTTCATTGTTCTGAAATTCCCCTTCATAATTTCATACTCCTAGTTCCGCAAGGCAGCACGCTGTGGAGCAGGAGGCCTGGCTGTGCCGAGGCTGCTGGCATCCCGATGTGCTTCTCCCCTCTAAGCCGCCCCAGGGTTCTTTGCTTTTCACTCGAGGTGTTTCAGAGTTAGGCTTAGTGTGCACAAACCTAGAAGAATCCGACCTTTCAAAGAGGGGTGAGAAAGTGCCAACACAACACATCCAGACAGCTGGAGTCTCAGACAAACCGCAGGTCTGATCCACAGCCCCCCACTCCCCATTTCTCCCTTCACCAAAAGCCGGAGTCTGTAGCTGACAAACACAAACTCTCCTGAAAGCCACTTCCCACCCAAAAGGTGGCACTGATGAGCCCACACCAGCACCCTAATGGCTTTGGCTTTACTCAGACTCAGGACTGCTTCTCCACTCCTGTGCGTTTCAATGCTCGGATGCTGTCTGCATCTTCCCACACAGCTCAGAGAACCACTATCACCTCTGCAATGAAGCACACTTGGAAATGTCACTCTGATGCTACAACTTTTGGCATCTTTTTCCTTCAATTCTGTTTAAACTCAAGGAACAAGTCAGCCTAGTGTCAGTTTGAGAACTACTATCTTAGGAAATAAAGCATAAACAGATGACACTTTAATTATACAAGTAAACATCCCAATCCTGGCAAAGGGGGACATGTGAGTGACACAGAAACCACAGGCTGCTACCACCAAGGTGCATGATATATACAATACATCTTCAGGTTCCTTCAGCTTATGTCAATATATTTACACGTTCTTTATGGAAAAGGATGTGTAAAAAAAAAAAAGCTTCTTCATTTATAAGATGGAGAAGCCAACAGACAAGTAAGTAACATGCCATCATGAGATTGAGTTAAAGCTCAGGGGTAGAGCTGTGAAATATTTTGGTACTTTGGGAGGTGATGCAGGGTATTTCAGCAGCAGCTGAAATACTTAAGGATATCCTTGTCCATGAAATGCATGACTCCACGTTACTCATTCCTAAGATAACAAATAATATCAGTAATAATTATGATTCCTCTGAAAGTTTTGGTATTCCCTGGAGAGAAAGTCTTGCCAACAAGCAAATCTGACATTTTCCTACCTTCTTTAACTGTGTGGTACTCGTGAGATAGCCAGGGCAGAGAAACCTGTCTGAGGTCAGCAATATGCCACCAGGGCTGCCTAGAGCAAACCAAAGGCAAACCCAGCCCCAATGTGAAATAGTTGCTTTCATGTCCCCTCACTCTCATGCCTGAAGGCCCTAACACTGAGCCTAAAGCTCTCATCCCTTTCCCCTCACCTTTCCCAAGAGACTTCCCCAATGTCTAAGCCATGTAGTGGCTCCCTGCTCTTATTGCATCCTCCCAAGCTGTAAATCCAACCAGCAGGAAGCACAGTATCAGATCCTTTTCCAAAAGAATCTCAATAAATTCTTCCTACTGTTTTACTCAACAGGCATTTCAAGAGCAACAGCAGAAGCAGGCCAATGCAAAACAAACATTGATGAAAGAACAACTGGTGTGCATATCAAACGGCTCCATCTCCCCGTGCCTCTGCACTGCATCCCTAGCGTGACCCATGAAGCTGTGAGCAGTGAAGACTCAGATTAACCCCCTTTGGAGGGGAGAGGGCAGCTAACACTGTCTCCCAAACTGCCACTAAACCTGACCAACCTGGCCTAAAGCTGCATTTCTGAACCATTTCTGTGACCATCAGGGTGGTGACCACTAGGACCATAGCCTGTACTCTCGGGGACAGCACTGGGAAACATGGGCCAAAGGGCTTTGTGCTGCCCTTGAACCAACTACATCCTGGCAGAGCTTCATACAGATGCGAAAACACTACCAGTTTGGCCAGTGGGGATGAGGCTGGCCCAGTGCAGCCTCTGATGCCTACAGCACTCATGAGACTGCTGCCATTGCTGGCCACAACTGGAGTAAAAACCCTGCAGTGTCAACCTGTGCATTTAAACCAGTACTTACCATCAGAAAATAATCTCTCTCCTTTCTCCATCACGGTTCAAGTCATGAGCAGCACGCTATTTACAAGCACCTGGAAAGGAAAAACCGATATTCAGGCAGTTTCAGACTTCTCTAATGCAATCTTTTCCCCCTGCAGGTGCCTAATTTGCCAAGGTTTAGTGGCTGTAAATTTAAGGCTACTGTGTTTTCCTGCCATGCTATTTTATTCCTGACTTCATTTCTTCAAAGGAATACTGCTGCACCAAAGAAGTCAATTTATGACTGATATTTTTGAGCTCCAGCTCCAACAGCCACATGAAAACATAGGAAAAAAAAAAAGAAATCTAATTTTTTTTTCTTTTTAATAGATTTTTCTTAGCCATTGGGACTGCAAAAGGCTTGATCCATGGGCCACCTTAGACAGCCCTGGGAGGTTAGGGAAGAAGCTTTGGTGGTGGGAGGGGGATATCTGCAGCAGGATGAAGGTGGCTGTGTAGAGCGTGAGAGCTCAGTTAAGGCCACTGGCACTTGGCTTTTCCTCACGTGGGCCCAGATTTGTTTATCCCCGTGGCACAACTGCATGCTCCACTGCTGCATCCTGCTAATAATCGTTACAGGGCAGCTCCAGGCTGAGGGCTGCTCCCCTCCCTCCTTCTGAGCACAAAACTAATAGGAGATTTAAATGCATGAAACTGTGCCTGAGGAGTCGGGTGGGCCAGGCAAACTTTGATGTAAAATAATGCCATGGCATCCTCCTGAAAGATACTGTGACCCCAAACATCTCCCTGAATTATGTATAAAATACATTTAATACTTCCATCTGAAAGCAACCAGCATATTCAACACACAAAGGTGTTTAAAAAGAAAGAAACAAACAAATGCGCACCTCATCAACATAGGAAGCCTCTAACATAACTATATAAAACAGGATTGATATTATACACTAGATTAATTGAATTCCATTTCTTCACCTTCTTCCAGAGGAGGAAAAACATAGTGTGGGGTTTTTTACCTTGATTTCCACTTTCCAGATTGAGGGGCTGGAGACACATGACTGAAGTCACCCTGGTCTGCATTGTTTCAGTCTAACGTCACCAAAACCCACTGGAGTCTCTACAGAAGAGGCATCTCTGTAGCACCTCGTCAGGATTACACTGACCGGTCTCTCCTCTCCAGTTCTATAGGAGCATTTTGCAGCCCCGGCCAACGTCATGAAACTTCTGCAGCTCCCCTGAACCTCAGCCCAGAGCTGTCCAAAACTTGGATCAAGCTTATAAACCTCAGACAAGTTTTAAGCTGATGATGAATTAAGGTACAAAGTGAATGTTTTCTACTCCTGGAATTTTTTATTAAAACTCCTGAGTTTCCAAAATGGACAGATAATCTCTAACTGAGTAATTAATTACTTTACCTGTCTACTCTTGGTGCTGTAAGCCATCCATTGATGGATCCCCATCATCAGAAGGCACTCAGTACCTGACCACTTTTCTTGAAGTTTTGGAGGTGGTGGTATTTTAATGATTTATTTTCACAAGAACTGCTTGCCTTGTACCTCTGTTGGAAGCAGTTTGTTCCAGAGACTTGACATTTGGAGGATAGATATGGGTCTTGTGATCATTTCTGATCCCTCACAGAAAAATGCACAACAAATTAAAATGATGTTGCATTTCAAATCCTATCACTGGAAATAAAACTCATCTTTTCTGGGGGGAAAAAGAAAAATAGATCAGCCATTTAAATCCAGCTGGGAAGAAGCAATTCTAAATTTCTGATTTATTTCTTCTAGGACCCTTTTCAGCCAGCTCTGGTTGGAGAAAAGCCTGGCCATTTCGGAGCTGAGCAAAATACTGCACAGCAGCGCCCTTAAAATCCAGAAAGAAGCCCCTGCCAAAGTTTAAGAGCAGCATTTGGGTCTGATAAAGTTACAGGTGTGCTCCTTGACTGCTGAGTTTCTGGGAACACATCTGTGCTTCCATTCGCTCTTGCATGGAGGAAGCAAATCCCAGGTATTGGGGAGTATGTGCCTGAAAATCACATGTTAAAAAGAACCCTGGGGAGCAGAAGGCAGAAAGGGAAGGAGCTTTCTTGTGCTGTATGGGTTCTAACCGTAACTATTTCTAGCCTGCAGTTTGCTGCTAGAGACTCTCTTCCATAGTTTTTAAGTCTGTTAGTGCTAAGGTCTCACCTTGTCCTAGGTTTACGTGATGCCATGCCAGATGTGGGGTCTCAGCAACACACCCCTGTAGCATATAAACCACATCTTTTATATGGAGTCACCCCATCTATAGGTTGCCTACAAAAATTTCATTTCTTCCAGTAATGGCCTTTTCTAAAATTTACCAGGCAAGGGCAATAACTAAAATAACCTGTTTTAACTAACTAACTAACCTCATTTTTAACTAACCTAAATGTTAATCCTTGGCTGGCTTCTGTGATTCAGCAAATGTCTCTCAACCCCACAGGCATAAGTATGGTGCTGTTTAAGACACTGCCTGTCTGAACCAAATGTGCATGAGTGAGAGTATGCCAGCTCATGGGGCACTGAGAGCCCCTCGTGCCTAAATTCAGCCAGGTATAGAAACATCATTTCACGTTTTGTCATAATTCGTTACTACTTCAACACTGTAGCCATTACTATCTGCTATTAAAAAGTGATCATAGCAGGTGTGTGATTTTTTTTGGCCACCATACACAACAAAGACCATCCAAGGAAACTCGAAACTGATCAAGGGAAAGCCAAGAGGGAAGAAGAAAAGAGATGGGTTCAAGCTAAGCAATGGGTTTAAGGAGCTTGTTTCTCCCTGTGCAGACTTCTGTTGGGACACACAGGAAGATCCAGAGGGATGATGACAATTTATACCTACTGAGGTGATGACTCTTAATGCCAATATCACAATAAAACTTCACTTTTCCCCTGCCCATTGTTAGTCTTGACTATTTGTGCTGCAAGTTTTTTGAAGCAGAAGATTCTGATCTCCCAACCAGTTTAGTGCTGTGGGATCACAAATGCAGCATAAGCTTCCAGGCAATAGTGCAAGGCAAGTAATAAAATATTTATCTTCTGCCACTTTCTGTGCTTGTACGCTCTGCAAAGGAAGCCATCAAAACTAGAACCACCAATAAGTCTTCCAAAGGAACAAAACCAAGCTGTTACATTCACATCTCTCTCAAATACAAAAGTTTTAGCACCCTGACCTATTGCAAAACATTTTCATTTCTTACATAACAATAAAAAAAAATCAAATTTCCAACTGAAACAAAAATAATTATAGATACTAACAAAGCTTCCACAGCTTGGAAGATAGGAGGGCTTTTCATAATGGCATTTATCAAGACGAAACCTATACAGGATATATGATGCTCAGAGGAGGGTCCCAAACTTACCTGCAGGGAACTCCAAGCTTCATGAAAGCCTCAGCATCTGGAGTCACAGGATTTTCATGAACTCCAGGGAGGTGAAAGTAGCACATTCCCACCCATTGTGGCAATCCTCACCTGTACTTCTTCCCTTCAAACAGTAAACCTGAGGCTGATAAATTGTTACCCATAATTTAACCCATTCTTTTAGAGCATTACAGGAGCTACAGACATTTTTAGAGCATTAAAGAAGCTACAGACATTTTTTATATAACACCCCAATCACTGGAAACTTAATTGCTCTTTCTTCCTTGCTGGAAAAGCTTCCTTGATGTACAAAGCCCTGCATGCTCATATGGTCTGAACACTTCAAGTCTCAAAAACTACTGAGTCTGTGGGGTTATCAGAACTAAAATAAGGTTTCCCTCCACTCTTACCATGCCAGACCTGACACTCTGGGAAAGATCAGCACATCTCCTTTCAAGCATTAAACAGAAAAGTTTGTCTACTCGTAACATGTAGCAGCAGTAAAGAAAGTAGCCCAATGTAATGTGTTCATCCCTTGCAAATATGAGGTGAGGAAAAGACCATGTGTCTGTACTTACCAGAAGGCAGAAGGAGCAGATTCCTGGTGCTTGTGGTGGCAGTGGAGGACATGGAAGAGCTTCTCCAGCAGCAACTCATGGAGCGCAAAGACTGGAAGGCCATGGCAAGACATGCTTTGCAGGGCATCTCCTCCGCTGTCGGGTCTCCATTGCAGCTATTGCTATTTAATGCTGATGCCAGGCCTGCTGCTGCTTTTGTCCAGAAATACCAAGGCACAACCCATCCCTGCACATCAGAGCCTTCTGGGTGTCTTCTTATCCAGCCCCTGCACAGCATGGTGCCTGCTTTCAGCACCTGGCGGAGGCTTTGCCAGTGGGCAAACATAACCAAAGGGCAGCTGGAGTGACAGCAGTTGCAGGGGAGGGCAGCTGTTGCAGACTTAGTTAGCTGAAAGCAAAGCTATGCTTCCCAATACTGCTAGCCAAAGGGAGAAGCTGCTTGTATTTCTGGCCCACCATATCCCAGTTTTGGGGGTGAGCAGGGACTGCGATGTCGGACAGGCAAACACTCCCTACCACTAAGTTAACTGGCTTCAACCAGTGCAGCTCCTCTACAAGGTACACAGCCAACGGACCTTCCCCACCCATCCCTCTTTGGATCTTCTGGTTGCTACCTTATTGTAAGAAAGGAAGCAAATTGATTTAGGCTCTAACAAAGAAGTTAACCCAGGAATTTCTGCCCATTAATCACTTCATGCCATGCTCTGGTGTTTTCCTTTGTTCAAACTAAAGACAAATGCAGGGCTAGGCACATCCCATCTTGGGAGTGAAGGTACCCCACAACATTTTGATGCCACAGGACTTTATGAAATACAAGATTTTACAGTAATGGTATTATGGTTATGTATCAAACTGGAACAGGGGATAATAAAGCACCATGTGGCTTGCCAGTGATCGATCAGCACCACCAGGAATATTTCAAATTTGCACAACAGCAGTAGCTGCCAAGGTCAAGGAGGCTACAAGCACAAGGAGGGCTTTTTGTAGCCACTGGTCCCAGGGAACCCAAAGCAAGCTTCAGCACAGAGCCACATCTCCACAACAGATCCAGACTCTCTGGAAACCAAAAGGCAACAGAAGGAAAGCACCCTGGAAGAAGTGTTTCCAACACAGAACAACTGACTTGGGGTGGCTCAAAGCTGGCCACACAAGCATAACTTCCCTTTTTCCTCTATTGAGGTAATTAAGGTTAAAAACAGGTCTTAGTAAAAGACCTGCAGCCTTGAAAAATGAATACATTTTCTGCAGTGCATCAGGATTGCTCTCTTCATCTCAGTAGAAAACATCCTTTGTTTCCCTCTGTAGGAAAAGTAGAAGAGTCAAAGCTGCAGCCAGTCAAACCATGAGATGGGAAAAGGGGTCCCCCACATCTGGCAACACCACGGTGCCAGCAAGATGAATGGTGCTCAAAGGCATTGATTGTGCCCACAGCAAGCACAGAGAGGAGTTCCTTGTATCCCAAGCTTTAATTGCACAAAAGAAGAAACAAATAACCTACAGGCCGAAATGATCAGAGAAGGAAGGAAGTGAAAGGCAGTGATTTCCCCCTCCTTGTAGCATCAGAACTAATTTGTGCTGCTGGAACTTGCCTCAACACAGAGCCCTCCCTTGTACCTTCTCAGGTCTCTGCCAGGTTCACTCCCTACAGGCAGGACAGTGCTCAGCAGAGGAGTTTTTCCCCAGGGAGCAGAAGCAATGGTGACACGTGTGGCCATGCAAGACCTCACGTCGCCCCACAGCCACTGCGCACTAGCCCTAAGGTATGTGAGGGAAATCCTGTAGCATTCCCAGCTGAACCTCCCATATCCCAGATCATGGCAGTGGGAGAAATGGATCCTTTTGGGAGCTTGCTATGGGATGGGCTTTAAGTGTATTTTGTTAAGGCACTTCAGAATCATTTGTCCCTCTATTAGGACCCAGCTATATTGTCAAGTCCCAGGTGTCACATCAGAAAGGATGTGGGAAATCACTGTGAGCAGTTCCTAAGACATCATTTCACAGTTCCACAGCAGAGGTCATCATACTGCATTACTGCATTTAAATGTGCAGACTTGATTCTAGTTGTGAATATATTTCATCATCTTCTTGGACTGGCCACTGATTCTGGCCTATTGTCCAATTCCTTGAAGTACTTTCTAAGACCTTGGTAATTGAAATGCTGAGGTAGAAAATTACTGTATTACAAGCAGGCAAATTCATGCTGAGAGGAGAAGTGAATTGACCTGGAAGGTTGCATCCATCCATGACACAGCTGGGAGCAGGATGCTGGCTCCTGCTGCTGAGGTCACCACTCCCAGGCACAAAGCATCCCTAGTCACCCAGAGGACATTTGAAATGTGGTGTTGTAAGCTTTTATAGCAGCAATGGTCTTTAGAGTTCAATAGCGCTTATAATTGAATTCTTTAAAAGGATTATCTTGTCCTCAGTAACTCATCACTTCCCTGGACTGGCCCTTTCATTTGCATTTTTTCCCCCACTTTGGATAAGATTTGAAACCCAGCAATGTTCTTGTTTGCATAAACAAACAAGCCTCAAATATATAAATAACTATTCACATTCTTTTCATTTATATTCAAGTATTTCACAAGGCACCATGGCAGCCATTAGAATTTCTAAATGCTTTTAGAAGTAATGGCTTGAATTTTTCTGTGTCTTTTACTGAAACTGATTCCCAAACTCCTCTCTGCTGATAAGCGAGGACTGGTGATAGCGGTCCCGTGAGGCAAAGTCTGCGTTCTCCTCGGTGACCTGTGTGGTCTCCATGCCAACTGTTGCAAAGGACGGTGTCACCACGATCTGCTCCTTGGGAGATGGCCTTCTCCTGCAAACAGAGCAGCAGAAGCGCCTACATTAGCCTTTGTTTGCCAACCATTAGCAGACATGCCCTTGGCTGTGTAAACAAGGCAGGGCGCTTCATGAAGAGGCTAAATCCTTCTCAACACCCTTGGGAGGTACGCAGCTAATCTAGAAACATTTTTCTTAGAAGGCACAAAAAAAATACACTCCCTTTCCCCAACAAACACTGGGATATATACATTTTTCTTAACAAATTATTTTCCTCATTGGACATTGGCTATGGCAAACACTTTCCACACTGTGCAGGAAAAAAAAGGAGCATGAAGCGTTCCTAATGAAAAATACCCATCTGACAGTTTCCTGTGCTCTGGTGTATAGTTATTTTTGTAACTCTTTTAAATAAAAGAGGAGGTTTTTCTACAATCTCTTTATCCTAGAGGCTGATTTTAAGAAAACTTCATTGCATATCTCCAAATCAAAAACATGATTGCTTATAGCAGCAACTCAGACCTCACTTAGCTCTTTAAGAGCCTTTGAAGCGTCAAGGATCCTTGGTTGCTTCCAGCTCTCTTGCAGACCAATGGGATTTCTTCTCTATCTCCAATTAATTAAAATATCTCTCCCAGATTTCAAGAAACAGAGTTTACAATCAACCTCTAAATTACTTCAATGCAATTTCTTACAGTGTAGCAAAGGTGGACTTCAAAATGACCCATCTGACCTCCAAGCACAGTTGAAATTGTCTTTGTGCAAGCATGAGCAGAAGCCCCGGCATTGGGAGAAGGTGACCAAGCTGGGTGGCTGACTCAGAGATTGTACTTCTGGAGGAGAGTGAAACAGGATCATTTTCTGCCTTGGGCACTCATCGGCTCCCTACTCAGTCCTCCTCAGCAGCATCTCTGCTCATTGGTAGCACTGATCGAAGCACTAAGGACTGTGCCTGTCTGGTAACTTGCAGGATAAAATTCCCCTGTGACAACAGCACCTCTACCCATGAGAAGTGGAGCTGCCTCTCCAGGAGGGACAGTTTCTCCTTTCCACGCATGGCAACTCTCCATGAAGCCTCACACCTCAGCCAGCCTCCCACAGGGAACCTCTGACAATGGGCAGAAGACAGAGATGAGAAGCACCAACGGACAACCAGGCAGAAAATCCTCCTGGATACTGAGGTGGAACTGGATAGGCAAGTGTCAGGGATATGAAACAGTGAGGTCTGACTCACTGTGCCATTATTAACTCTGGCAGTGCTTCAGCATGGCCCCATGCACCCTCTTCCCATTCTCAACTCCTTACCCTTGGCTTGGACTCATACCACCAGTCCAACAGATGCTGTGAAAGGGGACGAAGAACAACCCCTTACTTCAAATGAGATGCAGAAAACATGATGCATACCCTCTGCACTCCCTCACTTCTCTTCTGGGTAGCCTGTCTAACCCAGAGTCTCATCCCTTCATGCTTAGGTAAGTGTGCAGCTTTGCACAACTGCCATGAAAGGCAGCAGTAGCTGCATGAACAAAGCTATTCACGGCAAGAGGTGTGCAGAACAGGTGGGTCTTCAGGGACTCGGTCCCATACTTAGAGACACCCACTGGTCTGGCAGAGAGAGGGATGGATGTGATGCAAGAGAATCAACTTGTCCATTCTTGGCCATGCCGCAGACCTGCCATGAGGACCTGAGAGGTCCTGTCACCCCCACTTTCCCAAGCCACTTCTGCTACCAAAGGCATGTGGCCATGTTGGTAGGGATTGTGGGCAGAGGCAGGAGCTGGCAAGACAGGCATGGGCACATGCCAATACGCTTAAATGCCTGGACTTCCACGTATTTTAACAAACCCGCCAAATTTGCACATATAATGCGCAGCAGCTTATGTTGTGCAGCCCTTACTTCTGTGTCCACCCACTGCAACAAAAAAGCTACTCAACAGATAGAGAACCTCAAAACCCCACTGCATTGTACAGCAGCAAAGATGGTCACTATCCTCTGTAGGAAACCCAGATGTGATGGAATTAAGAAGATGAAAACAGACTAACAAAACTAGTTAATAAGAAACCAAGCAAAACCCTCAAGGTCTTCTGGAAGGAAACCCCCAATAGAACACTGCTGCAGTCCCATACAAACTCAATACTGAACCGTTTCCTCACTGAAGACCTTGTTTATTGTATCTGCCCTCCAGCTATTGTGGCTTCCTTCCAAATTCCTCTCTGAAACTTGAGCACTGCTGCCACGTGTGCCTGTTCCACTACTACCAGAGTAATTTGCTTTCATTGGATGCTGGGTGCAAGAGATGGAGTTTCCCATTTCTCATTTCCTACCAGATTTTCCAGTTAAGCTTGAGCCACCAAGGTTCAGCATAGACCTTTAGGGTAAGATAAAGCTCCAGGCACCATATAGTTATCATCTGACAGGTCCATGCACAAGGCAGAGGTGACTCCTGCTTCCCCACTTATGTGGCCAGGCATATGCCAGGCTAACAGGAGCAGTATTAAGTAAGAATAACTTAGACTACGCAAGAAAAGCCAGACAGACTGCTTAAGGTAATAATCAAGTCAATTCTTCTACCCCTCTGTGCATGTTAGCGCACAGCCTTGAGCACTGCCTCGATCACTAACAAATGACAGGTACCAACCTGCACGAGGTGATCCAAACTGACTTCATCCAGCCAAAGAAACTGAAATTTTCTGCTGCTCCTACAGAGAAGAGACATGAGAAGTCAGTATGCTGCTAATTCTCTCATAATAGCATCATGCTGCTGAATTTTTGCATAAATCTCAAACCAACATGCTTATTATTAGCTTTCAGTACACAAAGATTTTGCAATGGTGAGAACACTCTTGCAGTCTCCTCACACACTGCAGCTTTTGAATGATTGTCAAGAAACTTCAACCAAATTTCCCATGGAGAACAGCTGTCCTTTCCCAGACTGACAGCTTGTGAAAACGCCAGTAAAGCCATGAGCAACCCACAGACACCCACTACAGTACCTTTTCCTCCCTGGACTACAAAGATCATTCCCACTGCAGGGATGGGGATTTGGGAAGAGTCGTTCAGCTGACCTCAGCCAGGGTGGTTGTGGTCTCACTATTCATTCCCTCTTGTCTAACCCCTTGGAGAACTGGCTTATTTTACTATACCAATACTATTGTTTTCTGATTTCTCTGCAGAGTTACATGGAAGGGAAGTGCTGGAGCTAGCAGCAAAAGCAGCAGGAGAAGTTGGTGGTGAGGGAAAGAGAAAAGAGCACGGACCCAACAGTGCCTGCTAGATTTGTCTTAGGCTACTGGGGAGGAAGAGAGAGGACAAGGGATGTGTCAAAATAACAGAGTTACAACTAACTTTTGGTTTCTCACAGTCTGGGTTTCTGAAATCTAGTACCTACCTACCTAGTGTCTAATAATCTGTCATCTAAATAAACCCCAGTAGCTACTTCTGCATTGGCTAAAGGATGTACGAAGTCAGGTTCTTTTGACTTCTCTCATCTTAGACAACAAACTGTACACCCACATCTGCCGGTCCCTGTGCATGCACACACCTATGTATATGTAGGCATGTAGGCATGTATGCACCCACATATGCATATATACTTAAGTACATGAGTACACACACAGTGTGTGTGTATCACCCTCTCCCTTCAGAGACAGGCCAGGCCAAACCCCTCCTGAGGCCGTGCCAAGCAGCTGTAGGCTCTCCTGAGCTGCTTTCTGAATGTGCTTCACTGCTTAATTTTGAACTGGTTTAAGCTGATCACATGCACAGACCTCTCTAATGCCCTCTGCCTAGAAGTATTTTCTCATATTACATTCCCAGCATATTCAGCCTGCTTAGTTCTGTGATCAAAAGGCTCTCTTGTTCTTTAGTTACGAGCACTGAGATTTAACGAGATACTCTTCATAACTCCCATTTTCCTCAAAGTTTTCTTAGGTGGGTTTAGATTGTTTAATTAAGTTAATTAAAACATATTTATGGAAGGTTTTTCTCATTGCTGTGATATATTTGCAATCTGCCCTCCCTGTTAAGTCTTAGTATTAATACCGAGTTTTGTCATTTAAAGTACAATATAATAAAGCAATAAGCACGGTGTTCAAACTATCACATCAATGCTACCCACAGTTAGAATCCAATACAAAATTAGAGTCAGAGAGAAAATGTATTAAGACTAGCACTGAAACAAAACCTCATCATTCACTGTGTCACCTGCATATTAAACGCAAGAGTCTCAAATCCTAATTAAGTTAAATTTAAGCTTAATGAATTTTTAAGCAGATTTAATAATACAGAAAAAAAAGTAATACTCACCAAGGGGGAGCCCTGGGCTCACTTGGCCAATGTAGAAATACAGAATAACTGCTGCACCCAGGCTGATAAGGGTGTAAATCCATTGAATGACAAACATTATGATGAGGGACATGATGGCCTGTTAAAAAGACACCGTTTGGGTTTATCTCAGAGTCCGTTAGATAACACAACGATGACAATCTGACAGATCTTCTTCTGCAAAGCCCAGTGGCTCCATTGGTCTCCTGCTGTGGCCCTGTGGGAGAGCTGGCAGTACAGCGTCCAGGGAGGACTGCTCACTTTCAGACACAGCCTGACACTGGCTCAGCAGTATGTTCCTCAACCTGGCAATACAAGCATGCATTGCATCTCTAACAGAAACTCTTTGATAACTGGGACAGTGCCGGGGCTTTCAAGTTGTTACAAGAGCATCAGTAAATACTCTTTCACCCCCTCCCCCAAAGGCTGGAGTTGGGTTTTAAATGCATGCAAACCAAGTGCTTTGATGGCATCTCTGCACCTCGTTCTTTCTCAGGGTCTTCTTGGGAGCACTGTGTAAGAGACATGCACAGTCAGGACCCAGGACACAGACACTCAGAATTATCCTAATGTGCATTTCCTTTTAGGTGCCTCCTTCCTAATGACATCCTAGGATGGGAACACAACAGAGGATCTCCTTGCACAAGACCTGCTGCGCAGCCCAGGTCCTGCTCGTGGGAGGAACAATGCCAGCTGCAGTCAAATAGGTGGATGGATGCTCCTGAGTACTGGTGGCTGATGCTGGTGGTGCAGCAGGACCCCTGAGGAGCCACATCATCTCCTGCCTGCAAAGCACTCTGTGGTGTGGCTTCTGGTCACATGTAGAACATTTTCACCCAGTGTTTTCTGAAAAGATCTGGGTATGGCATGGCTGAAGTTTCTTGATAATGAAGTTCCCATGTTATAGGGAGCCTCTTTTGGTCTCACTGTTAAAAGGAGGGGCAACACAGGTTTACAGTGTCATCTTCAGCAGGACGGAGGTAGCTTTCAGTGAACCACCCTGAGTCCTAGAGGCAACGTGGGCCCTCAGGTATCTGCTTAGGCTATTCCAAGAGGAGTATCCAGAGGCTCATCAGCTCAGGAGGTTGATTTGGCTCAAATGACATATGAACAGGGGGAGGGGTGGCATCTTTATGGGTGAGGTTGGGAGCAGCAAAGGGCAACATGCAGAGAAAGAGCTAAATGAGTCCAGACTGACATGATCAGTGAAGCTCGAAGAGAGAGGGCAGAGGGGAAATGAGCAAGGCTGAATATATGCATCTGATTTTTGCTTCTGTGATTTTATTTTGCACCGTTGATTCCTTCTCAGCTCAGCTGCAACCTCCTCACAAGTCTGATATTGACAGGAAACCAAATCTGTCTTAATGAACATGTCAGTCATCTCCATAAGTAAACTCCCCTGTGAAGGCAGACTGCTGACTGCTCCACAATGACACACCCTTGGGAGCCACATTAGTTACTGAGCCCAGAGACAGCATCAGTGTACAACCTCCTAAAGATGTCATCGCTAGAGAGGAGCCTCCACCCCTTGTGCTGCAGTCCCATGGGAGCCCTTCGCCAGGAGCTGGCTGCTGGCTGCAGCAGCAGTGAATTTGAAAAGTAGGTGTCAAACTCCACCTGAGGATTAAACTAAAAGGGTATGGTGTGTTGTTTGAGTGGGTTTGTTGTATTTCACACACAGCTATGAAATCCCCATCCGTGCAGCAAAGCCATACGGATCATTCATTATGCATATCTGACCCTTTCCCTGTCACCTGCCCAATAATCCATCTTCCTAAGATGAATTTAAATGTCTTAAACTCCTCAGTGGCTTGAGACAGAAGCTATTTAAAAGTTATTTATTCTTTAAAGTAATGTGCTGAAGGAATGCTCCACTTTCCTCCCTCAAAAGATGGAACTTCACTGCTGGGCTGCTGGACTCAGGGAGGTCAGCACTAATGAAACCTCACCCCAAACTTGCAGAAAGTGGCTTATAAATAAAAGCAACAAGATGTCAGACATGCAACGCATGGGGGGGTTTTGTGTGGTTTTGTTTTGTTTTGTTTTGTTGGGGGGGGGAGTGGTGTTTGTTTGGTTTGGGTTATTTTGCTGTTGTTGTTTTAATTGTATGTTATCTGATTTTCTCTGAATTTGAACTGCTGGTTGCATAGTATCTTGAGTACTTAATTCAGGTGACCTGGAATACTAGAAAAAAATCCATTTTAAAGTATTGGAGTGCATTTACAGTGCAGTAAGTGAGGAATTTCCTTATGTTTTCTACAATTACAAACCAATGTTCAAAATAAAAGAAAATTACTTACACCAGCAAAGGAAACCCAGTGATTGCAGAATTTAGAGTAGATGGAATCTGCTACTTGCTGAATTCCCAGCTCTGAATAATGTTGCTTTAGAGATGATTCTACAGAGGAAGACAAAAAAAAAAAAAGATATAGAGACATAAAAAAGAGCTATAATGTGGGGGTTTTTCTCGTACTTTATATTGTCAGACTCCAGAAAACCAAAGCAGAAATTCTAGCTGGCAGCTTGAAATGGCAGAGTTAAAGCAATACAGCTAAAATGAAAACAGAGAAGACGTGCAAGAAAAATAAAAGTTACCAACTCTGGTACTGAGTTCATTTGAAGGCAACATCTGACTACCTCTGCTTCAGCTTCCCTATTTGCAACAGAAAAGAAATAAAGCTTTTCTCTATTGGAAGGGTTTATGAAGTTTATTTGACTAATACTGATAAAACCCCAGCACTGAGATGACAGATTCCAAGCAAACCCAAGGTATCAAATATCCACACCACCAACAAAACATATTCAGACATCTTAGCACTGGATGTCGAATTAACAGACTCCACTTGCAGCATGAGGACCACTTGCATTTTGACAGCTTGAGTTTTAGACTCATATGGCTGCATCTCTCCTACCCCACAGCAGGAAGAAGTAAACCCCAAGATACTCTCAAAACCTTTTAAATGTACAGTGTTAAGCGTGCATGTGTAGAATAATGAGTATATAGTAAACAAGTCTATACTAAATATACTCCTGCCTGCTTTCCTGTTATTAATCTTCCATAGGAAATTGCACTGGAACATCTTCTGAGATGCACTGTGATGAACTTTACCCTTACCTGGAATAAATGATATTATTGCTATGAATCACTGAATGACAGCCATGTATAAAGCTAGTTTCATGCCTGCCTTCAGGAAAGCACTGAGAGGACCATGATTATAAATCATTCCCCCATGAGCATGGAGATGTCCATCTTCTACTGCCCTTACCTTGTCCCCTCTGGCTGGGCAGTGCCGGCAACTCACTGCAGAGCTGCTCCTCTGGCCCCAGCAGCCATGGTGTCTGCTGGGCATCCACAGCAGATGATGAGCATGGACCCATGTCACACTGATGGCCCTGCTCAGCCAGGTCCTGTTGGCTCTCATTGTGAGGTTCTACAGTCTCATCACAGCTGTACTGAGCTGGGGGAGCATCATGTCGAAGATCCAGGAGAAAGCTGTCTTGCAGTGTCTTCTTGGCTGGCTTCTTTGCTTTCTTTTGCTTGAGCTCTTGAGTTAAACTCTTGGCCTCTCCTTTTTTGCAAGTACCTGGCTCACTACGAAAGGGTTTAAAAAGCTGGTCCATGTCTTTTTTGAATTCCAGCAAGGTGCCGTTTGATCTGCTTTGAATTACTCCATCTGCTGCACGGCTGGAGGGCTTGTTGAAAATTAAAGGCTGGGAAGAGTGAGCAGGTCTAGTGTTTTCCATCTGGGTCTCATCAGGTTTCTGTTGAATGTTGTAGCTCAAGGAGACTGAGAAATAGGAATAATCTACAGCAATATATGTCAACATGAAGTTAATGGTGACTATGGGCGCAAGAACATTCACTTGCCCGATGAAGACAAAAGCCATGGTGATGAGACTTGTTAGGCAAATTGCAGCCACTGGAGTCTTGTTGGGTCCTTTCTAGTTCATAAATAAAACAAACTTGTATTAATATTAATAACCTTGAGCCTCACCATGAGGATTCACCATTTGCTCAGCTGCCTTGTGTAGTCTACAGTACCCTCTTAGTCATGAAATGCATGCATGTGCAAGCAGAGGCTCACTAGTTTAATAAATCAAAGAATAGTCTGGAAGTGAAAAGCTGCTGAGCTCCCATCTCACCTCTGAGCCTTACTCAAGCTTTGTCTTTGGAAAATCCATCCACTCTCATTCCATATGGTAAAACAATGTCATTAAAGCAGCAATAAACCTTCAGAGAGATTTGCAGGGCTTATGGGAAATCTGGCAATAAAACATGTTGATTAGAGTTAACTGTTTGTCTCTAATTCATTTCTACAGGTCTCCACATCTTTGCCTACCCAAAAGGCTCCTGCCCAATGCCATTGGAAAGGCTTTGATTGCATAGAGCAAAGGCACCTTCATATCAGCAGCTTCTGTCCTGCCACAAGGCTGAGTTAAATTCATGGTCTGCTGCATCTCTGCACTTGGGGTTTCTCTCCTTCCATTCACTCAAGTTGTATCTGCCCAGCAGCAGGGAGAAAGCAGTAGAGAGGTTAGATAGTCAAGGATGCTGTAGGGTGGGAGTCAGGCCACACACCCTGGGTGTGTGTCAGGAAGGCAGGCAGCCAGGAGAAACACTATCTGCTCTCCTCCTTTGGGCTGAGGTGAAGGTAGAGAGAAGTGCAGAAAAGGAGACAAAGCAAATGGTATCAAGGGTATAAAGACTTAGGCCATCAGCTCACGAACTTTAACCCCAGGTCTAACATGCCTTTCCTTGCGCCAGTCACTGCCTTGCCATTTCAGTAACCGAGAAGCCTGTGCAGGCTGCATAAAGACCTCACAGGAAAATATCTTACAAGATATCTTACAAAATATCTTAGGTTTTCACTTACTGCATGTGCTTCTTTAATAAACAGACAGCTCATATGGAAACTATTTCTATTTCCTCCACTCTTATTTATTAATAAAAAAGGGGACTAGTTCTGGACCTTATGC
Source organism: Galbula dea (assembly GCA_013399015.1). Taxonomy (NCBI): domain Eukaryota; kingdom Metazoa; phylum Chordata; class Aves; order Piciformes; family Galbulidae; genus Galbula; species Galbula dea. The sequence goes on from VWZX01009006.1 coordinate 93,933, forward strand.
CTTTTCACAATGAAACAGAAATACGGGGACAAAGGAACACAATTCTCAGAGAGAATCTTCAGTATCAGAAAGACATATTGAGATGGGGAACAGATGGAACAATCCCAGGATACCTCTGGCTTGGATTTAACTCTATAGAAAAGTTATGTCCTTCCCATCAGCTGGGTTACAGGGACTACAACACTTTCTTCAACCACAGAAAAGAACTGATATGAAACAGACTGGTAAAGGGCAAATTAAATTTATTAACTTTCCATAAACCAAATCTAGACAATTTTCAAAGTGGCAGGGAGAAGGAAGGGTGAGAAGTGATCTGCCTTCAAGCCCTCTTTTTGAGCCCTTTCCCATCATGGCACTCTGCCCAGACAGAGTTCAGACCAGGAAATTTCACGGAAAGACAGAAAACTATCAGAGAAGAGAGAGATCAACTTTGCAGTCAGCTTTGCTAAATCACTGAGAATTTCACAAGGGTTGCCAAGTGGAGAACAGCCTGTTCTGGGATCGCCTGACAACTGCCTTCGGGAGCTGGAAGTTTTTTGCTGTCCTTATTGTTCCTGCTTCCCCTGTAATTATTGTTAGTACTGTTATTATTATATTAATAGATATCATATACTTTAATTTTAGAAAATTTCATTGAGAAACATGAAACAAATGATATAAAATTATTATACTTATAACACATGTTAGTATTTTACATTTATAAATAACAATATTGTAAAATATTTTTCTGTATTTACAAGCTGCTCTGAAGGAGTGAAACATTGTAAGGTTTTCAAGCAGCTTGGTACAGACAGATAGGTACTGCAGTTTTTTGAGGGTGATGGAACTATTTTCTCCCTGTTTAGGAGAAGGGAAACCATAAAAATAGTTTACTCTGAATGTACAGCACAAGACTACAGAGCCCTTAGTGACCGATACTTTGACTGATCTCAGTAGAATGACTCATGTGAACGAGGATTACTTGTCAGGACAAGGAAAAAGTCTCTTGTCACATTCAAGCAAGACTGTTTCAAAGCATATCTGAAGTTTAGCATCTCCCTAACTTAACCTTTCAAATTATTCTTTGTTTTTATTTCATAGTGTCCACAAGGCACCTTATCTTAAAAAGAAATGCCCTCTTCTCTAGTGCACACAGTCTGAACACACAGCATGACAACTACTCACATACTCAGCTATGAGGCTACCATAAAGGGTAAGAACAGCTCAAAGAAAACATGCAGGAAAGAAGAAAACTAATAATAATAATAAAAAAAAATAAAAGAGGCAGTTACCATCTACTTCAGTAAGTGCTTGGACAAAAGCTTCGGGCCTCTGCCGTGGACAGGAGAACAAAGAAAATCTAGGTACCTCCCTCAGACACGGTTAGGATCAGCATCAGTGCAGATAAGGCATTTGCAAAAAAACCCACAGGCAAAGTTATACCATAAGTGGCTGTTTTACTGGTGATATTTTGAACAAGTGGGTCCAGAGGAGGGAGAGGACTGACAGCAGCCCAGGGAGGGCTGTCCATGCACAGGGGCAGGACAGATAGCACCAGGGCTGCGGTGCAGAAGTGAGTGAGCAAGATGCAGGGGCGAAGCAGGGCTGCTCCAGCATGGTGCCAAGCCCCTTGAAAAGCTCAGAGCAGAGGTGAGGGACAAAGTACAGAGGACAGGCAGGGAAAGGACTTTAGGCAGCTCAGCTCTTGGCTTTTTAATAAAACCACCCATTCCTTGGCTTTTCTGCTTATCCATAGGGTACCAGATTCCAAGCTTTCCTGTCCTTGCCTTTCATACATTCCCTATCTCACCCTGCAGACACATAGAAATCCTGGCTTCTTAAATCACCAGTTTTCCTTCAGGTGAAGGCTTGACAGCAATCTATCTCACAAAAAATGATGACTAACCCCACGTCCAAGGAAGGCGAGCATTGGGATCACGTTCTCCTGGGCGATGCACTGTAGGATCCTGGGTGCTCCATAGAGCCCTCCCATGCAGGAGGCCAAGGATGAGATATACAGCCCTAGTAAAAACAAGAAACCCACCAGGGATACCTGGAAGGAACAGATGCAATGCAAAGTTGATTTTATTGTTCTTTAAAATCCCTTGAGAAGTCTTAAATACATATCTTTTTAAAAATCACATATATCTTGTAATACTGCTAAGGAAGCAGAGGGAGTCCTGGGAAAGCAGCAGTTTAATTGGTCTGCAGTATAAAGAGCAAGCAATTAATACAGGAAAATTACCCCATAAAAGTAATTTAATACTGAACATCCTGTACTGACAGAGCCATTTGACAAGCTCATATCCAAGAACTTCTTTGTCACTTGGAGCAATTGCAGCAAAGCACCAACTATCAGATTCCCCTTAAGTAACTGGAAGCGAGTTTATTTCAGGAGAGATCACTTATATACAGAGCACATCATACAGGAAAAGCTGCTCAGGCTTCCAACCATCCAAAACAGGAAGACAAACCTCTGTGCCCCAGAGGGGAAAACCAATTCTGAACGAAAATCCACAGTAAAACCAAACCAAAATTGCCACTTAAACAAATGGCATCTCAAAAACATACACTCCAAAGGATATAATACAATGACTTTATTTTCCTGTCTTCAATGAGAAAAGAATTTCCTTTGACCAACAATGAAACTTAAAAAAAAACCCAACCAACTTTAAAGCCACAGTGCTAATAAGGCAGAGTTTATTAACAGCTTCTATTGAGCACCCATTCAAAGAGGGAGCATCTCCTGCAGAAGTGGAGGGAAGGAGGGCAGTTCACAGTCTATCACACGGAAGTGGGGACTTGCAAGTCCTGCAAGACCATAGGAGTCTGAGAGCCAGCAGCCACTCACAGAAAAAGGCAAGGCATAGGGGGTACCACTAGCACCAAGGTCAGGCATAGAGAAAACCCCTAAATTTTGTTCCAAATCTATCCTGCTCATATTGCAATGATGTGAGCTCCTGGAGGTGCAGGCAGACATCCATGGCAGAGGATGCCACTGAGCACAGGTCCTCTGCATCCCACGTGCCCTTTGCTCCCAACCCTCCTCTCATGAAAAACAAGGTCTAAATGAACATAGGTCCTCCCAGCTTCTGCCCCTGTTGAAATCAGGTGCCACATTCTTTATTAGAAGGAATCAAAAGAAGCATGGCCAGCAGATTGAGGGAGAGGATTCTCCCTTTCTACTCTGCACTGGTGAGACCCTATATGGAGTACTGTGTTCAGCTTTGGGGTCCCCAACGTAAGAAAGACATGCAGTTGCTTGAGCAGTTCCCAGAGGAAGGCTACAAAAATGATCAGAGGGCTGGATCACCTCCTCTATGAGGACAGGTTGAGAGAGTTAGGGTTGTTCAGCCTGGAGAAAAGAAGGCTCTGGAGGGACCTTATAGCAGCCTTCCAGTACTTAAAAAAGCCTCCAAGAAAGATGGGGAGGAACACTTTATGGGAGAATGTAGTGATAGGACAAGGAGTAATGGTTTTAAACTGGAAGGGGACAGGTTTAGATTAGATAGCAGGAAAAAATTCTTTTCCATGAGGGTAGTGAGACACTAGAACAGGTTGTCTGAAGAGGCTGTGGATGCCCCATCCCTGGCAGTGTTCAAGGTCAGGTTGGATGAGGCCTTGAGCAACCTGGTCTAGTGGAAGGTGTCCCTGCCCATGGCAGGAGATTTGGAATTAGTTGATCTTGAAGGTCCCTTCCAATCCAAACCATTCTATGATTGTAATTACAAAAATTCACACGTCTAAAGATGATTCAAGCTACATCTGCCTTTTCCTCATCTATGAAATTCACATACAGCAAAAAGGAGATTGGGTAAAAAGCCATAAAATGCTTGTTGTTTGGGGAAGGCGTGTAAAATTAATGTCATGATCCAGAACCATACAAGCATCCTACCACAACATTTCTTTTCCCCAAGAAAATCCACTTGGCCTTGTGAATGTTATCTTGTGGGACAGAAGAAATCTGAGGCAAAGATGAGCAGATAACAGCTTCCATTGGACCAACAATCAGACACTTGATGAGGAATCATCTCTTCTGTCTCCTCTAATCCTACCCTGCTCTGAGAAACACTTGGAAGAAACAATCAGTGAGCCAGATGTCGTATATTATTTTAGCTGCCAAAAATTCTTGCATTTAAATGTGCTACTTGACATTCAAATCAGGGTTAGAGGGGGAGAATCCTTTTCACAGAGGCTGATGAAAGGGTTTGCTGGTGGTTTTAAGCACAGAGAGTGTGAATACTTTGTAAGCAATTGGCACTTTGAGCTCATTAGAAGTGAAATTGCTGAATCTCATTTTTATGTTTAAAAAGTCAAACAAGCATTGTAAGGGAGAAAAGCATCCAAGCATTCACCCCCTCTGAGTGACAGAAAGGGAGAGTTTGGACATGTAATGATGTCTCCCTCTCTTTCTCTCTCCAAACACAGTCATAAAAATTTATTGCAGCTTGTAATAACTCAGAGAAGCAACATGGATACTGGGATTGCACCATTGTTTTGTTCCATACTAGGGAAAACTGAATTTGGTTTTGGGGGATTTGTTTGTTTATATTCAACATTATCAAATGTCTTCACATTCTTTAATGGGAGATTTTTCATCTCATATACGCCCCTACCCTGAAAGCTTTGAAGTTAAAACACAGCTTTAACAATCTCCTCCTCTTCAGCTGAGTCATTATGCAGCTGAGTCATTATCCAGCTGAGTCATTATTCAATCATTCTCTTCAGCTGAGTCATAGCTGGTGGAATATGGGTTCGATGGATGGACCACTCGGTGCATAAAGAATTGGCTCGATGGCCACACCCAAAGAGTGGCTGTCAATGGATCCATGTCCAAGTGGAGGCCAGTGACAAGTGGAGTCCCTCAAGGATCAGTANATCAAGAGAGGTGATTTTCCCCCTCTACTCTGCTCTTGTGATTTTCCGCCTGGAATACTGCACCCAGTTCTGGAGCCCCTATTACAAGAGGGATACAGGGGTGCTGGAGCGAGTCCAGAGAAGGGCAACGAGAATGATCAGAGGACTGGAGCACCTCTCCTACGAGGACAGACTGGAAGAGTTGGGGTTGTTTAGTCTGCAGAGGAGAAGGCTTCGAAGAGACCTTATTGTGGCCTTCCAGTATCTGAAGGGGGCCTACAAGAAAGCTGGGGAGGGACTTTTTAGGAGAACCAGGGGTAATGGATGCAAGCTAGAGGAGGGTAGATTTAGATTAGACATTAGGAGGAAGTTCTTCACCTTGAGGGTGGTGAGACACTGGAACAGGTTGCCCAGAGAGGTTGTGGAAGCCCCATCCCTGGAAGCTTTTAAGACAAGGCTGGATGGGACTCTGGGCAACCTGATCTAGTGGATGGTGTCCCTGTCAGGCAGGGGGGTTAGAACTAGATGATCTTTAAGGTACCTTCCAACTCTGACAATTCTATGACTCTATGATTTAAAGTTGATTCTTTTAGTTATTGTACTTATCACCCACTAAGTCACTGACATACAAAGACACTGCCTTAAAGAAGGTAGGATCATTCTTTTTTCCCCTGAAACAGAGACTTTTTTTTTTTTTTACCCTAACAGGAAGTGGCAGGAGCCCCACCAATAATTTGGAGTTTATTACAGGGGCCGGAGGAAGTCTAGAGTTACAATTACTTAGAAAACATAGGGTTTTCAAATTGGTATTTCAGATTTAAAACCCCATTACAAAGCAAACAAATTGCAAACACCACAACTTGAAATTAATTGCAAGAAGTAGTGTCAAATACGGTGAACCCATGATTTTATACAATGCTGGAGAACAGAACATTAGAGCTTCTATATTCCATTTCAAGTAAGACAATGGCACACCCCAAAATATTTTGCTTTCTTTTTAAAGGCCTGCCACAATGAGGTTCACTGCCTGTAACACTACAAGCCTCCCTCACGTATGTACACCCATGTGGAATGTCTCGAGTTTAATAATCCTATTGCTTGCCCTGCAATTACGGCCTGCGAGGTATGGAAATGTAAGCTTCGCTTGACTTAGTAAAGATAAGCAGTGGGGTTCTTTAGAGATTTCAATTTAGCCTAAGCTTTCACCAACAAGAAAGGATACATTGAATAAAATACAGCATTTACCATTAGACCACATTAGCATATTTTAGCTCTTAAAGCTATTGCTGGGTGATTATGCCAAGACTCAGCATTACTGGATATGCTGGTGAATGCAAAGCTATTCAAATCAATTGTACACTGGGATTTGCAATGGGGAAACCCCCCTGAATTTCAATGAGGGATGGGTACTCAAATTCCTTAGGCTTTTGGAAAATTCAAGCATTCAGTAAGGCAGACAGCAACCCAGAAGCATCATTATATAAAACCATGCTGGGTTATTCAAACAAGTTACCTTCTCTGCTATCATGAAGTCAAAGCGCAGTGACTGACGAGTACAAATGGCTCCCAGTAAAAAAACAAAGACTATGTACAGAAACCACCTGCAAACAATAAAAATAAACTAGTTATTTTCCAACAAGAGAAGACCATTGAGAATTCTGCCTATTAGCAGAGCCAAGAGAAGATCAAGTACCTTCAAGTTGGATCTTCAATCACTCTCTATGGGTTGTTCCTGCACGATTTAGCCTCAGGGCTAAATTTAACAGTGCTCCACACTATTTACCTTCTACAATGTACCAGGGACAACCACAGCATGACCATACAGTACCTGCAAGGGGAAGCTACTGCACTCTTGATGTACTCATGGGGGAAATAAACCAGTCATGGGGACAAACTTTTTAGCAGGGACTGTTGTAACAGGACAAAGCAGGGTAAAACTAAAAGAGGATGGTTTTACACTAGGTATAAGGAAGAATATTTTTACAATGAGGATGGTGAAACACTGGAACACGTTGCCAAGAGAGGTGGTAGAAAACCCATTCCTGGTAACATTCAAGGTCAGACTGGACAGGGCTCTGAGCAACCTGATCTGATTGAAGATGTCCTTGCTCTCTGCAGGGCCGTTGGACTAGATGACCTTTAAAGGTCCCATCCTGACCAAACCATTCTATGATTTTATGATTCTGCAGATACACAGGTCCCCTCATCTGGCAGTAACATTAAACACTGCAGCCTGCCTGCTCTACAACCTCAGTCATGATTCTCCTTTGGTATCTCCAGTATTTCTGTTACTCAGGTGGAGGGATAATCCAGCCTGTCTGCAAAGCCCAGACAACAGAGATGTGAATGACCACAGTCCATCTATCTGTGATACTTCTTTGTCCTGTGAAATCCCCTCATTTAAAACAAGAGCCAATGTGCAGGTGGTTAGGTCATCTCACCTATCTTGTCCCCATTTTCCCAATAACAAAAGTTATAATTTTTTAAAATATTTTTTATATTTTCTGTTTAGATTTAAAAAAGAAAGCACTTCGAAAACAACAGCAATAACATCATCATGTACCCCAAGCCTCTGAGAACTTTGCATTCCACTCTGAGGCAGCGGGGCTTCAGCAGCATATCCCACCCAGCAGAGGAATGAACCTTCTCTCTAACCCACCCAGAGTAGATAGTGGTAATAGATGATAATTTGAATGTGAGCCAGACTTTAATTTTCCAGATGGCTGAGCAATAAAAGGTTGATGGGAATATGAAATGGATTGGTCACATCCAAGGCAGTCTCTAAAGAGTACATTTTCCCTAACCTATGACTTACGAGGTGCCAATAGCAGCCAGAGACCCCAGGGGGATGTTGGTAGCAGGCTTCTGGAGATCTCCACTCATATTGAACCCAGCCATCACACCTGTATTTTGTAGACATAAATGAAATTGAGGGTTAATCTAAGTTGTAGCATATATAACACGTATTACAATATGTAATATAAGTTAATCGATCAGTTAATTGATTGCTTCTGATCAGTATCTATATTATTTTGCTCTGCTTCAGACACAAAGATGGGCTCCCATCAATTGCTTGGGAAGAAATTGTTCATGTCTTTAATAGAAGCAAGCCACCACTAACACATCTACAAAGAACCCTTTGTTCAGTTCGAACAATGCCGGTAAGGAAAGGAAAAAAAAAAGGGAGAAATCTGAACAAATCCCATCTTATCTTAATGCAAACCCCACAGAAGACAGTGCTGTCCAGTTGTTGAAAAGAAAAATGCTACTGTTCATCACAGCAGCACATTCAGCAGGTGGTACTACCCCCCCAGACCAGATCCATTACAGGTCCCTGCATTCATGTGGGACAACTGCTGTTACAAAATGGCCTGTCCTGTCCATGTTGAATGACGATCACATGCGCATCCAGAAGAAGGATAACAGTCTCAGCACGTAGGTGGCACCTTCCAGGCAAGGGATCTGCTTTGGAAGTAGGCATTATCTCTGCTTTGCAGATAGTAAAACACAAGCACTGAGAGGGCAAGTGATTGTCCTGGCATCACGTACAAAACATGTGGTAGGACTAAGAATAAAGTACTGAGCTGTTATTTTAGGCCTCATTTCAGGGTATTGTACAATCAGGGACAGTCCTTGGCCTAAAAAATTACCATCTGAAGACATGACAAAGGGAAACAGGATGGAGCAAAGGATTACAGTCTCCACGTTGAGGCTAGGGACCCAAAGTACCAATTAGTTAAGAGTCTTTTCCCATAGCTGAAGGAGGAGTCATAACAGAATTGGCAAGTAAACACAATTTCTCTTGTCACATTAACCCAAAACTTTTCCTAGAAGACTTTGGATATCTGCTATAAATAAGAAACAATAAATAAAAATCTGTGATTTAGAATCCTAATGAAAATTTGGACAACATGAAGGCAGGACAGAAGAGCCTTTAAGACACTAACTTCTGCTCATCACTGTTCCACCCCTCAGATGTCAGACTAATGTCATCATAAGGACATGTGGGGCAGGTGCCAGCCAGCAGTGCTCATGGGATGGTCCCTGGGAGCCAGGGTGAGATCACCACAGAACAACAATAAGAAAGAATATGCCAACACCCCGGCACTCACAGCATCTGCCAACCCAGCAGCAGGGGATCAACCGCACGTCAGTCTGCCAATCAGCTGCCAAGTCAAGCAGTCATTCTGCATTTTCAGAGGGCACAAGAATGATTAAGCCAGTCTCTGAGGCTACAAATATGAGTAACTACAGCTCTAAATCAGTGACAACCCATTGGATTTTAAAGATCAAACATTGACTGCTGCTTGAGAAGGTTCTCTCCCAAGATGAAGGGTAGACAGGAGCAAATCCTAGCCCAGCTCAGCCAGATGGATGATGCCTTCCCTACAGACCTTGCATGGCCACCAATGGATTGCCAATAGGGAGCAATAGTTCGGCTGGCAATCAAGGAACAGGGGCTCATCTCCCTGGTCTGTCTCAGCCTTTGCTGTGCATCTTCAAAGTTCCACCTTCCCATCCACTCAATGGGATTCATAAGACTTCCTCTCCTCACTGTACTCCCGAGAGGATAGCATGTTAATGAGCACAAGATACTCACATGTGGCCAAACACATTGGTTAAGCATCCAGGGCTTGCTTTATTTATTATTAATACTTTTTCCCTTGATCAGGTTGGTTTTCCTCCCTCGCCTTGATCATTCCACTCAGCAGTCATCTTTTTGCATCCTCTTGTTCACCACAGAGACAGAGACCCAACAGCTGCTCCCTGGTCCCCATAGGCTCCCAGCATTCCTCAGCTCCCGGAAGAACTGTCTTCCAGATTCAGAACAGCTTTGAATCCTTGACACTATCCCGAAAACATTATAAATCAAAATGAGTTCTTAGTTTTCTCCTGGTAGACTATTCTGTGCATGTACTTCTGAACAGCACTGCTAAAAGCCTATCAGCTGGTGCACTTTTCCCCAGATAAAGCTTCCAAGGGCTGTTCAAGCACTGCTCCTTTTAAACAGCTATGCAATAGGCTTAGCGGGAGGTGAGAAAAGCTAGAAGGCAGAAGTCTATGGAAATGGTCACAAACAACATGCTAAATGAAGTCTCTATGAAGCACTTCTCAGGGACATGTTACTTTACCATTCAGGGGCAAAGCAGAAAGATGAGAATATCCTGGTTTTTCCTTCCAAAGGGAGAAAACTATTGTCAGAAGGACAGCTGTTAATCTCATGCACCTCTTGGCCAAGTTTCCCAAACATCTGGCACCACTTCTAAATCTTCTAGCTTGAGCTTGACTGAACTCTTCCTCATCCAAACTCCTGCCTCAGCAAAGCACTGGGGAAACACCTAAATGGCATTTGCTGGACTGAATATGAAAAAAAGTTGAAGATCTGTGAGTCACTGGCACAGCAATGATTGCACAGCCTAGGCTACCTCATTGCCTCATTCCCAACAGATCCAGGCATATTCAGGAGCAGCCAGGAGATGACCTGTCAGAGGATCTTGAGATTGATGATTGACCTCCCAGTCTGGCAGCAACTAGAGGTCAGACTTAGGCCAGTGCCCAGCATTATCTTCTGTTAGGATCCTCAGAAGGTCACCAGAGTCTCATGGCTTCCACTACTACAGGCCAAGGCCACCACAGAGGGAACCAACACAGATTTCTTAGACACTCAGGCCAAAGCTATCTACTCCATGCTGTGAATATGTCTCTGATCTGATTAGCATTAAAGTATAGACAATCTGGTAGTACAGATTATGGACAACATCAAAGTCACCTCTCCAGCAGTACCTATAAAGTAATTCTCCAGACAGGATGATGGCTGCCAAAGAGCACTACTGTGAAGGTCTTTTGTGAGTGGCAGACTAACCACTCCACTTTTCAATGAAAGGACAACCTGATTAATTTTCAAAAAAGCCCTAAACAATCTGCACCATCCATAGCCTCAGCCACTCACTGCCAGAGAACTGGTCTAACACGTGAGTAGCCACAAAGAGCCTTTCTAGAGATTCTAGCTACTCAACAGAAGAAAAACCCTACACTTCCATACAAAATTAAATGACATAGAGATGTTATGATGTTCCTGCTTCCAGACACAGACCTGTCCCTAGGGAAATGACCAATCCCTTCTGAACTTAAGCAATCATATCTACAGATTGTCTATGGAGAAAATTATCCACCTCTCTGTTTCAATGAGATAGCAGGCTGGATTTTCCGTGCTGGCTATTATCTCAGAAAGAGCAGATAATGACAAAGCTTCTGGAGAAAGAAGCACGAAAACATGGTCAACTCAGCCAGGAAATTATGGCTGAGACAGTTTGTACATTGCTGCTACTCCCAGTGTAATCTTGTCCTGGGCATCATCCAGGCACTAGATTTGTGCTTGAAGGGACCACCTACATTGTATGTTATACACAACCATCAGGTCCACCAGCTCTGGTTTCTAACTTCACCAGCTATGGCTTGTAACTGTAGATATGACTGCTCGCAAACACACGTTGTATTTTCCAGTGAATCTACTACAAAATATCAAAAGGTTGGTATTTTTCTTCCTTCACTCATGAGATGAAGAATGGAAAATCTTAGATAAGAATTGTAGCTAATTTTTTAAAGGGCCAGATTCCCCACTGATGTAAGCTGGCACATCTCCATAGACTTCAATGGAGTTGTGCCAGTTTACATCATCTGATAACTTAGACCAAAAATTGTAAATCTATTTGCTGTCATTTTGCAAGTGCCAGATATGGTTTATTTCAGAGTCGGTTTCAGTACAATGATATTTTCCACTAACACCACTTCAAACTTACCTTACTTTCTTGTATCACATGACAACACACTTCTTTCATTAGACAGAAAACCTCAGGGATTTAGTAGGCAAACATTCTCTGCACAACAGAAACAATGTTTATCTTCATTTAAAAAAAATGTATTGATGGTGCGTGGCTGCTGCCAGGAGTTGAATGTGGGCAGGCAGCTCCTGAGATTCCTTCCTTCTGCAAAGTGAAGTGTATTACAGCGCAGCAGCAATCATGTGCATTAAGGAGGCATTTACAAATATGCAGAAAAACATCTGGTTAATGCAGAGATTCTCTACTGGGCTATTTTCATACCTTCTGTAGCAAGCATGTTAGCCTTTTTGACTGAAGTCAGCAAATCCAAGTCTTCTGTGCCTATGCACTCCTATTTAGACCAGTTCTAGATGTATGGTTTGGATTGTCCAGCTACTTCTCTATCATTAAGTGACATACTTAAGGGAATAAAGCAGGCTGCACTGCACATCCAGATGAAATGGTTTAAAAGCTATTACACTGGTAGCAAACAGACCAGCCTCTGCATGCCACCACTCAACTGAAAAATTGGGGTAACTTCACTTGCATTGTTGGAGTCACACCAATAAAATACAGAGAAACAGAGAAAACAACCCGAGCTGGAGAACAATGATCCAGGGAGAATGCTTGCAGGAGGCCAAACGTTGCTACAGGTATACAGAAGCCTGGGGCAACCATCCCAACCCCTTCAGCCCAAGCACACACCCAGCTGCTCCTCCTGGTTGTTCGGTCCTGGCAAAGGTCTTCCCACAGGTCCTGCTCCCTTTTCCCAAGCTGTCTGTCCCTCTTTGCTTTCATAGCTACTAGTCTGTATTTCTGAAGTTTCCCCTATTTCCTCCTATTTTTTGTGGAAATGGACAACTTAAACCCACTTTCCATTACATCCCAGGTTCTAAAATTAAACCAGTTGAATTCAGATAACCGTTTCAGAGGGAAAGAGCTTATCCTGAAGAGATCAAAATACTTTTACTTCAAAGAGGAACTTTTAATCTCAGAAAGGCCCAAACATCTTGTTTCACAATTTCCTAAACATTTTCTAAAAAGACTTTGTTATCAAAACATCTCAGATGGTAAACTAACATATGCTAAAAATTAAAAAGAGTAACCACAACTTCTAATAATTAAACAGAACACTGCTTTGGGTCAAAGAAATGTTTCATACTGGCTCAAAGTAACCCCTCGAAATTAAAGAACATTTTTTTTTTGCTGAAATTCTCCCCAAAATTCTGTTGCATCTTAATGCAAAGGATTTTGCTTCCAGTTTTTCAGCCAGGGCACTGTGGGCATGCCAGCAGAGGCAGGTACCACCTGGGGATGGCGCTGGGCAGGAGCAGGCACAAAGGCTGGAGGTGATAGCCTGCGAGCAATGTTCACACATCCCTGTCACTCCTTCTTATGTGGAGGTGCTGGGGACTGATGCTGCCACTCACTTGCAATCTGCATCAAGCTGCCTGCCCTGCATCAGAGGCACTGGCAATCCTATCACATCTCTCCAGCCTGCAATTAATGTTGCTGCCAAACACATCCCTGAAATGTCATCTCCAATCTCATGGACTGCCTGCCCTGCTGGTGGGCTCAGGCTTCATCCAGGCAGCACCCGCAATGTGGTGGGAAGTAGCTCTGCTCTGGTATGTGGGACCCCGAGAAACCTAGGGTCCTCTCTGCAGCCCTGTTATCACAGCCCCATTGTGGAGGAGGAGATGAGCTAAGCCAGCATGGGTCAAGTGGGACGTTGGGGAGCCAGCCCATTCAGTGTCCCAGCCCTAGCAGACGTGAGCTTTACTCCCAGCACTTCTGAAATTGCACTGAGATCCCTATTTCTGATCTGCAGCACAGAAGTCTTGACTCCCACCCTAAACATTTCTTAATCAGACCACAAGTTCTTCCATGCAGAGCACAGAACACAACCATGGAGGCTCCTGAATTCTGTAGTGCTACAAACAGCAATAACAGGAGCAATAGCAATGTTACATGGTGTCTCTGACACTGCTGCTCCCAGGAATAATTTAAATCCTGTAAATAACCAAGCAAATTAAAAGATGACATGAAAAAGCTATGCAGCAACCAAAGTATCATCAGCTCAAAATGTATTTTCAAAAAATGCTTAACATTACCTCTGGTATTATGACTGCTAACTAACAAAGCAACAGGCTGCCAGGGCTTTAAATAAATTATATCTATTAGCTTTGGCCTTCTTCCTAGCAGCCAAGCATTAGCAGTGATGAAGAACCATTTAATATGGCTAATCACAGTAATTTTCTGCAAAGCTCTGTCATAACTATTCCTTCTTCTATAACCAGGGATCTGGAAAAAACTGATTTCCTGCATCAGATGCAAGGCTCACAAGGAAGGTCTCTCTCTTTGGCTAGGGACTTGCTTGGGCAGAATGACAAAAAATAGGGCAGAAGCCAACTTCTCCATGGTGCCAATAATTTAGGCAGGTGAGTTTTCCAGGAGGAAGTCTACATGGAGGCAACAGCCTGCTAAAGGAAAAATTTCATGTCCTGTACTAGGTGCAGCTGAGAGTGACTTCCTCCAGTCTCATCTGTTTCACAAAACCTTTTAATTTCTCTCCTTTTACTGCAACAATTCTGTGAACAACTTCCAGCAAGTTGCTTAGAGCTAATCCTCTCAAAATTCATTCTGTAATCCACGGATTCATTACTATGGAAACTGCTTATAATCGGTACTTTTTATAGCTTAAAAAACCAGCATCAACAAAAGGTATTGTAACTCCAATTGATAGTTCTTTCATTCCCACTGGAGACTGCCAACTTTGGAAAGGGGGTATAGATCTTCCTTGTAATTTGAGGGAATGAATAATATGAAAGCATGCAATCAAGTTCATAAACGTGATCTCTGCTGACACGCAAAGACATGTCTGTGACACCATGCAGAGAGTGGTGGGTTAACATAACGAGCAACAGCATCAGCCCAGCTCAGCCACTTGTTTGTAGTAAGGATGGAGGGAAAGCCCTCCTGTGCTTGTCCCATCTTGCCAGTGCAAACACGTCATAAGGATTATCTAATAAGATAAATCATGACTAGGACTTTTTAAAAGGCTTGACACCTTGCGCCCTGACAGCATTGGCCAAGATCAGTGCCTGATCCTTGTCCTGGGCAGGGAGGGATTTACATCACCACATCAATACATATAATGTTAACCAGCAGTTTCTGACCACAGAGAGACTGAAGAGTACATTCAAATGAACAGGACAAGAACGTGCAAAATTTTAGATGCTATAGGAAAGCCTGAACATTTTCAATCGACCACTTGAGTCTGCTATGGCTGAGTATGGTCCCACTCACCTCACAGCCCAGAGGAATTCCCTTTGCTTCTGCTCATCTCCAAGATGTGACTGTGAAGGGAAAGAGGAAGGAGGATAAAATTTAACTGTACCTGTGGCAGCTGGGAAGAACACTCCAAAAACAGTGAAGAAGGACTCCCCCTGGCTGTAGTCAGGCAGCGTGTTGTTGAACATAAGCTCTTCAGAGTAGCCAACAAAGCCGTGCTCTGCAAAGACATGGAGGGTGAGAGAAGACCCTCAGAAACCACTGGGATTGCAGGAGACTCTCCAGCCTGCTCTTGGTGACCACTCATCCTCTAAAGACATGCAACAACAGTAGTTATTTCCAGGGATATTTTGAAAGGATGAAAGTCAACTTATCGGGGCGGGGAGAAGGCAGAAAAGACATCAGTGTAGTTACATGGGTGCAAACACCAGGGAAAGTTGTAGTGGTGCAGGCCAGCACACCGAGAAGCACAACCAGGCTGAGTGGCCCTCACCAAACCAGAACACAGATTATATTGAGTCCTCTCAGCGAGCGATCAGGAGATCTTCCTGTAAAACCTGTCCACAAAGAAAACCAGATGTACAGATCAGCTAATATTTATACTTAATTATCCATGCCACTTTAATCTTCTTTCCAAATACAGAAAAATTATGCTGCCATAAGACAACTGCACCCCTTAGCAAGCCCTCACACCATACCCCAATTCAGTCTTTTTGCCAGTCAAGCTACTGCATAGATAAGACCTGAGATGTGCTCATGCTGTGAAGCTGCAACCAACACATTCAGTTCATACATGGGCTGCCAATGAGCCCAGAGCCAATAAAGCCAGTTTGTTGCAGGGTGGGCTTTCCCCTACAAGATGAGCTTCCACGTGGAGAAGGAATAAAGTGTTCTAACACTGCCCACTTACCCTGCTGACGTCATTGCTCTCCTGTTGCTGTGTTATCATCTCCAAACCAGGGCTAAACACAGGGCTGTGTATCACGACCAGCCACCCCGCCTTCCAGATCTTCTGCAGATGTTTAACCCAGCACAACAAGGAGCAAATGCTGAGACCCTGGGCTGTGCCCTGCTCCCCACACTGACTTCTGCCATATCTTTCCAAGGTTGTACACACACAAGTTTAACTTTCCAAGCAAAAAGTTTTACAGATGTGAGAGAAAGCAACAGGTAGGACATCAACATCATGCAACTGGTTTACTGGGTATGTAATGGAGGATCCTGCTCCCTCACTTCACACTGGAAGGACAGGCCAAACTTCTTCCACAAACCTGGAATTCATAAGGAATACTTGAGCCCAACAGCTGACGTCCCAGCAGGGCATTCACAAGAAAGGGGTTAGATCATTACAGGTAGAAAAGATAATTCATGAAAGCAGGTTAAGAAATTCATGATATGGTATGAAATATGTATATGAAATTAATAATTTCATTTTCAACAGGCAACACTGCTTCTTAATGGAGTGTCTGAATTTGTGGAAACTTTTCCTGTCAGTCCAAATGCTTATGCCTGTTGAGGATGGGAGGTGAGCAAATTCAGTTCATTTTTTTTTACTCTGCCTCTACAATCTCTTTCTACAAGACATGTGACTGCAATAACTTGAATTTTCTCATTAGCAGGCAGGATGTTGTTTATGGCTGCACAGGGTGACGGCCAGAAATTAAAAAAAGACTGCATCAAAGCTGTCCCATGCCTCAAAGACAATATTAATGATGTTTGGACAATAGATTAAACCGGAAAATTAAATCAGAGCTCTGAGTGCAAGACATAGCCATTTAAAGTCTCAGAATATAACTTACCACAGAGCTTTGATGTTGCCACAGAAAATCCTATAGATAATCAAAAGTTTCCTACTACATCTGCATTCATTGTGTTGCCCAAACATGAATGGAAACACATTGGTAGAAGAGGTCTCCTGCTGCTAGGCTTTTTAAAAGCACTAGCTATCTTCACTAGGAACAAGTCCCAGACAAGATTTAAATGGAATAAGCTCAGTGCAACATACTGACCTCTGGACCTCACAGATGTCTGCAAAAAGTGCAGCTTCTGGAAAAACAAAGGGAAGATTTTGTAGGCTGTACATTCCTGCGAGACCAGACCTGAGCTCCTTCAGTTAAAACTTATATCCACGACAGCACTGGCACATGGGCTGGCTGCAAAGCTCCCACCAAACTGCTGAAGGAAAATTTCCAACCCTGGTCAAGGGATCTGTCATAAAGTGCACCTCATAGAAATGTCAATGTTTTATTAGTAAAAAAATAAGGAGAGGGCAAAATATTCATCTCAAAGCAAGAAGGTCTGCAGACCTTCTCCAACCTCTCTGTCAAATACTTCTATGTCACTCCTGACAAAAGTCTGCTCTGCCAGTTCTGAAAAATCTCCTGTGAAGTGGACTCAAGCTTCTCTTGCTGGTTTATTCTCATATTTTCCTGTCTTTATCATTTAGCTTTCCCCTCGTGCCTAACCAAAATCACCCTGTTTGTAGTTCATGATGCTATTTCTTGCCTGATCAGTAAGCTATTTTTATTTTCTAATAGCATCCTTTCACCTACTGGAAACAGTCCCCATCCTGCACAGTCAATGGTTTCTGCTGGGCTGTGAAATTCTGTTTGTCTTCATCAAACCACAAATCATCCTTTTCACACCATGGCCCCAGCTTGTGTGGGGTCATCTGAAAGTCTGACCCTCTCAGCAAGGCTGCTGCAAGCCCTTCCCAGATGTGGATCATCTAGCTGCAAACTGAATCTGCATATTCCCTTTTCCATCACCCAAGCAGTTAAGGAAAGTACAAATAACACCAAATCAAAACCAGACCCTTGCAGAACTTCAGCAGGCACAACATCCTGCTTTGTGAGTGAACCATCTCCAACCAGAGTCTTCCAATCAGATTTTTTGTGATATGTAATTCAGTGACGGGCTGATCCAGGCACTTTGGTTGCCTTATGTCTCCTTTCTTATACAAAAGGGCAAGTATACAACCAGGCTACATTTTCTGTGATGCCATTTTGGCCATACCATGGCCAAACACAGACCATGAGACCCATGAGTCCAACATCTGACCTGCACCTGTGCACATCTGATCCTTATTAATCTTAAGCAACCAAATGATCCCTTGCACTCCACCACTTCATCTTCTCTCCCCTTTCCTACTTCATTCTCCTAAGTGCAAATCCTGGGTGGAAGAGACAAAACCCAAAACCATGGCAGATGTCACTGGAACCACAGAAAACGAGAGCCTTTATTTGTTGAAAGAGTCACAGGATGCACCTACAACTCTATCCCACTTCTGCTTTCTTTCCTCACGGCTGTGGCGCATGACAGGAAGCCCAGCCATTCCACATTTCCCCTTTATACAGAACCAGGAGCTTTCTTGTCTAAATAAAGTTCATCTAAATGTTACTTTTATTACAACCTTACTTCTCACTTAATCACCCTCCCATGAAGCAAATCTCACATCCCTTTTGATTGGTTTTTACACCAGGATTTGCAATCACATCAATTTAAGCAAGCTATCGGCACGCGACCGCAGAGCTGAGAACAACACGCTGTGAGCATCTCCTGGCTGTCCTGGCTGCAGTGGGAGCGAGTCATCTGTGACCTTTCAGCTGTCATATTAATAGGACTAATTGTAGCTGACGGGGCAATTGGGCTGAAAATCATCCAAAACAAAACAGGAATCAGCAACTGAGACCAATTGGTTAAACCAACAGAGCACTCAGTTGGTTGTTCACAGAGCCAATTATCCACATCCCATTGAAAGTGCACTTCAAAAGGATGAGCTTCAGAAGGAGGAGGGAAGGAAACATGATAGGGTCTATTTTTGGCTCTCTGATCTCCAAACAAGGCAAGGGCTTCGGTTTTTTGTTTTGTTTTTGTAAGAGGGTCTCTTCCCCCAGCTTACTTCTGAGTAGGTGAGAGCCAAGTCAGATTCCTCCCTCCTTCCTTATTACAAAACATTTGTCTGACAAATTCTGCTCTTAATTTATACAGCCTTACAGTCTCTAAATACTGCCTTTAATGATCCTGCTCTCAGCTGGCTTGCAGAGGGCTGAAGCTGAAGTGCTATAAAGAATCTTTGCAGTGCCATGCTAGAAGGAAAAGAATACAGTTCTTTCTCTGTGCCATGTCAGCTTTACAGGAAATGCACAATAAAGAGCAGTAACAATTTATTTTCATCATTAGATACTCAATAAGGAGTAGGCAAATAATGAGTTTCTCAAGTGGTTGAGCTGAAGTAAATAAACAGGGGGAAAAAATTGTCTTAAAGCAATATCTGAATTATTCATGTGATTTTTTTCTAATTAAAACTTTCCAGTTGCCCTTATTAAAATGATGTAATAAACAGTTAAAAAATACCTAGCAAGTTTCAAATGGAAGAGCTTTCAGGATGAGCATCCTCCATTCACAAGCACAAGCAGATGACAAGGGGTTGCACATTAGCCTGATGCAGGTGGAGGGGGAGGATGGCCAGGATTCTTTTGTCCCTCCAGCCACCACAGATGCTTGGGAGGAGGTACCAGCCTTCACCTGGTTGCCATCTCTGCATCCCCCCTCTGCCCTGGCTGGTTTCCAAGTCTGAGATTTTCTTGCACTTTCTCCCATCCCTTGTGCTGTGGAAGAGAATGAAAACAGCCCAGGAGGTTTTTGGCTCTCAGGACACCCCTTAGCAGGGCAGCCTTGCCATGAAGGCTTGGGGTTCCAGAGTGGCACTCGAGGAGGTTGGACAAGGAGTGTGAGGTGAAGCTGTGGTTACGTGGGGTCAGGCCATTATGCAACGCCACAGAGGATGACAGCATTGCCAAGTTCCAGGCAACCTGGAGCTCATTACAGATTAGTCAAGTCTTGGCCAAATTCAATAAGCCTGTTCACAACCTTAAGGTTAAGTAAACCCTGGCACCAAGGCAGAAGCTAAATAATGCAAAGATGGAAAACCACCTTAAGAAACAGCTCCCAGAAGACAGTCACGTATTGCACTATGGTCATGATTGGAGGTTTTAATTACGAAGGTGAATGCTGAAGGCTTGAAATGATGACACTTTTTTCTCTTTTCGTAAACAAGTAAGCCCACCATTCCTGCCTGGAAGGTACTTGCTGAGATTTATTTTCAGAGGAACAGCTAGAAGTGTTTGTCTTGCAGCACAATTCCCAGGTCTGAACATAGTATTTTCAGGATCCTGTGTGAAGCAAGACATGGAGAGCCAAAGAGTAATTATATATCCTTGGCATAATTATCTCCTCTCTCTCTCTCTTTCCCATCTCTTCTTCCATCTCTAAACCCTTCTGCAATAAGGTCTGAAATCCAGTCATTCCCCTTTAGACATCACTCCAAGCACATGAACAGAGCAAGGTCCTGGTCTGGGTGCTGGAGATAATTGGGCACATCAATGTAGAGAAAACAGGAATCGCCCTCACAGCCTGGTCCCACAGCTGCCATCCTCACCTGAACACATACCTCTTCAATAAGATAAAGTTTCACTCCTCGACAGCCACAGGTTTGCATTTTCCTCCTCCAAAGTCTTAGCCCAGGGCAAGGTAGAAGCCCAGGACTTGGGAGCTGTTAACTCCCCAGCAGGCAAGTCAAGTCCTGTCAGGTTGGTAACTCTCAGAAGTTGTGGTCTATCAGATGACAGTCAGGTGACCTAAACCAAATTAATTTCTAGACAGGTCAAAGTGCTCTATAGCAGGGAAGGAGTAAAATTCTCCCTCCAAAAGCCCTTGCAATGCTAATTCTTTTCCTGCCTGCCAAAAAGTTCATGGTCTGATGACCATGGTCTGATGGTCACTAAACTCAGCAAAACGTACTTACTACCCATAGCCTATCACACAAGAATAGCATCTTCACTTACCAAAGCAAAGTCAGGTATGCCTGGCTTTAATGCAGCAACATTTTGATGCCAAACCACCACCAGCAACAGGCTTTTCAGCATCTCAGTGTGCAATTGCAGATAAACAGGATTAACCATCCACATAGAAATTGTGGATGTGCAAAGATGGATGCAAAGCCATAAATGTTATCCAAACCCCAGTCTTTTTATCTTTGTCTTCCCCCCGTGCTATAAAAACACTGACATTTAATTTGAGGCAACAAACAGCACAGGATCTTCTCGCACAACAGCTCTAAATGATGCTCTAGTGCCAATGCAGCCATGCTTGGATGGCTCTGGGCTGCCCCAGTGGAGGGGGTACTCATGTGCCGAAGAACAACATGGGTCCAGCTGACCACAATCACATCCCAGCAATGCCATGTGGCACACTCAAGGAATTGTCACTGAAAATGGTGCACATGATGATGATTGGCATCATCAAAGATGCATGAAAATGGCACAGAAGTAATGAATAACAATTGAATCACCTTTCCCAACAGAATAAAAAAATCAATCAATCAAAGCAGCGCGGCCACAAGCCCCATCCCTCCACATCCCTCCATGTACATGCTTAGCTTCCTGTGTTTGGTCCTGTTTAACACCGACATTAACAATCACATTTCTAGCAAGGCCACTTCTGCAGCGATGTCTTTGCAGACATCAAGCTCCTGAGGTCCTCTCAGTATTTTTCCCAGGCAATTTTTCCCATTGCTACTCCCAGGCACTGCCCTACTGCTGCCAGCCTACTGCAGAGCAGGGAAAGGCAGAGATGTATGGAAAAGGCCAGGAAGATAAAAACTGGGACTGGGAAGCAGTGCTGGACATGTGGACAGAAAAGAGTCATGATTTTTCCATGCTCTGGTCCATTGCTCAACTTGCTGTGGGCTGACACTCAGCCTGCAAGGTGCATGAACAGATTTTCACCAGAAAGTTCCAGTCCTCTAAGAGACAGTGAACTGGTGGTTCACGAAAGCAAAGTGTGTTAAGAGGCATAGATGAGCTGGCAGGTAGAGAGAATAAACATAGCCTTTTCTGAACTCATATGAGGATACAAAAATCTTTCAACATCTTCCATGATATCACCTGATTCACCTCTGGATATACAAGTTTTGGCTGGAGGACTTGAAAGAAACAGAAGGTAAAGAGAAGACCTCCAGGGGAGCAGAGTTGGAGGAGGATGGGATGGACTGAAGAGATCAATACCCCTGTCTCCTGACAGATACTGCTAGACTCAACTACCCAGGGGACCACACTCATCAAACCCAGGTTGCCTTTTTCTGCAGCCCCAGTGCAATGTGTGTGCCACGTGAGTCAGTGTGGATCAGTGTGCATTTCCTACAAGCCAGGAGCATGACTGCTCCATGCTGGACTTGTGGACAGCAGCACAACTCTGTAGCTGGAGATGGGGCACATGCAGCCCATCCCAGACAAAGAAGAGCAAACACAAGACTTCTGATATCTCTACCTGCAGATTCACCCTCCATATGTCACAAATGACATCATGCCTCAGGTTCATCTCAGTCTTCAGGGCCATAGTCTACTTGCTGACAGCTCCCACAGCCTCAGTATTTTTGCGTTGGGAGTCTTAGACTAGGTGAGGGAAAAATTAAAGAGGAATTTTTCTGTTGAATACATGCAGGTCAATGATTATGCAGTGATAAAACTACAGCTACTATGCAATTAACACAATGGCATGTGGCCACACTGACAGATCAGTGCAGAAAGACTGCAGAGCATCTGCTCGAGCTGCCAGGGCACTGACAGATGGGAGATGTGGGAGCTCTCCAGATCTTGCTCTACCCCACCCCACCTTAGGCCACTGCTGGCAGCCCTAAACACAAAGTTCATCTCTAAATTCCATTTAAACACATTCACTATCAAAAAAGCTGAGAGTTATCACAGGTCCTAAGCCACAGGCAGTGGGAGCAAAAGCAGCAGCTCTGTCACTGCTGTCTCCTCACATGGCAGGAGAGAGCCAGTTGAAAATTACGTGCTACGTGCCATGGCTGGCACCTCCTCATGCCTCGCTGGCCATGGCAAGTGGCACCCTCAAAAATGCCAAAACAAAGCTGAGCAGCAAGAGGCAGCTCAGGGCAAGGAGAGGAGCCCATAGTTATTTTTCCACTTTTGGTGAACAAATAGGTTTCAAATTCATCAGAGCTGAAAGTAGCAAAAAAATAGACAGGTTTAGTGAAAAAAAAAAAAACATTGGCTAGAGGTGAGTGAGGGACAAGGACCATAGCAGCTTGAAAGAAAGAAGGAAAGGACTTCCCTTGCCCAAGACTTTCTCTGCAACCATAATAAACCTGGCAAACCCAAAATGAGAAATATATAAAGTCTGTAATTGAAGAAGTGAAAGCCACAGTTAAAACAATCTAAAAAGGCCAAGCCCTGAGAAAGGCAACTCGAATTCCTTATCTTTTGATGGAAAAGAATGTGCTCCCTGAGATTAATGACGTGTTTACCCGAAAGGAAATTGCCGCCCTTCTGAAGCAGTGAGTGTTTGTTCCTCCCGAGCCCCTGTTTTCTGCACCAGAGCTGATCTCCCAAACCTCCTGTTTAAAGTCAACACACAATACAGCTTCCTGCTGCTGTGGGCTCTGAGGGATCCTACCATTAACTCTCTCCCAAAAATCACCCTACACCACACCTGTCTGTCCCAGACACCACTGGCAGGAATGAAAATGGGGTAATTTTGGCCATGCTGGCACAGAGCTGGCATCATACTGATGGCTGTCAGCAACCTCACTGCAGGGCAGTGAATCAGCCCTGAGCATAC
Organism: Galbula dea; assembly: GCA_013399015.1. Classification (NCBI taxonomy): domain Eukaryota; kingdom Metazoa; phylum Chordata; class Aves; order Piciformes; family Galbulidae; genus Galbula; species Galbula dea. The sequence goes on from VWZX01009006.1 coordinate 117,527, forward strand.
ACATTCCTCAGTTGAGCAGACAAATTAGCAAGTGTGGAGACTGACAGCACTGTCGAGAGGAAGCACTCACTTGTCTTGCTCTTTTCCGAAGTCTTCGGACACAGCAGGCAACCTCTTCTCAAGCTGCTTAGGGTTTCAGCAGCACATCCTGCAGCCTGGCCTGCACCAGGGTGTTCTTGGAAAGTGGTCTTACATCAGCCTGTGGCGTAGTCTGCCGTGTTATGGGAGGCACAGAGGAGCATGGGATTTGTGCACTGAAAACTCTTGAGTGAACAAGAAAGTCTAGAGCAGATGCGCCAGGGGGTGATCTGTTTGAGGAAACCTGCAAAAAACCCACTCAGGGACCATCAGTCCTTTGCACACATGGCAAACTCACATTCCCATCCTCCTCCACCAGTAAATGCACTCATACTCTGTCCCTGATCTCCTTATGAAGCATCCCAGCTACAGGAACTATCAGGTCATAAGCATCCTCCTCTCCCTAAAGCCAATGGGCCTGCAATAATGGGTTTTGTCCAGCAGTTTAAAGTAGCACAAAATGCAGAATAAACAAAGGGAGCTGCTTAAATCCACCTCTCACATTTGTATTTAGTTAATGGGACACTGTCACCTCATGAAGCAACCTATGCTCTTCCTGAGCTCTCCTCAGCCTCATCACATTTCCTATGAGATCAGGGTGGGTGGGAGGAAACACTGATTTCTGCCCAAGCCCCTGCGTGCTGCTTTATGTCCACCTCCGCTTCTTGGCAGGGTGGAGACATGGAAAACCATCGGCACACACAAGAGCACAGACAGAGCCTGAAAGAGTCCACACGGGCAGCTCCTCATCACAAAAACTCAGTGCCTCAGAAGTGCTCAAATAAAGGAAAACTCAAGAATGTGCCCATAGAAATAGCTAGTAAAGCTGTTTGGCACATAGTCTGTCTCTACAGCTCTGTGAGTTTTAATTATGTTTTGCAAAAAAGCCAAAAAATAGGTGTTTTCTGCAGGTGGGTAGATAATCTAAAATTCTGGTTAGGAGAAAAAAAGAAGAGATTTTAAAACAGGTATTTCAGCTTTATAAAGTCCACTTATGTTTTATATTATTTAATGCTAAGAACCAGACTTGCCATAATATATAAAATCCTTCCACTATTTTTTTTATGTGGTTTTATTCATTACAGAGAGGACAAGAAGTACAATCTCCCTTGCTTCATCATTTTTCTAGGAAAATACTTTGCATCAATGGGATATTATTATTAATTATAGAGTGGTATTTCTTAGAAGTCATGCCCAGAGTCCCTGGTTGTGGGAGGCTCCGCAGAACCTCGATGAAAAACTTCAGCCTTGAGAAATTACATTTTAGACTGAGTCAAGGCACAACAATTGGAGGAAAATGAATTGCAGTTGAGTGACAGCAGTGATGACACACATCCTCTGGACTCAATGGAGCGATCTCCTTTCTAACTTGGAGCTATTCCGTGTATTGCTTGGGACAAAGCCGTGTCAATCGAATCCCCATCTTTCAAAAGAAAGTAGTTAACCAAAATGTAACACAATCCACTGGACCCTGCCATGGTCTACAGAGTCTTCTGCCATATACATGACTAGAGCAACCCATACTTTCAAGTTATGGATCTATTACCCAGACAACAATGGTACTTCAAAAGAAAACTATTCCGTTTGTTGACTTTTTGATTGTGTGTCCAAAATGATAGCTTGATTTTATCTTTTGGAGGCTTTTGTTATCTTCTATACAACACACAGAGCTACAGCTTCAAGTCTAGTTTCAGACTCCAAATCAAACTGGAATTTAAACACTGATTTTGGAAAGGTTGAGCAAGATGTTGTCACCTAAAAGCATTTTTTGTTTGCCTGTTTGAAACTTCATTGAATTCTGTTTAAATCAGAGGATACATTTTCCCTACCAAAACTGCATTTTTCAATGAATGCATTTCCCCTTCGAGTAGAAAATAAAACCAGCAAGAACCACTAGGCCATCATCCAGACCAGTGAAGGTACAACCAGACTAAAATCTCTTATCTACAGCCAAAAAAGGCCAAAAATTGTTAAAATAAGCCAGCAGAAGATGAAGGGCAGTAGATAACAACTCATGTCCCACATGAAGTTTTCTCTTCCGCCTAGGAGAGGAATGTGAAGAAGTGAAGAGGCTGGAGAGAGAATCTAATATCTAGAAACTGTCTTCATAAATTAAATCCTTAAATAAGGAAAGCTGATCAAGTCACAGATGAACTGTGACTGGAACTAAACACTCAGAGAATTAAAAAGAAGAGGTAAAATATCTCCATCATTTGAAAACAATTATGTAGGGGCACCAAAAAAAGAGGAAAAAAATCAATACCATTAAATAAAGCTGTCCCTTTTAAACACAGCAACAAGGAGAGATGGAGAGATTAGGGGATGATATAAATATCTTCCTCAAGCAGTTGGTTTTATTAGGTCTCTAGCATTAAACAAGTTGCTGCTGAACTAAGGGCCTGCACAGGAGGTTTCATAAAGGGGAGAGGGTGGGAGAAGCCCACACGAAGGCAGAATCTAGCAGGGGACACGGACAGCTGACGTATATCAGGATTTATTTACAAGCTCTAGGAAGACAAGCTTAGCATTGTTTCACAGGGAAACAGCAAAGAAATTAAAGATGAAATCAACAATGTACAAAATCTCCTATATGAATCAGGAGCAGTACTACCTATTAACCAAGTTAAAACCAGTAACAACTTCAGCAAAGCCTCTCCTGCTCCAAAAATGGACCCAGGCCAGCCCAGCCCCAATAGCATCATGCAGTGGCACTTTTTAGGGTGTTAAAGGGGGATCATCATCCTCCTCCTTGGTAGCACATGGCAGAGGGCATCTCCCTCCCATGCTCAATGTGGCTGCCCAGATGATGCAGCCTGGAGAAGAGAAGACCAAGGAACATAAGAGGTCTTCCAAGCAAGGTGATTTAATCCAGAAAGGAAGGACACCAGCATCCACCAGCAGGCAAGAACACCGCTCCTCAACAAAGTCATACCACTGGGTGTCCTCCAGGAAGGAAAAACTGTGAAAACCTACCAACAGACAGGGTGGCAGAGTGGAGCCTTGCAGCAAAGTCACATCTGAACCTGTTACTTATTTTTAATTATTATTATTTTTTAATAAACTGCTTTAAATATCTACTTCAGAAAGCTTGGACAAAGTGGTGTAGCTTTTCTCTCACTATCTAAATAAGGTCCCTAACAATGTTATCACCTTTAAAAATACATCTGCCCCTCAGCTCCTAGCCCAGACAATTGGCAGGTAACCAGTTAATAAATGTCTTCGCCAGACCGTTGAATAGGCTGGCCCCAGCTCAAGAGTGATGTCAGGGCCATTCAATGCACTATAATTGGAAAAACCTGGGGAAAGCAATCCTGTGTTTTTTAATAAATAAAGAGCATATTAGCAGCCTCCTGCTTTTATTCACCATGGTGTCTACCTTGCTCAGTAGCAAAGTGGGATTTCTTTTCCTGCTGCCGCTTGCTCAGTGATTTCTACTTGGAATTTGATGCCAGTTTCCAGATGTGTCTCAGGCCAGGAAGTCAGCAATCAGCCTGGATAAAGCCTATGGGATTAGCTGCAGATCATCTTCTGAGACACACATCCTTCCTGCACCCTCTCTTATGAAATTGGGGCACACCCCTCGTGCCCAAAAATAAAACAAAACAACCCAGAGTCAAGCAAAAGCCCCTGATTAGGATGCTTTGATCACTTTCATATTAAATGCTTGGGAATATATTTCATTAATTCAATCCATCAAAGCCCCCAAGGCACCCTTTGAGAGATTTTTACATCACCAGAGTGTTTATATACATAAATCACTCTAACAATTGCAGGTTCCCTGTCTGCTGGAGCAGCCCCAGGCAAAGCTCATCTCCCACAGCTCCTCACCAGTGGTACCCACAGCAGAGCTTCAGCTCCACTAGCTCAGCCACAGAATGCCTGAGGGGGATGAATCCTCCAAAGGATTGGTGGAAGAAGTGAGGATGATAAATGAGTTTTCTGGGCTCTGTGTGAGCAACTCTGGGAAGCTAAAACCCAAGCGGGTGATATGAAAGATGTGGTTTGCATGGAAAATAATCCCAAGCAGAAGCACCCTGACAGTAACTGCCTTGCAAGCCTCCCTATGTCCCTGAGAAACAAACTACCCCAGTTTCCCAGCTGGGAGGAGAGGGGCTCCATCCTCACCTCAGCCACGTGGTACTGTCTACTGCAGAATGGTAGAGAGATCTGCCCAAAGGGACCCAATTATTGAACTCCCAACAAAGTAATTTCTGTTTTCCCCCAGGCGTTTAAGAGGCTGTTGTTAGGCCCCTTTTGCTGGTGTTAGGATTCCTTTCATCTTCCCAACAAAGCCAACCAAATTAACACCAGCTCTTTCCCCCAGTAACCACCCCCCCTTCCATGTGCTCCCACTCTGCTCTCACAGGGCACCTGAGAGCTGCTGCCAAAACAGGAAAGCAGGCGCCTAATTGAAAGGGAGTATTTGGGAGTCACCCTACACAAAAATTAGCAGAGATATGCTAGGAAAATAAAAATGCGGGCACTAACAGCAGGCTTATCTTCTTTTTCCGTGACTCTAATGTTCGGGATATGAAGAGGCCAAAAAGTTTCACAAGCTGTTCCGAGGAGCTGCTCACGGAAAGGAGCATCCTCTCCTTTACGTTCATTGCTCCCCCAAAAATAATTCTGGCTGATTTTGAGGTATGGACCTCCAGAATCAATGTATGCAAGCCAAGAAAACCCTGCACTGCTACGGTACAATTTCATAGCAAGTGCTGGGTCTTGGTTATGTGTTGAGAACTCAAGCACTGTCTGATTCTACCTGATTTCAATTCACCTGCATTAGGTTTGGTAAAAAAAACCAGTAAGCTGTGCCCAGGGAGAAAGAAAATATGGATGATTTCCATCCCAAGGAAGGAGCACAGGGGTTTCCGTTTCTGGAATTGGGACTGAATTTTAAGGTGAGTGGCCAGAGATAGCTTAAGGAAGGTGGTTTTCAGACAGCACAGGGAGCCCCTTTCCTCCCTACCCATACCTGGCAAAGATCCCAGACTGGGACTGTGACCTGTTCCCGGGGGAAGCGCCAGCCAGAGCCAACGGGAGGATTTAGAATTAACTCCACAAAATGAGCCGGTCGCACCCCACCCTGTGGAAAGGAGCAAAAGCCCTTGGGGCCAGTCAGAGGGGCCGTGACCCAGAGGGAGCAGGCAGGAAGGCCTGGCAGGTCTGCTTGCAGCCTCAGAGGAATCAGCAGCATCGGGCCAAGTGGCTCTGAACACTCCCTGCCTGCTGGAGCCACTCAGCTCCTCCAACCCCAGCTCCAGGCTGCAGGAGCTCGGCCGGCTCTCGGAGGAGGGGGGCGAGGCATGACAACGGGAATAAAAGAAGCAGAAGCAGTGGGAAGCTCTGCTGAGAAGCCCCCTTTTGTGTAAACATGCTCTGTCCTCAGGCTAAAAATAAAGGCAAACCACAGGAAGGGAGTGAGTGCTTGGACAATATCCAGTTTGGTGTGTGCCTGGGTGTGAGCTGAGGGAATGGGGAGAAGCGCAGAGGACTCCACCCAGCGCAACCACACAAAGGCAGCCGTTTAAGACCTTCAAGATGGACAGGCATTCCTGGAGGTTATTTAAATCCAAATAACTGCTGCTTGGCAGATGTGCAGTCCTTTGGTATGTGCACAGCACTTGGAAATGTTAAGTCAGAGAAAAGGCTGCCATGGCAGGAGCAGAAAAAGCAGGATGACTGCACAAGGCCCATTTTACAGGTTTGGAGACCAAGACCTGAGGCTGTGAACTGAAATTCCATAAATCTGTCATAAAACAAGATGTCGACTGAAATCTTTCCAGCTCACAGGTCAGTCCTCAAAAATTACCTCTCTCTCCATGCTGCTCTTCACATCTCAGTCACTTCTGCAGCCGAAGAAACAAAACAACTGCATATACGTGAAGGCTGCAGAGAGCTGATCGGTTGAGTGCCCACCCCAAACGGCTCTCAAATGCTCCCTCAGGTGTTGGACTTTGATGCACTGCACCCTGCCACTGCCATCAGCTGACTTTCAAGGATGAAGCCTCACCGACACCTGCATGTCCCTCCCGCAGGCTCCTTGGCAAGAAGGATGTTTTGCTGATGGGTGAAACAGCACCCAAGAGACAGGAACACATCCATGCCATGCAAAAAGCATGCAAGACAATTAGGAGGCTTTCCTGAAGTCCAGCGCTCACCATTGGTGCTGACACACCACTCAGAGGCCTTCTGGGGAAATGCAGGATTTGGGAAGAGCCAACTGTCCAGCCTGGCTCGAAACAGTTCTCTCACACAGAAGGGATCTGTAAAAGTGGAGAAGTCCACAGCTCTACCCAGCCAGCCTTCTGGCCACAGGTCTCACTATACGAGCAGCACTGCTCCAGGGTACTGCTGTTTGTAGCTTGGATCTGGCCACCATCAGACCAAAGTTCTTCCATGCACTGGGAACCCTCCTCTCTTTAGTTAGCCACAACTAAACTTCAGCATCTGCAATGCTCAACCACTTTTTTTCCTTTCCTTTTTCCTCTTTCCTTTTTCCTCTCTTTTCTCTATTTTCTGTCAGAAGAAAATGACACAGTGCTCAGCAGTGGAGGAAATCAAAGACGACTAAGTTGACCTCAACATGGGCATGTTTCTGGTTGACATTTGTATTCTAATTCTCTTCTGGTGCGATGTTCACCTCTTCCACCATCAGGTATCATCCCAATTACCCGTTTTCTCCCTACTACTAACCTTTTTCTAGGTCCACATTAATGGTCTCCTCTGAGAACAACCAAAATGCAAACTGCCCTCCCCCCGGTTTCCTTTAGAAAACAACTTCCTATGAAACACAGCTGTTTGGAGCAGGTCACTTGCTTTCTCTGCAGAACATATCACATCAAGCAGAACCATCCTTGCTTCATTCTCATTTGCAAGTGTCTGTTGAGACTTTTACCAGCTTTCATTTGGGGTATTTCTTACATGCAAAATATAAAATGCAAACACCTTTCCACAAAGCTCCCTCCAAGGGGAGAGCAGCTTCTGGTGCAGCAGCTTCTGTCCCCACCCCACTGTCCTTGCATACCATATCAGCAGCACAAAATAACATAGCAGCACAAAAAGCCAGCTGTGCCAATTGGTGCTATGAACACCTACGTAAGTCACTTCCTGACACACAGCTCAGTGGCTGAATACTAACTATAAATCAAAAGCGAAGGTCTTTCCTTTGAACCGACTTTAGCAGGTCACTTATAACCCTCTAAGGTGCTGCTGAACACAGGGGAAGCCAAGAAAAAGGTGACACCTTCTGTTTACTCAGCTAATTGCAATTCATTATTGCTGGAGTGGCTGCTGTGGCACTCATGGACCCCTTCCACTGCAACTCCCTGTGTCTTTGAGATGTGTTGCCCTGTAAACACCTCTCCGGGATAAGGACAGAGGAACAAGAAAGCAGACTTAAGGTGCAAGCAGGGCTGCAGATGGGAACCCAAAAGCTCTGCCTTGCCCAAGCTGAAGCCACTGCTGCAGGCTGAAGTCAGGCTGGGGAAGATAAAGGGGGAAGACTTGCACCCACAGCTCCTTCAACGCCCAGAAGTCACCCTTCTTCAGCTCCCCAGCATGGTCCTAGGCAGCAAATCCAGCAGTGTGCAGCCTGGGGCCAGTGCTAGTGGCACAGCCAACCACAGTCAGGGTCTAAGAGACCTCAAGGGTCTCTGGGGAGAAGACCTTCTTAACACAAAGTCACAATCTTCTGTTTTCACAGGCACAATGCTTAATGCAGAGTTAGCAGGAGGCTGCAATGAGCAACTTCAAACACAGCCACTCTCTGCTGTCAGAAAACCTCCAAAAGCAATACAAATGTAACAAGCATATGCATTCCTGAGGTTAAATAGCTCCATTAATAAGGCACCTTCCCTCACACTCTGGAAATACATACTCCTTGCAAAATTACAAGTTGCCTCTGAAAGAAAAATACCAAAGGACAGGGGACATGTCTACAAACGCCAACCTCTACCTCTGCCCACATGTGTAACTTCACAAAGAAAAAAAACCCCAGGGGATTAATGCCTCCTGACCCAAACACGATGAGCCCCCAGTTTTACCTGGATCAAGATGTGTAAAGGACCCGATGACAAAGTCCAGCGTGGAGACAGCCAGGAGCAAGAGCAGCAGGAGCTGGAGCCTGATGATCCACTTCACCCCAGCCAGGTTGATCCCCAGCAGGCCCAGCAAGACAACCAGGGAGATCCCACGCACTACCCAGATGTTGCTGAGGCTCAGGACATCTGCGATGGACTCTGCAAAGCCAGTGATGTACATGGCACCTGCAACACACTAAAGGACAGAGACCTGTGAGTGCCCCACAGGAGAACAAGGGATCTTCACCCACAGCCTCCATACCAGGCTAGGATGTCTCTGTTCAGTCAGACATTTACTGTCACAATACAATCTTTAATGTTACTCTGGCCTGAAGAGTAACAGTCTGAACCTTACTGCTGAAAGACAGCACACTGCCAGGGCAGCATACCTACTGCCTGGGTAGACAGAGACAGCTGGGCACCAGGGCCAGCAGCCCAGCAACTTTCCACTGGCTTTAAAGTTTACTCTCCATTAATGCTCCAGAAGAAACCACACTTGCTTTTCTGAAGGAGAAAAGAAAGAGTCAATCTCTATGTCTCTTCCCTTCTTCTGTTTCTCTGAAGGGTCTCAGTTCCACACCTGCCTGAAGAATCGCAGTTTGCTTCCCCCTTCATTGCCTCCCAGAGGTTATTTTTAACTCAGTGTTTAGTTTGGATGTAAAGTCTGATGTTTCACCAGCTCCCCATCTCGTTACTGGAACAGAGCCTGCACTTCTGAGGAGAGTATACTGTGCAAGCCATGCCCCCTGAGCTACCAGGAAAGCTGCTTGTTTGAATTGCTGCAGGGCAGGACACACTCTGCCCTAGGTGGCTGAGGGTCTGCAAGACAAGACATCTGCAGCACAGGTTTATCCCTCCTAAACTCCACTGCAGGGCAGCAATCCTAAACACCAAGATATTTCCCTACAGAGGTTCCCACTAGCTGACATTTCAGTAACAATCCTTTCCAGGGGCACCCACAGCAAACCAGGTCAGGGCATGCAGCTACACACTGGCACCGGTGGCACGTTCTTAAGTCCTGCAACATCACTATCCCTGTCCATGGGCTAGGGATGTGCAGCACAGCTCCCACATGACTGGAAGGGAGAAAACCCCTTTTCAAGCCAGCAAGAGTCAGAGTAGATCCCTCCTTCCTTGCAGATCCTCCTTGGACTGACCCAGCACCCCCTCCACTGAGGGTGTTCAGGACCTGAACCTTAACCATACCCAGAAGCTGTAGATTCATGCATGACTTTCAGCAAGCAAGGTGTGTGGGATTCACTGGTTCAAACTCGGACACCTACAACTTGGAGATCCTGGAGAAGGATTCATTTCCATCACAGGCAGCCATCTAGCACAGATCAGGTGAACCACACCCTGAAAGTATTTCTCACATTGCTGGCAGCCCCACTGTGAATGTCTCCATCACAGACATACTCTGCAAAGTTGTACCCAAACAAGTGGACGTATTCTTGTTTACTTGTATTTAGCATGACCTACACCACCACTGAGTAGACCACACACATCCTAAACAGGTGCTTTCTCCAGAAAGCAGGTCCCTCCTGACCTAGCAGAGGACAACATCCTGCATCAGCACAGGTGCACTTGGGGCACTCACAGAAATTGCACTTGAGATCTGAAGCTGAAAAAAAACCCAACAGGATTAACTCTGATAAACACAAAAATCAAGAGCAATTCTTGCTTCTCACATGAGGAAAAGCCCTATTGACAGAAAGCAGTATCACCTAACTCCCAACTCCATGTACCTGGCCAACCTCAGTTTTTGAAGAAGTTTTCTTAACTAAAAAGTTTTATTTCCTTTCATGCCAAGGATGACAGTGGACACTCTGAAGGCAGCAAAGCAGAGCAGCTTCTGATAGTCTCAGCACTGCAAGCCTCCTTGAAACCTTTCTTCTGATGAACCATCAGCATCACCAGGAGAAATGGAGGAACTAGGTGCCCACAAACACCCTGCTGCTCCACACACACCAATGGCCAGGGCCCCAGTAGCACTGTGATATGACTTGGTTTCTCATGAACTACCTGTCTGGAAACCACAGTTAAATTCTAGGCTGAAATCCACAGCTATCAGTCCCTTATGAGTCTCTGTAAACCACACACAGTGCTGGGTGAGGAACATAACTGATTTTCAACATCAGACAAGCATTGTCACTATCTTTGCTTTTGGGTTTTTAGGACTGGACCCTGGAAAACTGCTTGCACACAGGTCTTACTGCAAACCACTGCAGGAAATGAGACTCCAGAGGAAAGCACCAAACACCATCCTGATGGTTTGAGCTGTGGTGACCAAACACACACTGGTCTCCATAGGACCCAGTAGACACATGCTGCATCGATTGAGGGAATCTGATTAAGCCTTTCCTTTGGAGCACCCAAGAAGGACAGCAAAGCCCAACCGAGTCTCAGCTCACCTTGGCATATGCAGCAGGAGCCCATCTCTGCAGCAACCCCAGGGCACTGGCCAGTCATTCCCCATTTGCCCCAGTCAGACTAGGGAATGGGGAATACCCTCATGTCTGGCCTGAGGGAGCAGCCGGCAGCTGCTGGTACAAAGCACACTGGGCAGAAAGCACAGCCAAAGAGAAGGGAAAGGCATCAGCTTTTGGGAGCAGGCAAAGTGTCGTTAAGTGAGCTGCCAGATCCCACCCCACAGTCCCCGTGCTCAAAGGATGCCTAGGCAGGGGCCAGGGCTGCCACAGCTCAGCTTTTACAGCCCTCAGGACAGGCTGCAACCTGATTGCTTTCCCAGACGGGGTCCACTCGGAGAGCGAGAGTGGAAAATATGACAGGAAGGATTCTCATGTGTGGCCTATTTCCATATCTTGGCTTGTAACTATGTTCAGTTTGTATTTTATGGACACTTGCTTTTAATCTGGAGTGAAAGGAGAACAGGGAATTGTTTTTAGTTTCGGGTTTTTTAAAGGGTTTTGGAAGCTTGTTGCAAGCCAGTCAGTTAAAAACAAGCCTCAATAAAAATGCTTCTCTGCTTGCCACATTTTATACTCTTCATAACATCTTTATGGGGGGAGGGGTTAAGTTACTGCAGGTTTAAGAGATTACTTTCCATACTTTATGTTTACTACTTGTGTGTTTCAGTGCTTCACCACCATGATGGCTCCTTAGGACCCTTCAGAAAACCCAAAACTGTGAGTTTTGCATCTAAAAAACTGAATTAGCTGCGGCTCTTACTGCTGCCTAGCTCTCCTCCCATACCAGCTTCACTTCTGTTGGCTCCTGCAGAGAAGCAGCCAAGGCTTGATCAGTCCCTAAGGGCACATGAAGCACACAAGGCCCAACCTGGTAGCCTACATCCACTGTGCTTTAGGTGGCCACCCTGGCCTCTCCTGCTTTGGTTTAAGAAGTCTCTGGCCAGCAAAGGCATGTCCTGGCAATATGGATAAATTGGGGATAAAAAGAGCATGTCCTGATTTGCTTGGTCAGTGGGTAACTAACATTGTGACCCATGCCAGGCAGCATATTGTTACGAACAGGCTTGCTCCTGTGAAGCAGAGGAGGGCTGAATGCACCTCATGGTTTTCTCCCATGACGTCCAGCATGGGCAGATTTAACCTGGAGCTTTACTTCCTGTGGCAGGAAAGCATAAGATTAATATCTGCATTGCAAAGTTTATAAATTTTCTTTAAATATCTTTTTTTTTAATTACCTGGCCAAAAATATAAAGAAGGCCAATGGTTCCCCCTACTTGACCTCCAAGGACAGTAGAAATCATGGAGTAGACTCCTCCACTTCCAACGCTGCACTTCTCCAGCACCCCAATTCCAGATAAGACTGTCACCAGGGCAACCAGGATGACAAAGGACACCAGAAACATGCCCATTACAATGCCAGTGTTTCCCTGGAATGGGGAAAAAAACAAATCAAACAAGACCAAATCACAGCAAGTCTGTTGAGACCTATCCACTTCTAGTCACCAGCAATCAATGAATCTGGAGTCATTACAGATTCAAAGAAAAACACACACACTACTTATTTAATTAATGTACTTGATTGCCAAATTTACAGTCCCTGTTAGCATCCCTTTGAAGAAGACCTGCTCATCCTGGGGCTGGACAGACTTTGCATGAGCAGGTTCTACACGAATCACTGATTTTGTCCTCTGGTTTACAAAGAACGAGGCTAAACAATGGTTTGGCCACCACGGGCCCATTTGTCTGTTTTAGAATGACATGCTTTAAAACTCCACACTTTAACAGCAAAAAGTAGTTTCAAAATTGAACCTCCAGGATTTGCAACAGCTGATTTGTTAACAGCATCAAGCTTGTTTTTTAATTTTTCAGAACATTTACCTTTAAAAGCTCTGATCCTCCCAAACAATGAGATACCAAAGAACAAAACCCCAAAGGCAACACAGCGTGGAAGATAAATAACACCCTGGTAAAGCAGTGCAGACCAACCCTTATGCAGGATGTATGCCAAGTGGCAGGTGGCTCTCGCACTCCCTGTACTCGGGGGAGTTTTGTGCAGCCTCACTGAGGAAAAAAAACCAAACCCAACCCTTCGTGCTCAGGGCTGTGGCATTATGTTAACACACCTTACCAGGAGCAGAGTGAGGTCCCTTGGAGGAGCTGCTGCACCAGCCGTGGCCTCACTGGGGGTGAGAAGCAAAAGCCTCTGAACAAACCCTGTTGGCAGCTTTAAGGGCCAGTATCACCTGTATTTTTGAGGGTTTGGTTTGCCATTTAGGACAGATTTTCAAAAAAAGAAGGTGCTTAGTATCTCCAAAAGTACTTAGGCACCTCTTCTGAGCACAGGACCTTCCAAACCTCTCACAGATGGCTGTAATTTAGTTTCCAGGGTCAAAAGTTTCCCCTTGTGCTCCAGCCCACCTTCCCCTGCTGACAAATCGCTCAGTCCAGTGCACAGTGATTCCAAACGTATGATCAGAAATCTCCTCCAGTGCTCAGCGCTTCATTAACGTCTGGCTTCCCTTCCCCTGCCTTTACTCATATTACAGGCTATGTCCACATCCCTCCTCTCCAACATTGCTCCAGCAATGCTCATTCCTGAGGTCATGCTAGCCTTGATGGGGTTTGTTTATCTCCAGCACTGAAAGGCTGCTTCTTAGCTTTGGGGTTGGTTGAAATCCCAGATTATTTTTTTCTTTTCTCTTTTTTTTTTTTTTTTTTTTTTTTTTTTTTAGCTNTGTGAAACAACAGAAACATATCCAGAATGTTGCTATCATCATAAAATCCTATTCTGGTTCAGCACCCTGCTGCTTTTAACAGGGGCTTTAGTCGGTCAGTGGGGAACAGAGCCAAGGTTTGTTATAAACACAGCTGCTGGCTGGGTTGACACCGCAGCCCACTACAATCCAACACTCCTTTTTAAATGGACAATTGTTCTTTTTCTTCAACAGCTTATCCTCAGGTTAAAAGGGTTAATAAATCTGACATGCTTCAGTTAAGTAAATAAATAAATAGATGGATAGATAAATAAATAAATAAAGAGCACACATATACACACACAGACATAGCCTTGGGCTCTTTCTGCTGGTGGCAGCAGGCTATGGCAGCAGCTAGTCCAACAGTTCCCATTAAACATTGATGTTTATTTACTGATTCCACTGGTGCTGGAAGGGGTTAGTGCAGCCTCCATAGCTGTTGAACATTTCGGCAAGATCAGGGTCGCCTGGAATTGCAAAGTTTCACCAACACCAGCTCTGGAAATTCATAGCAAAGCCTGACTCTGCAAACCGCTTGACAGGCCTCTGCCAGGGATGTTCTCTGCCAACCTCAACTTCTCCTCCCTTCCCTTTCATGCTAGCTTCCAGCTGTTTCAGCTTTTCCTTTATTTACTGGTGTTATTTTTATTTGCCTTTGCTCCAACAGTAACTCACTTTCAAATAAGACATGGAGGAAATAAGATCAGGAAGAAAAGGGAGCTAGGAAAATCATCCCAACCTCACCACCACGACTCCATGACTGCAGCTCCCCTCGAAGCCTGAAGCAAAACCATTTTCAGTACAGAGTGTACATGTCTTCCTGCTCCTTTTGGACAATGTCCATTGTGTCTGTGACATGAATTCTGCTCAAATTCCACCCATCCCTGGAGACGTTTTCCTTCTTCTAAGGGGAAATTTTGAGGGACAATACAAGGTTTTGGATCAGGAGCAGAGCAGAGACACTCTTCCAGGCTCTGACACTCAGTGAGATACTATTCTGGATCCACAAATGGGAGTCCATTTGGTAGCAATGACAACTTCACCTGATTGAGGACTCTCCATTCAAGCCATCAGGGACTCCAACACTGACACATTTGAAAGAGATCTGCTTCAGTAGTGTTGAGAAGATGGTTAAGGAGCTGTAACTATGGCAATACGTTTCACCCGAAAAGTGGTTATTTTGTCTCAACAATACAACACAAGGGTGTTCCTGTTCATTGTCACAGTTGGTTGTTGTGTTTTCCTTTTTCTCTCTAAAAGCTAAAATAGGAAACTACTTACAACGACCACTTCAGCTTTTGAACTTTTTGAAGTGCTACAGAATACCAGAGGGTGTAAGCAGTACCTACAATGAACAGCACAGAATCCAAAACACCTGGGTGGTGATGGAGACACAAGGTAAGGAGATGAGGAAGAAAATGCCTATTCACACACTCAACCAAGTCAACACTCACCACAAGCCATCCTGTCCTCAGGAAAAGAACCACTCCAAAAATGTTGATCATGCAGGAGGTAAAGACACCATCCCATGTTCCAAAAAGCACTGGTTCCCACACAAACAGCTGGATCTTCCACCAGGGCTTGGTTTGTGTTTGAGATACCTAGAGGAAAGCAAAGCCTTCAGTTCTACTTCTCTTGCTTTACAGGTAGGGTGCAGAAGCAGTGCAACAGCCAGCCACCAACAGTGGGATGAATGGCCACCAGCAGCCACTAAGACACCACTTTGCTGCAAGTTGTCTCTAAGATGAAGGGGAAACAGAGCTGTTGGGATCCCCAGGCCCCAGAAGAGAATGGTACAAGGAACATCTTATTCTTGCAAGATAAGCAGCAACAGAATCCTACTCAGCCTCAGAGAATTAATCCTGCTGACTGTGTTATACAAACCAAAACCACCGTTTTGTGGTTCTTTACACTGCAGCTATAAGTTATACTTCTCCTTCTGTCCTTCCCAAGCATCCCACAAAGACAAGCAGGATCCTCAGTGCACTGGAGAAGCCTCTTAGATGAGGTGACAAACTGGAGTGGACCAACTGGGACTGACAGGAGTAGATTAAGATGGTCTTCCCATCACACTGAGTCATCTCTGATCAGAGCACTATGTTTCTAGAGGAGACATGGGATGCTGCTACTCAGAGCACAAGTGAATTTCAAAGCTGCTGGAACTGAGACATAAAACTCCAGGGAAACAGCAGTTTTCCTATAGGAACAGCTCCCTCCTGCCCTCTGGAAACTAGTCCCCTCTTTCCCTTTCTAAATAATACACTTCAGATCTACGTAACAAGAAGACAGGCAGTTTTGTGACTTCAGTGCTGTTTACCTGCCACAGAGGTGAATAGGAGGAGATGAAGAGACTAGGGACATGGAAACTTGTGCTGTGAAGGGAAATAGCTCTCTGACATACCTGCTGTGCTTCCTCATGAAACAGCTCCTGGACATAGCCCTCACTTCTGGCACCATTCAGGCTGAACATCGTATCCTTTGCGTTGCCCCCACTTGCCCAACACGCAGCTCTGACGCTACACCAGGCGAGGCTGATTTGAGCAGATCAGCTATTCTCTTTGGTCAAATTCCTGCTGTGCTGGATGCTCCGTTGTAGGAGATTCATGGTTTTATTGCACTTGCTGTGAAAGCAGGAAAGACAGAAGACACTGCTGTTGCTTCCTCAGTCTGCAGAAGCACATGACTGTTACCTAGACAGAGCTGATAGCAAGTCATAACAGATGCTAAAGCAGAGAGTGATACCACAGCAAGCAGGGAGCAGTACTCCCCTGTCCTTGGCAGTTATACCATGCCAAGGCAAGACAAGGAAGGCTGCAGACAGAAGGGAGCAAGACATGCTCCACAGATACAGAGAGGGCAGTTTGTTTGGATCATTGGCTCTCCTGGTTCTGACAGTTTCCTGGACAGTTTTGCTCGCATGCTTACAAGAATGCTTACAATCAGGATCACACATGGCTTTTACCCATGGCTGGACACCTAACTTCACACCAGAGACCAAATTTATCATGGGCATAGTATAGGAATCTCTGATTGCTCAAGCTTGCAAGGTACCGAGACAAGACAACCAACAGAAATGTGCTTTCCCTGTTGCAGAGGGACAGAGACATACAGAAACAATTTTGAGTCACTCAGGATTTCCACATCAGGGCCTGAATCCCAGCTCCCAGATCCGCATTTTTCATGATCCTGCCTTTATTATTCAACTTTTAAATACTAAATAATAAATAACCAAAGGTGTTGCTGCTCCACCATAGTGTTTCAGCTGCAGGTCTCCTGCAGCTGCAGCACAATGACCAGCAGGAGAGGTTTTTCTTCACCCTGTCCGCATGTCTGGTTAAGAAGCACCAAAACTGTACAAGTTCATTGATTTCCCACTGTTCCCTTCCCTTTCTTTGAAGTAAATACCCTTCACAATATCACAAATGGCTGCTGTTACAGGGAGAGCGCAGCCTCACGCAGGGCAAAAGCAGCAGGAGCAAATGAACTCTAAAGAAACCAAGCTCATATTTTCATGCAAATAGCCATGGTAATAAGAAAGGAAGAAAGTATACAGTGTGGAGCAAGATTAAAATTAAATAGCTATATTCTCCTAAGATTCCCCAACACAGCCCTTCCTCGAGAGAGATTTCACTCAGTAAAGGACTCAATGTGGCCTATCTCTTGCAGGAGTTCCAGTTGGATGTAGAAAGAACAGGGAGGCTGTAGCCCTGCAGCTACCAGTTCTCCATTTAGGACTGCACCAAGGGAGTCCAGAAGATGGTCTGACCCCTTGAAGCAGCTCAGGATAGCTGAAGCCACTCACTCAGTGTGCTTGGTGTGTACCAGCAAAGGGTAAGTTTGATGGACCTGCAGAGAAGACTTTGGGGCTCAAGTAGATGGAAAAAAACCTGAGTATGAGCCAGCAATGTGTGCTTGCAGACCAGAAAGCAAATCGTATCCTGGGCTGCATCAAAAAAAGTGTGACCAGCAGATCGAGGGAGGTGATTCTCCACCTCTGCTCTGGTGAGACACTACCTGAAGTACTGTGTCCAGCTCTGGGGCTCCCAGCATAAGAGAGACGTGGATCCACTCAAGTGGGTCCAGAGGAGGGCCATGAAAATTACCAGAGGGCTGGCGCATCTCCCTATGAGGACAGGCTGAGAGAGTTGGGGTTGTTTGGACTGAAGAAGAAAAGGCTCCACAGAGACCTTATTTTGGCCTTCCAGTAGTTAAAAGGGACCTACAAGAAAGACGGGGAGGGACATTATCTCAGGGAATGTAGTGATAGTACAAGGGATAATGGTTTCAAAATGAAAGAGGGTACATTTACATTAGATATTAAGAAGAAATTTCTTTCTGTGAGGGCAGTGAGGCACTGCAACAGGTTGCCCAGAGAGGTTGTGGATGCCTCATTCCTTTGAGCGAACTAGTCTAATGGAAGGTGATAATCTAGTTCCAACCCCACCTGACAGGGGAGTTGGAACTAATGATCCTTAACATCCCTTCCAACCCAAACCCTTTCTATGATTCTGTAATTATCAATCTGAAACTTGCAAAACACAGACAGAACGGCTCCACGCACAGATTTCAGACCTGGAGCTCACCTTGCAGAAAAAATTACTCTCCTAGACATTTAAACCCCTTTATGTCACAATTTCCTTTCTTCTTCTGTGTTAAATCCTCTCTCCTGCCCTGTGCTCCTGTGCCATTTCTGCTTAGCCTTGCTCCCACTTGCCTCAGTGCAAGAGCTTTTTCCTCTGCAGTCGCAGGAAATCGCCTCTCCAGTATTGCTCCTCTGCAGTGTTTCCAATCTCCTAATATCTTATTACTCAATTCTGCAATTGTTTACATCTCTCCTCAACGTATGGATCCATTCAGCCCCACAAGATAACCCAAGCAAACACGCGAGCAGCTATAAAGCACAAAAGCAAGAGCTGAGCAAACATGCCAGGACAGTTGCCGCACACACAGACACATCCTGATCCATGCAAGGTGTGTGTATTTTTGCAGTTTAAGGTCTGAAAGTGGCAGGTCACTGGGGCAGGAGCCTTCCTCTTGTCCCATGCAGCAGGCTACCAGTACAGCACGGATTCCAACCTGCTGCATAGCACAGAGATGTTTTTGAGCAGTATTATCTATCTAGGTCACCAGCGGAAGCTTTTCCTGCTATACACACAAGTCTGCCAAAAAAAACCAAACAGGCACAATTTTTCTCTAATATAAGCAAGCCTCTAACTCCAAAGTTAATTGATACTACTTTCCTAAAGTTCCTGCCAAAGACACTAGCCAGTCTATAAATTAAAGAATGGTTGTTTTAATCTTTCCATACCATTTAGCACTCAAAGCATTAGCAAACCTCCTCCCAGAAACATTACAAAGGCTCATCTCCTTTTCCTGCAACACTTCTAGATTTAATTACAAAACCAGATTCCTACAGATAAAATGTCCGTGCTCTCCACATCCTTTCAAAGCAGTATTTTCTTATTCGTCACATGAAAGCCATTTCTGAGCTAAGTGTCGCTGCTCTCAGCTACTCAACAGCTGGCTGGTTTTAGGGAGGAAAGGTTAACGCCTTCCCAAGCACAACTGTGTGTGGTCCCACGACCTCCAAGGCCTCCGTCCCTTCCAGAGGAGGTACTTCCAAGCTTCCTTACCTCAGGGGACCCAGAAGCCAACAACACTTTAGTTTTAATAAATCCCCTCAACCCCGCTCCAGGTCAAGTTCTTGAAAACACCTAATTTAGGGGACCCTGAGGAAGGCAGGAATTAAAGGGAAATAAAGCAGCCATCAGTGCAACGAAGGTAACGCCATGCAGAGAAGCGTGTGATTACTGCCAGTTATTCACTTACTGCCAGAGCTAGGACAATGACCCAACTTGGTTTTGGTTAACGCCTCTCTGCAGCGTAACTAAGTGTGGAACACGAGAGGTGGGAAACGAGCCCAGGCTCACCCAAGCAGCTTTAATCCCCCCGTGGGGGCAGACGGCCTCGGTCCTGCAGAGGCCACGCAGGTGCCAGCACCTCCCTCCGTGCCAGCACCTTCTGCCTGCCCTGGCTCCGGTCGGGGCTGTGCCCGCCCCTCCCGGAAAATGCTGCCGGTACCTGCTCCCTCTTCCTTCTTGTCGTTGACTTTTTATATTTTTTCTTTTATTTTTTTCCTTTTTTCTTTTCTCCTCCTTTTCTTGCTTCTTTTTAGCTTATTTTTCCTGTTCGTCTTTTTTTCTTCTTTCCTCTTTTTCCTTCAGTTTTTAAACTTTTTAAAACTTTTTTGCTTTTTTTCCTTTTGCTTTTCTTGCCTCTTTTCTATTTGTTTTTCCCCTTTTTTATTTGCCTGTTTTGTTTTCATTTGCCTTTTTTTCTTTTTATTTGCCTTTCATTTTTCTTTTACCTTTTTCTTTTTCTTATTGGCTTTTCTTTTCTCCTTTTGCCTTTTTTTGTTTGTTTTAGGGTTTTTTTTCCTTTGTTCTAGGTTTTCTTTCCTTCGCTTTTATTTTTCACCTTTCCTTTCCGCCGTTTCCACCTCCCCCGAGCGAACTACTCCAACGCCCCAGCCGGAGGGAGCAAGGGGCAAAGCCAAACTAAGCCCGGTGCCACCTGCGGGGTCCCCGGGCTGTCCCCTCGCCCCCACTCCACTCACCTGGCGGCGCCCAGGCCCTCCCTTCCTCCATCCGTCTTTCTGTCCGTCTGTCCGCCCGTCCCCGCCACCGCCCCCCGCCCGCTCTCCCGCGGCGCCGCCTCCCGCGGGGGCAGGCCCCGGGAGGCTGCCACGTCTACCCGGGCAGCGCTGCCCGCCCCGCCGGACCCACAGCTGCAGCCCACCAGCGGGGAGCCCCTGCCCCTCGTTAGCTACTTGTTCTAGCCGGTGTCCACTCGCGCTCGGGGAAGGCACCGGTTACCCTTTCCAAGAGGGGCTGAGACACTGCGGGGTCCCAGCGGTCGGTAGCAGCACGCGCATCGCCGAGCGCAGGAAAGCGGAGTAATTAGGATTTGGGAACAGACTCCCACTGAATCTGAAATTCTCAGGAGTCTGACCAAAAATAATAATAATAAAATTCATAGCTGCTGGGTTTCGTCAGGAGGGAAAGCTGCCAACCGCAGGGAAACGGGACTCCGGTTCTGCATGGGAGCAGCTGCAACCTGGTTTCAATACGAACTCACTTCAGCGTGACTTCCCAGAAACCCTATGACACTGTGCAGGCACAGCTCCATCTGAATTATAGGCACGAATTTTGGATAGTCTGAATGCACATAGGATCAAATCTATAGTTAGGCACCCTTGAACAGTAAGCTAAAATGAGTTAGGGCCATCTTAATTTAAAAAAAAAAAAGGATCCATACAAGACATCTGTGTAATCTGGCAAATCTGCTTTGATTTTCCAGAACGTCCCACAGAGGGAAAGTGCAAACAAGGCAGAAACGACAGGAAAAGTGAGTGGTAGAATAGGAAAGCAAGAGTTCAGAAAAGACCAGGACTTCTCAAAGAAGGAGGAAGCCTAAGGAAATCAGCAGATATTTCCTCAAGATATTCCATTCCTGGAATATTTCAGAAGCTTTCCTCAGGCTCCCTTTTCTTTACATTCTTCACAACTACTAGGGAACAGGTTCAACCACATTCTCTCACCTTGAAGGCCAGCTCAAACAGTGAAATAAGCAATTTGTTGCACAGGTGAAGTCACTAATTCACTAACAGAGAGAGCCCTGTGGCTTGCCTACAGGCACTGCTGCCCCTACACACCCAGTTGCACAGTAAGCAAGAGCTGAAGAAGTTTCCCGGGGTGGCTGCCACTGCCACCTCCCAGTGCTGACCACTCCCTGCAGGAAATCTTACCTCCCCACTGGAAATAACAACTGCAGAAATCCAGCAAAGGGACCACACCGACACATAAAAATTACTAAGCACAGCTGTGAAAAAGCACTTCCAGGAGTGCTCAGCATTGGTCTCCATCTGCTCCTATTTAACTCATGGCAATTGTCAGCATTTTTTCCTCCTTGGCAAGCGGATCCAGTGGGCAGCACTCCTTCAGCAGTGCTGGATGTATTGTCCAAGAGCATGCTGCTTTTCCATACTCGGCACATAAGCAAAATCATCGGCTGCCACATACTGTCACTTCTCCAAGGGCAATCAACAAGTGCAGTCATGTGCAAAGCTTTCTTTACAGAATAGGCTTCAGGATAAGGAGGCAACCTGAGCACAAGAGAAGCAGCTCTCACTCAGATTACTCATTACAAATACGTGATGATGTGGAATGGTATAAATTCCCTCAGCACACGCTCAGGATGGCTGCATGACTCACTGCTGGCTCAGCCACCAGCATGTTCCTGTGAGCCTTCCTCCACACTGCTCTGAGATCTACACCACCTGCCAGGAGAACCAGAACAAACCATTTGAAAAAGTTTTTTTAAAAGATCCAATTCAAATTTTTCTCTCCTTATGCCTAGTACCTTAGCTCTACCAGGAGGAAATGGGGGAAAAAATGAAACTATTAAGTTAAAATTGTTTTATCAAAGTCCAATTCTTGGGTGCTTTCAGGGCTACCAATGAACACTGCAAGTTCCACAGACCACCAAGAATCGTTCCCCTTAAATAATGTAGGTCCTCAGGACTGTCAGATGGACCATCCAAAGCCTGGCAGACCTGAGTATCAGACATCCTAAACTGTGATTTGAGAAGACTTTTGATAGTCCATATGGTGCCATTTGGTGGAAACTGCTCCAAGGGACGAAGTCCAGAGATGGATTTAAGAGAATGAAGGAGGTGACAAAAGTTTGTGTGGGATAAAACAGGTAAAGGAAAAATAGAGAGGTTTCAATGATAGAAAAGTAGTCCCCAGAAACAGGGAAAGTAGCAGCACAGAGGCCAGTCAGCAAGACATGAGAATCTGAAACATCCACAGGTCTGAGCCATCCCATGAAATGTGGATTGAGTCCTAGTAGACTATATGTTAATTACCACATACCTCTTAACCATCTTTTTCGGCTGCCAGATACACCACAGGTCTTTGCTAACACAGCAACATACAAGACCATTTCCATGTACACACACAGCACCAACTGCCAATAAACTACACGCTCAATGATGACCTACAAACCCTAGATCACCAGTGAAATGAGCTGTTAACACCTAAAGGGGATGTTCCTAGGCTTACGGAAGAACCAGCCTTTTTCTATTAGAATTCACTCATAGCTGTAAAACTGTAAAATACTTTGCTTTTAAAATGCCTTTTTACTCTATTTTGTTCAGTGCATGGTACCAGCCATTATCAATACAGTACCTGAGCATCACCAGAGACAACGTTCTTGTTTCAATGTACCTTCAGGCAACTCTAAAAGAGCCAACAGTGCCAAAGTGTGTTTCTACAACCAACATGGGGACTTACACTGTCCCTATGGCTCATTTTCAAGTAGCTACATCCACCACCCTAGCACATGACTAGGGGACTGATCATCCTGCTTACTTCAATATGACACTTTCCTTTAAGCTAACAAATGCCATCTTAAAATAAACCCTCCTTTCTGAGTCCTGTTTTGGAGGAAAAGATCACTTTGGCACACTGGTATCCTTGCACTTGCTTACCTGCTTTTCTGAGCTGTAACTTTTTAGGCTGTTCTGATTTAGCTGTAAACAGCTTTGTAACAAAGATTTCAGGAACTGGCAAGATAAACTGAAGAAAACACAGGACTTGAGAGAAAACAAACAAGTCATTCTTTGAGCTTCTGATGAGATCCTCTGCTTTGTTCTTAGATATTATTGCATGGTCAAGATTACCTTGCAATTACCCTCAACATATTCCCAGCACTCACAGTCACTGCTTTACCATCTCTTGTGACTCCGTTTATGTTGTGACAAGACAGACCAGCTAAGGACAAGTTGCTTCTGAAGAGCTTTCAGAGGTTAGATAGATTTGAACAGTCATTATTGATATTATAACACAGAATTTACTTTTTTTTTAAAAAAAATTTACACTGCTAAAATAATGGAATCCTCTTGGTTTCACTTAGGCTGGGCTACTTTTCATCTAATAGCAGTAACAAAAGCTCTGTTACTTCTGCCTCTCCAAAACGGCACTAATGATCATATCTGACCATGAGAAAAAAAAAAAAAAAGATACATAAAACTGAAAACTAATGTGTTCAGTGACACAGCTTGCACTCCCATAGCTGGGCCAGTACTTCCCTCAGGATGTGCAGCTGACAAGGTATTACGTACCTTACATTAATGCAGCTATGTACTGGCTACAGCCAACACACTGGCCTATGTCAAAAGAAACCATCACAAACCTTGGTTTGGGACTACGCACCCACACTCCTAGCTGAGAGGCTTGAAAGGTGCAGCTGCTGGCCAAATGAAAGACAAGCTACACCATGCCTTGGCTCTCCTGTGTTAGACAGGCAGAGGTGCCCAGGGAGATAAGACTCCCAAGTGGAAAAAAGAACAGTTACTTGTATACCCAGCAAACATCCAGAAGCAAGTACAAATAATGGAGGGAGGAACTGGATCCCACGCTTTTCTGCATGATGTGCATGACTGCCAATACTGGCAAAACTGATGTAATTGGCTAGAGTGCCAAAGATACACATGCACACACACACACACATATATTTCAAGATGGAACCTCACCAAAAGATTGCATTGAATTTCTGCCAGTGACTTGTACAGGTATGTATCTGACTGCCTTTGAAATTTAAAGGCTGGAGCAGAAGCTGTAGCTGAGATGTTATGAACCTGAAACCAGCCCTAATGTGAAAGGGCAAAGATGCTACACAGGAGGCAACTCACCTGAGCAACCAGGTCAGGGTTGCTTGCTTCTGAAAGGACAGCACACATGGGCTCCATTCTACCCCCCTGTTCCAATGGAAAGCTCTCTTCTTTAAACACTATACCTTCACAACTAAACCAGACAAAAAAGCAAGTAACATTCTATAGGAAAGTATATTCTATTGATTTGGCAAATGCAATGCAGAAGACAGTCAACAAATTGGACACTTCCAGACTGCCTCCCTAAACCAACCTATCTCTAAATCTCTACTTTCATACACTGCAGCTTATCATGCAGCTATAATAGTTTCTCCTGTGCAGAGCAAGAAAAACACCATTTCAGAGAGAGATCTATAGTTTTTCAGTCCTCCAAATAAAGAAATAACCAATCATTCTAACATAAAACTATATCCTTTTCCTCACCCCCAATAAAAAGCTAATTTAATTCATTGTTTTTCTTGCTCAACACAAAAGGTAGGTTACGGCAATTCTTTTAAACATCAAAATATTGAAAAATGTCTTTTCAGTATGACTTTACTATTTTACAATCCTAATCGTGAAAGTCAGTAAGTAGAAACTATCAGATTTGATTTCTTATTTCCACTGTGTAATAAAAACAAATACAAATCAGAATAACTAATGTCAGTGAACATAAAGCTAAAGACAAGCAAGGTGGCCGAGTACACAGACAGTACTTACTCAGGCATATTGCAGACTGCACCCACAATTTACAACTATCAAACATGAAAACATTAAAATCAGTTACTAGACTGGCTGGATGTTACTATACCACATTAAGATCTGAATAGGGCATTTTAAGAAAGCAGTCCCAAAACATGCACACCGGAGAAATACCAAAACAAAGTCATGTTGCTGTACCTCATACTTCGGAAGTATGTAAAGGCACTACGAGACAGCAACGCCTGCGGCCTCCCACAGCCACAGAATCACAATCACAGAATCATTACAGTTGGAAAGGACCCTCAAGATCATCTAGTCCAACTGATAAACCTACACTACTCTTATCCCTAAGTCAAGAGAGACTGAGCAAGGGCAGCCTTCCCAAAGCCAATCTCAGAAATGTCTGTGCTGATTTCATCTGCTAGTGCCTTGTGGCTGTGCACAGCCATCCCTGCTAGGGCTGCCGTCCCCTGGGTAAGACACTAGAGCAAATCCGTGGAGTGCCCTTTCTCTGCCACCACACAAATTCAGTCAACCAAGTTAAACATCCTCAGAAAGGGTCAGGCTAAAGCCAGATGAAAAGCTCCTCTTGTGCAGGCAACTGCTGCCCAGAGGAGGTTCCCTGAAGGGGCTGGTGAAGAATATCCAGGTGGTGACCCTGCAGTCTCCAGGACCAGGGCTGTACCCACTCGGAGCAGAGCCACAGACAGCATAGAGCCACCCAGCTCTTTTGGCAGCACTCATCTGATCATGGCTCAAGTCTTCACACAAAACTTCACTAGTTTTTGTTGGCTTTTTCCTTTAAAAGTTACTGTGCAACTTTTGACATCTTATACAAAACCTGCTACACAAAGTAAAGTCAACAGTACCACATATTTCACAAAATCAAGTCTTTATCAGAAAGGATCCTACCAAAAGATTTAGGGAAAACAATGCCTTTAGTACATGAATAAATAAAGGTGGGAAAACTCAATTATCAGTAGTTAATACTATGGGCCACATTTCTGGGTTTCTAAGTGCATAAATGCTATGATCTTCACAATTTTTAAAGTATTTGCTTCAATGACAGAAAAATCTATGTAATAAATACTCTGTATACTACACATGCTACAAAATGGTGTAGAACACACATGGTATGTTCTTATCCAGTAGAATTGAAAAGTTGAGTACTCAAATTTACCTGTCTTAGAACTGAGATTAAAATGAAGTCCTGAGTGGTTTTCATGAAGAGTTGCTGGTACTTAATAAATTCCCTCTGGTGGAAACGAAAATCACACAAGGAAAGCTGCTCTAATATTAGGAGTTTGTAATAAAGTGATTCCAGTGCAATCTTCTAAAATGAACAGGATTAAAATTAAGGTCAAATACTCTGTTTTCTGTAACTAAAGAAGGCAGGGAGAAGATACAAAGAAGAAGAAAACCCAAATAAGTTTTGAATGTCTCAAAGTCAAAAACTTAAGTATTTCATTTAATTGTGGAAAGCAGCCACTTCAGTTCTTCCACAACAATACCTATCTTTACATGCCTTCATCTGTCTGAGCAAAAAAAGCAGATTTTGTTTGAAATTGTCTAACATGAAAAATACTGCTAAGTCTATTCATAAAACAAGATTCTATATTTTTATTTTTCAAACAGCAAGTGACCACATTTAAAATGCATCATTTGCAAATATAAATTATCAAACTATTAGTTTAATTAAAAATAAAGCAAAAAACATAACTTCCCTTAGTATCACAATACATAGAAGGGTATTATAAACCCAAAAAGACTAAGTTAACCATAAGAAAACAATGTCAAAAGTGATGAAACTCATTAAATCACTTAATGAATAAATCAGTCCTAAGAATACAATATCATTCACTATGATTATGAAAAAAAAAGCAATCTTTCATTGTATTATACAGATAAAACAATCCAATCCTTCATGCTACATTTTGTAAACCATGTTATAAATTACGCTCACAGTCAAATGAACAGGAAGAGCAACTCCCAAAATATTTTATGCTGCTTTTAGGGCAGAAATAAAGGCAGAAATAGAATCATTTAAAATATATCAAGTTTAACCAAAAACATTCATTTGGTTAAGCCTGCTATCCAAATAGTTTTGTTTCCTGCAAAACTATTTTTGTCTTTTTTGAATTATGAAATTTAAATGTTTCTTTTACATATTAAATGTAAGTCACATGTTGAACTACATTAATTCCTTTTATACCTGTATCATTTTTGCCATGAGATCCAAACATCTTTCACATACGTGCGCGCGCGCGCGCACACACACACACACACACACACACACTCACTCTTGATATTAGGAAATTCCTCATTTCACAGAAATAAAGACAGACTCACACACTGATTTCTGTCAGAAACGTAAGGAATATATAAATTCATAGCTTTCAGGTTCCTACAAAACCATCTCTCATCTATATACATACTTCTACTGATGGAATTCAGGTTATGGTCTTTAATCTGTTACTAAAAGGACGGAATAAATGTTTTAAGATAAAGAAATACTGTATACATTGAAATAAACCTATTATCCTAAATTTATCTGTATGGATCTTTTTTTAATTAATTGAAATTAAAAAGAAGGCATATGGACTTGAGGAAAACAACACTATATCAGGAATGCACTGTAACAGTGTCCCACTATACAGTATCATCAGGGTTTTCATAACACAATTTCTTCTGTACAGTAGATTTTGTACTAATTTCTCTGTCTTCAAATTCATCATATTTCCAGATCCAATTCAGCACTACATAGTATGCCTTCAAAAGAAAAGGTCACTTGCTTTATTGAGTACCAAGTTCCCTTCCAGACAGCATTAAAAGAAAGACAAGACTACACAGACAAAGTCCAGTATAATTCATTTCTGACAATGAAAATTTCAACCCCTTATACTGTTGCAAAATTCCTCCTACTGAAATGCTTTACTACAATAATAGTAATAATAATAATAATAAAAAGCATACATTACATATAAAAGATACCAGTGTACTAAAAGTGACAGAAGTGGACTAGCAAATCCTTCAAAGCACATTATATAAATGACTAGCATTTAAAAACATTTTTTGTTCTATAAAATGTAGGTCATATACATATATAAATTGGGGGGAGGGTTCTAAAGCAGTGATGACTGTTCAAATAGTTATGCTGCTCTGTACAGTCTAATACCTATTCAATTCAAACTATAAATTTGACATTTAATTTATTTATTGGAATAAACCCATCTCATCATCTCATAGCTTGTAATTTGAAACATACACAACTCAAATGGAGAGGTGGCTTTTAAGTTCACTGTTTATCTGCATATGAAATAAGAGGAGAACTACTCTCTACTGGAGGCCCAAGTCTCATCAGTTCAGTATCATGACTTAAAGACTCCAAACTTAAGTAGAGCAATTGTCAGGAATCAGCACAGAAGCAGAATAGTATCTCTCATCCCTCAGAGACACAGCTATTCAACTTTTGCAGTCTTCCTCATGTTGCAGAAGTGCAGCCAAGTCATTCATTTCTTACCCAAAGGGTGTACGGATGAAGCCAGAGATCTAAAGACTGTCCCCTCTGTAACTGAAATTGTGCTGTGTAAACAATGTTATATACTCCAGCAGGAGGACATTTGAATTTATTTGTAAAAAAATCGTTGAGAATATTCATTAACTCAAACGAGGCTATTAACTCCCAAAGGTATTTTTGGAACTTATCCTTATGCTACCTGTAAAGTTAGCACTGTCCTGTATTATTGCTTACAACCAGTACATCACCATACGCCTTCTAACAGAGCAGTACTGTGATCAGTTCATAGATATTTACAGGCTTTTTCATTTGTTTTTTTTAAACAAGATATAAAAACATTACATACTTTACAGACAATACAAATACTCAAGTCAAACAAATGGAATGCATAACAATAGGAAACACTATAAAGGAAGACTGACATAAGTCCTTGATTGTCGAGACACATTTATATTTATATATAAACTCTAGCTGTGTAGAATCAAAGATTCAATCATAGGTACATCCTTATTTGATAAATCATATTTACAGCATGATATTGCATAAAAAAATAAAATAATGTTGTTTACACAATATTACCTTTCCATCCATTGGATTAAGGAAAGCAAGAAACAACTCTTAGAAATGTTTGCTTGCCTCAGTCTGTGTTTCCTACAAAAAGGTGTCATTTTAAAAAGGAAACGTAAGGTTTCATATGCCAACTAGAGCAAAAGCGACTATAAATTTATTTCCCTGACACAAATTTAAAAATGAAAAGAAGTTTAAATTTTAACTTAAAAGACATTTCTTTTCACTAGCAGTAATACCTCCTTACTTTACTTGTCCTCTGCAAAAGTGAGTTTTAGCTAAATGCATTACATGCCTAACATAAACATGCATTATCGTAAGTTGAATGAACTTTCAACGTTACAAGGCTTCATTTCAGTAAACCATTTAACACTAGGAAACTGTAACATTATTCATTTGCTTCAGTACCAACCATGTAATTTGAAAGTTCACATGTGTACTGGTACCAACTGCATAAGCGGATTTCTGCCTGTTAAAATTTCCAAACAGATTCCCAGGACTATTAGAATTTTCCCTGCAATTTGTAATGGCATTAAAAGAAGGAAATGAAGGAGAATAAAAATCAAAGCTCTCAAACCCAAGAAAATTTAGTTAGCAAATATACATACATGAAGTAATCCAATACTGCAAACTTCAGAGTGGATTAATCCAAATATTCTGGTTCATTTCAAATTGTTACCAGATATGATACAAATACTATAAAAATATTCTAAACAAGCATGGAATATAACGTATCTGTCCAAGAGGAAAGTTTTCATAGGAGAACATGAACACTTTAGAATAAACTCCAAAAGTTACAGTAGAACCCCAATAATTCGCAGCAATGCCTTAGAAACCCTTTACAAATGACAATTTTGCAAATAGTGAAGAAGCAGGCAATAAAAGCAAGGATGTCACAGCACAAAATGTACTTTGTTCATTTATTTTGACAACTGTAATTTAGTTTTCAATACTTCTTGTACCTCCCAGTATACTCATATAGATTCTGTAGTATACTTGGGCAAAGCAGTACAGTATTACTAATAGGAGACCTCGCTACAGTACTTTTTAGGCCATTGCAGAGAGGTGGGGAAGAGAGCGTTAGGGATGTGTAAACCTATCAGATGCTCTGATTAGCGGTCAGCGAATTAGCAAGATTTTACTGTACTTCTCAATTAACAATGAAGAGCTCCCATCATCCAAAAAAATTGACAAGCACAATATAAAAATAACACAGTGTTATTTCACATGAGTATTTTCTTGTCCTATTTTCTTCTTGAAACACAATGTTCCTAAAGACAAGACTAGGAGACACAAGATCATAAACATAGTTCTTTTATAATCCAATTTAAATTATGTTGTTATTCATAAACCAACATACAGTAATACACATGGTTAATCCTTCTCCCCAAACTTTGTAATTTATGATTAATTCATTCTCAAATCAAATTAAGAAAATGTAAATGCCTATTAGTATACCATTACAAGCTGATTCCTTCATTGTCTGTTATATTAATGGTAAAACATGTCAAAGGATTCATGCTAAAAGGGACACTGTCAAGTAATTCAGGACCAAAATATGGCCTATTAATATGTGCAAATATATATATATATACACACACATATTGTGTATGTGTGTATATACACATATATATATAGTTTGGTAACAAACGTAATCTGTTTCCTCTTTTTTTAAAATCATCATTGCTCTATCACTAGGATATATCCCCCGAAATTCCACCTTACACACACACACACATATTCAGTGCTTGCGTGACCTTTAAGTAAGAATGTCTGTTGCTAGCTCCGTGAAATATAAATGTTTGCCCCAGCCTTATGCTGACACACTGAACAGTACCAGTACAAGACAGAACACAAAAACAAAGTTGCTTTTTCCCAAACATACATGGAAAACTAACAAAAATCAACACTGACCAGATCAAAATGAAGAGTGTGCAACTGTTGCAGATTAAAAGCAGCAAAACACAAGCAGTGGAAAATGTTATGGAATAATGTAATTATTAAACAAGCAACAGGTCAGTTAAACCTCCTAGAACTACATATACACTGATTCCAGAATAAAAGGGCATGTACTTAGGAAATCACTCCAATATATTTGGTTAACTCCTCCAGTACAGCAAGTTTCAAGCATCAGCAGATCAACTACTCACACCACTGCTTTAATTGTACATGTGGCAGAACCTTACGAGATAGTCCATGTGGGCTGGACATGGACTTCACAATCTGTCCTAAGGCACAGAGTAAAGCTGTAATGGCTCAGCAGCAGGCTAGGGAATGAGCTGTGACATTAGGAATGACAGTTCCTCAGATGATTCCCACTTTGCTCAGGGAAAAGTTCCTTCACTCTGTACAATAGCTTGCTCCCCCACGCACCCAAGCAGCAATTCCTATGTGTGAAGATGGCATGGAGCGAGTGCTACTCCCTCCTACTCCTCATTCACTTTCTCACAGCAGAGTATCAACGAAGTAACTCTTTAAAAATAAAGCTGAGTCATTCTCCTCAGAGGGAGGTTTTCTTCCTCTTACCTCCCTGTGGGGCCAGAGAAATGCAGTAATAGTCTAGCCTTTATTTAATAGTTTTTTGGCTTTTGCTGCTTGTGTATTTAATAAATGGTACTATTAATGGCCATCTACTTGCAACAGCAGGATAGAACAAAAATGACACAGTATTATTTGGGCAGCAGAGGCTAGGATGTCATAAAAATAGAACACTGAAAGTGAAATATGGTCCAAGAGGTGGCTTCCTGGGATACAGAGGCCATATGTATTATCTCTCTGCAACGTAAAATTGAAAGTAAAAAAAACCAAACTGACCATAAAGGAAAAAAAAACCAAACCAACCAAACAAAAAAAACCCAAAGACATGAATGAGTTAAAAAATATTCTTTTAAATAAACTTCTTTATATGTATTACTAATAATCCATAAACAATTTACTTTTCTCCCTTAATGCTCTTCATCTTAACATGGGACCAAATAATCAGACAAAATTACTGTTAAGTCATAGCACACTGAAACACCTTCCTATATTATAAATAAAGTCAATGAATCAAAACAGAACTTGTTCTTAAGTTTACATATACTGTATTTCTTGTCAATGTAAGAAGCAAGCTATGAATAATAAATACACTTTCTCCCTCAGCTGTACCAAGTGAAGTCAGTGTTGTAATGGTGCTCTCATAAGCGAAAAGAGATGGCATGGGATCAGTTTCCTAGTAATGAAAATTAAGAAAAATATTGCTACTGCTTTGGGAAGAGGTGGGAACTGTTGTATGTCCTCCTCAAGTCCTTTCTTAAAAAGACAGGATGTGTTTTAGCCCCTTGAGATGTAGTCTTTCCTCCCAACTGATGGCTTCATCCGAGAGATATCAGCTTACAAAAGTGCTGTAAAAGGATGTATGCAATCCTATTTTTTAAAAAAATCACCATATACATACATACCTATATATATGCATATGTGTGTGTGTGTTTTTCCCTGGTTAATCAGCCTACATTAGGCTTAAAACTGCCATAAAACTACCAGACAGTGTCCCTTCAGGGAAGGTGCAATAGAATGAACATACAGTTCAAAAATCTGTAACTTGTTAACTTAAACTACACAATAGTTATGCTACTCAAATCTTACCACCTTAAAAATGCACACAGAACTACTGATCGTACCATACTGCATACTTCAAGACAAAGTACTATTAAAAAATCCATATCCATGGTACAAGGATAAACTTTGTAGTTTGTTTATACTGTGAAATTCAAAGAAAATTTGTGATCGCTCGCCAACGCTGGAGAAAGAAATCCTGGTCACTGGCATTAGTCAGCTGCTTTGGTTGGTAAAACTGTAATGACTTTCACTAGGAAAACACTAAAAAGGTAGGGAATTTGAATGCCCACTTCTTCAGCTTTCAGGAATACTTCAATAAATTTAATGATCTGAATTCTAAATTCAGAATTCTAGACAGAGAATTAAAAGAGTCTCTACAGAATTGAAGAATACCCAATCTCAAGTGTACTGAAAGGAATTACGGGAGCTGTATGAGATGAAAATGATGCAACCGTATCAAACCTAAAAATGCTTTTATTTTTTGAGAAATCAAAAACTACCAAGTTGACTAAGTGCTCTATGTTAATCGTTATGAGTATGTAGGGTAGGTACATCTAAGTTTTTAAATCTTGGAATACACAGTTGGTGTAAGCATTATGCAGTTGGGAATGTCATCTACAGAGTACTTTAACTAAAACTTCAAAATCTTGATATCTGCATAAGAAAAAGTCATTAAAAAGTTACATCTAGATTCAGCTGTACAAAGAAATACACATTACTTCAGTAATGAAGTAAAGGCTTTAGCAGTTAGGCATTTTTCTTTAAAAAGTTTTTAAAGTATTTTAAATCAATTAGACTTTTAAACAGCAGAGTTAAGTCTATCAGAATTCACTTTTTCCTCCAAATACAACTCGAGGTAATGCACAGCAGAAATAAAGGGCTCATGGTCTAAAACTATTTTTGAGAGATGGAAGAAATAATATTTTTCTAGAAAATGCCATATTTTAAAGCCATATTTGCTTGACTTTGAAACTTATTGTTTATTCTGTGTGTTTAGTACATGTTGATTCCCTGCTGAAGAGCAATGACTAATGCTGACAAGCTTGGAAATGACAATATGAATAGTATCAGACAATAAACTGTCCTCCCAAAGCATACAAGGAAACAATCATGGGGGAAATTCTTACCTGGGGATTTTGTTAATTTTAAATTTCATGGAAGGTAAAATATTTTCTGGATTCAAACAAGTGAAAAATAAACTGCCTTAACTGCCTTTGATAGGGGCACTAACATCAGGCAGTTAAATGACTGTTGAGTAACCAAAGAAAGAAGGAAAGAAAGAAGCAGTTATTGGTCTTGCTAATATCAGCTTACTTTTAACATCGCGCTCTTAAAAGCTGTACAGAACTCCATCTTATACAGAGCAACCCCCTTTTGACAAATGTGTTCTAAAGTGCCAGTATTATTTACAAAGATTTCTTAGCCAAAAGTCTGGCCCGTTGTGGCATCAGGTGAAGAAGTCATCCCAGCTCTGCTATCATTTACATTCACCAAGGGAAATTCTGGGAAATCAGCACTTGTCCCTGGTCCCCGAAGGTTCACCTGTCCATTGGCAGTGCTAAACTGAGATGATATTCCAGCTCTTGACCCATGGTACTGAGCTCTAAAGGGCTGCTCAAAAGAGCTAATTTGATATGCTTGATGAACAGGCTGTGCCTCTGCTTTCTTCTGAGAAGTTACTTGATCCAAGAAGTCCTGTGTAGAGGAGGAAGAAGAATGATTCGCCTCATCACCTGAAAAAGGAAAAGGGTGCTGCGAATCACCGACTATTAGTCCAAAATGAGACTTGTCTGGAGTTGTTCTTAATGGAGAGTTCATTCCCGATCGAAAGCTATTGACAGGTATAGATGTGTAGACCTTCTCCATGGAAGGAAATGCTGGCTGTGTTGAAAGAGTCTGGTTATCAGTCACAAAATTAAGGCTCGGGTTGTTCAAATAGGCATCATTTTGGCTAGTTCTGTCCAAAGCTTGTTGTAAAAACTTTGAATATTCTTGTAACATACTAGCTTTATCTGATGAGGAAGCTTGAGAGCTTGTTCCAACTGTCTCAGACTGGGTGACCTCAGATACTTCAGAAGAATTGATTGGTATACTGGAGGTCACCTCAGTGTCAGCCACACTGAAAGATATCTCATGTTGTCCATTAGCTTTGTGTGAATAATGATCTAACAGAGTTTGCAGTACCTCATCTGGAATGACATTTTTGTCATGGTTACCTTTAATTTCAACATTCAGTGCCTGTGTGTCTAATATGGAGGTTGTAGCAGTTTCATCAATGACGCTGGCCACAGCTGCCTGTGTTACCGAAGGTTGAGATGCTATGGTACTTACATTCAAGGCATATTCTCTGTTGTTACTAGCTGCTTGTAGATACCTCTTTTTCTTTAAAAACTGCATTGCATCATCATAATTAGTGCTGCTGTGTACAGGTTTACTGGGCCCTTCTTGTAACGTGTCAACTTGATCGATGTCAGCGTTACCTTCAGAGTCCAGTAAACTTTGCTTGTCTACAAGATCAAAGGCATACTTTGAAACCTTGTTGTCTTCATAAGAAGATAAAGGTGAAATGGTTTGACTTTGCTCAAGTGGCTGTTTCAGACTCCTCTTGCTGTTAACTTTTTTGAGAACAAGCTTAGGTGGGTGTATTTCTCCAGAATTTCCTTCCTCTAAGTGTGTTCCACTGACTGAAGAATGCGGCATCTCAACAGCATATTCCGCTACCATGTATTCATCTTTTACTTTCGTACTAGAAGAGTACAAAGGCAAATAGTCATTTTTGTCCTTCTTCTGTTCTGATTTATCCATACCTTCCTTATCCCCAGATTTTGTTTTCTCTGGTTTTTGCCTTTTCTTCTTTGGCAAGGAGCTGTCTTTCATAGTCATAGAGAAACCAGAATCTTCCTCCGATGGCAAAAAACCAACTTTGGTGGCACTTCTGTTTGGTTTCCTGTCGCGGTTCTCATGGCACATGCGTTTATGTTTCAGCACACGATCAGTCCTGGAGAAATACTGCAAAAGATTTCCATTATTGTTATTATTATTAGAGAAAAATAAATGTATTAGCAGAAAGAAAGGAAACTTTTCATTCTAACAAATTCACCTGACAATTCATCCACTTTACTGATTTCAAATGAAGTGTCAATCAACAGTGTATTAATAAAATCAGCACAGACAGTTGTGACTCTGCTCCACCTGTGCACCACAACCACCCACCTTAATAGAAAAAAAACAGGTTTATTTATATGCAGACCACTACAACACCTGGAGAAAGTCCTGTCTGTACTACTTGGGAAATGACTGGTGTTTTGTTCTGCAATTGCAAAACATTTCACTAAGCCATCTTACCTGCAAACAATATTCACACTGGTAAGGTTTCTCTCCACTGTGAGTTCTTTTGTGCCTTTCCATATGATACTTCTGAATAAACCTCATACCACATTCATCACAACGAAATGGCTTTTCACCTGACAAAAAACACACAGCAGCATTAATTGAAACAAATAAATCAATGTTCTTCCATATAATTACCAGGTCAATTATTACATTCCCTATTTGAGGCAATAAAGAAGAGGATTTAGTGTTTTGCTATTGAAAAACAACCTAGGGTTTGCTCACATCACTATTTTCCCAGTACTGAGTAGATGATGTCTCAAAACTATTTTAAGCTTTTTCACTAAAAACACTCCAATCACCTGTAAAACTAAATTCTTACACTCTCCTAATGTAGATGCAGATACCCCTCTTAAACCTAACAAATTAAGAACTGCCAAGTTAGCCTTCCTGAACTGTTGTGACATAATATTTTTTTAAAACAGTTTTATAAAAATACCTCAATTCTCTCACCAACTCATTAACTCAAACCTATCCCTTCTAGAAGAATTATGCCTTTCCAAGCTTTTAATTTAACATTTTCATAGGGTGCTCTGTATTTTCCACTGTTTTTTCTCTTATCTGTGTGTAGAACTGAAATAACTGCTCTGAAGAAAATCTACTATTTTGCTTGAAATCCAAATTTATTTAATTTCTTAGAATTAATTATTTTTTTACATATATTTTAAAAACTAATTCTTAAAAAGTTTTCTTAAATTTTTAAAAATATATTTTAAAAACTAAGGTGAAAACAGTAAACCTCTGTAGCCAAACTGGTGTTTGAATACTTACAGGTTTTTCTGTTTGGTTGGGTTTTTTTTTTTACTTTCATGAAATGTTTTTTCAGACAATGTTCACTGCCCTGAATTAATCTAGTTTTCCCCTTATTTTTTCTCACAAAGAAGCCCTGCAATGATTCTTTCAGAACATGGAGTAACTACTTTATTTCTTTTAGTTTTTGCTTTACATCTTTCCCCTGATAGTTTTATTTTCTAGTTTTCTCTGATAAAACCTGAAAATTCCAAGTGCATCAAAAAGTTAGCTTTACTTTTACAAAAGTTCGCTATTATTTAATAGAACTCATCCTGAACAACTCTGATCTTTCCTCTCAATATTTACTATGAAATCTTTTGGACTGATAGAAAGATCAAGGATTGTCTCAGCAGCATCTGTCAACACCCTCTTTGTTATGGATACTGTACTGCACTGATTTTGGGGATATAAACCATCTATCTTCTGTTTTCAGAAATATGCAGACTGCTTCTATTCTTCTGAGGTAGTTTTTTCTGTAAAATTATTTTATGAACTTATTTTATTAAATTATCACCAAGAAAACCTCAAATATTAGTCACTTTTAGTATTTCAAATGCTGTTAGAGTGTATTTATTCCATTTAGAATAGAGATATTTGGCCATATCCTTCCACAAATAGACATATGGCTTCTTAAAATAAGATGTCAGTATTTATAGAAACTACAATGAAAAAATCTCTATCACCCACACATTTGCTCCTAGATTGTTAATGCCCAGATGTCCTGGTTTGGGTTTGAACAGAACTAATTCTGTTCAGTGATTTTACTTTTTAGTTAAAGCTCCTCTAAGTAACTGCACTTTCTGAAAACTAACAGTATGCTTTTACAGACACTGCCTGCTTCTAGCAGTGGTAAGACCTAATGTTTAGATTTACTACCAGGGATTGGTATGCAAAGCAAGGTCACTGCTAAATCTTGTGTCTCACTTTGTGGGGGGGTGTAGAGTACAAGCTGCGCCTACAGGGAGGAGCAGACAGGACAGGTGACCCTAAACTGACCAACTAAGTATTCCACTCTAAATACATTATACTCAACATAAAACTGAGGGTCAGTTCCTTCTTCCCCTCTCTCCAATGGGTGGCATCTGAGAAGAATTAAGGCTGTTCTGCCATCAACAGCTCAGTCTTGATCTAGCTTTGAACAGCCCCCTAAGGAGCTATCCTGCTATCCCAGGAAATGCAGAACACTTGATTGGTATACACTTACCTTCAGCCTTAAACTGTTCCTGTAAATGAATGGTCACAGAATTCCTTAACATTTGTCTACTCAAGCCGGCTATTTGCTGGCAGAAGACTCTCCCAGATACCTATTCCCATCTCAAGGCTTAAATAGGGCCAAACAGGGCTTCTGAAGTTCAGATATTTTAGAGACTTTGAGAGTACATAGCAAGGCACTGCTGGCCATGCCTCAAAAGGAAGAAAAGTTTGGGGATGCTGCCCTTGAATTACTCAGAATACCACAGAGAATGATATTTCTCAGTAGAATTCCAGAACACTCTGGAAGTAACATTAAGAAACACTTTGTGTAACTAATACCATATTTAATTATTACTTTAATCTTCATAAGGAAGATGTTAGAAAAAGATTAAAAATTAATATGAAGATATGTTTCCTATAATAATTTCTTCCTAGCAGAAGTCTGAACTTCAGATGCCTTCTGCAACTTTGTTGTATATTTCAAACAAGATTATCACAAACAGAGGGCATCCTAAATAACCTTTTGCTAATGCAGTGAGAATCCAGGACATATTTTTCTGAAACATCTTGCTCAGTGGGAAAGAATCAGATGTAGGAAAAAAAAAAAAAAAAAGTCAAAATTTAAAATACAACCCAATAATTAGGCATTATTTAGGAAGATAGCCTATGTTTTGTGTCTGTGTTGGAAATCTAGTAAAACTGAGCAATAGAACTATTTATAAATAAGTGCAGGACAAATACTATGTGTATTAAGGTTCTAACAATTATAAACTCCCAGGCATTTAAAATCTCAGCAGTCATAATATAAATTATAAAACAGCAAAGGCAGCAATAGAAAAAAGCAGCATGACTGAATATTAAGGTGATTGAATTGTTAGCCCCAGTGTTCCTTTATGTTTTTAAATGTAATCTCATTTTTTTGCGTTTAAAATGGAAAGTGGGGTGGGTTGCAGCATTAGGACACATGAATGCATGACTGGGTTAAGTGTATAGAAACATCTCTAAGCAAAAAGAAAGCAGACAGTTGAAAAAAAAATGTTCAGTATCTTTGTGAGCCTAGTAAACTCAAAATATGAAAATATTTGTGTACCATTGCTCCTCCCTCTCTCACAACTAAAATGGCAATTTTTGGTATCATTAGTGACAAGTTTAAGCAGCAGGGTTCTAGCACTGCTGCCCTCCTCTACAAACAATTACTTCTAGTAAGTGAATTTTGTATTAATGCAGTGTGTGCTTTTAGATGCAACTATGTAATTTATCACACAGAATAAGGCTGTTCATTCATTGCTTCGTAACTCCCTTGTAATATTTCATTTGAAGGAGTGTTTCAGAGAACTGAATTCAAATCACACTGGAACTAGCTGGAGTACCTGTAAATTCACAACTTGCAACAGGTATAAAATTGGGCTTCTAAGTATTATCACTGCCTTTGGCTTAAAATAAACTGAAGAGTTTTATAACATCTTTAAAGAGTAAGAAACATCCTGTTCACCAGTGTTCTGAACACTGTACAAAAGCTTGTGCTAAAAGTGGTCATTCAGAGAAACAAAAATGCAAAATAAAAACAAAAAAACCACAGTCTTGAATTTATAAGAAATAGTTCATAAAAGTTTACTCCCATCAAAGTGACCCACTGCTCACCTTCTGGTGAGAGAAGCAAGTTGAAAATGAAGCTTTTCTGGATGGGTTCAGTTATGCAGTCCTGAACAAAAGAGCAATGCTACACAAACAGCCAAGGCCCAGTACTGAATATTGTCACATAGCAGTGAAAGCATAACAGGTAACTGGAATGTAAATTAGCTACACTGTAAATGGGCCAAGCCAAAAACTAAGGACTAGTCAAATACTTGCTAATTAAACAGACTGCAAAAAAACTTTTTTCCACTCCTGGAAGCTGGGTCTTGCATGTTTTCTCCTAACCATCTACTAGTTGTCACCTAGGAAAACATCCATAAACCAACAATTAAAGCACAAGCACCATCTTCAGTTTTCTGAGAAACAAGCAAACTGTATCTCAGGATGCTAAGGAAAGGGGGAAAACATAGTTATCTAGAAAAAGTCAGATAACAATACAGTTAATTTGTTAAATAGCATCTCTTTCTCTGCTAAACAAAGATTAGTATACGTAAGATTTGGCAAAAAAGCCTGCAACCCCCCCACCACTATACCCTCCCTCCAAAGCTTGTAATCAACACAGAATTCTCATTAGAGCTAGAAGCTGAATTTAAAAAAAGATAATTAAATCCGTTTAAAAAATATTTGCAGTCAATTGTTAACTAAACCATACTGCCCAGACTCTCATTTGCAGAGCCACGTACAGGGAATGACCCTCATTAAGAAAAAAAAAAAATATCAAACCAAAGTTCTGAAAAATGTGAAGACTGCACTTAAAACTTTGCCTTTTTTGGGAGAGGGGGTGGGCAGATAGATGGAAGAGAGTGAATGAGCATTCTTTTCAAGAACAGTATCTACACAAAGTAGAGACAGCATGGTTCACCAATTCAGAGCCAGAGGAAAGACTAGGAGCAGAACAAAGACACTGGACAGAAGAATGGAGGACTCTTCTGTGGCTGACTGGCTGAAGGAAACCTACTTAGTCTGGACTCATGGCAACCTAGGATACAAAAATCTCATAAACAACAGGGCATTTGTGCATGTAACTCCCTGTACACTGCTCTGAAAACTCATTTTACAGAGTTCTTTCTCCTTCTTAACTCTTACACATGCACACACTGCACTGCATGTTAGTAGCTTTCATATCCATTTAAACGCTACAGCCAAGAAACACTGTGCACATTCACCAGCTCTGCTTTTCTGAAAAGAGGCTGAGAAATTGGCATCTAGTCCAAAGGGACCATATCACAAAATATTTAAAGAGGGATTGAAAGGCCATGCACCAAAATGCCAAAAACCCAACGAAGCCAAACCTGTTAAAGAATGTGGTTTTCTGCGGTGCAAGAAGACATTAAAAATAAACATCTATAAACTTAAACTCTCTTTGGCTTAAAACTTCAGGCCTTATTTGACCTATATTGCACATTTTTAAACCAAGGCTCTTATTTTTAGAACAGTTCTGAATTAAAACTTTCCAAAAACAAGAAAAAAAGAGGGGAGAGGGAAGCAAAGTTGATACTAATACCTTTGGGGTTAGGCATTTTGGCCATTTTAATCCTGGCACTTTTTCATCAAATTCCTAAATAAATAAATGTGGAAGTTCCCATTGTCTGAATTAACTTGATACCAGAAAAGACAGAACTGCTTAACAAATCTTTTTATTTTTATGAATGCACAAACTTCAGGATTTGCTGCTCTGGGGTTATTTATAGAATACTACTTTCAGATTTGCTTACTAGAGTTTAGACTCACTTTACAGCCAAAGAAAAGTGGAGCAAGTTGAAAGCACAAAACTAATCTATTTTTTAAAGTTTTACAACATCTGTTAAGTCAAAACAAACTACATCAGGGTTTTAGGCTGCATACTTATTACCAGAAATGTTGCCTGAGTGGGGAAACAGTTTTTAAGCACGCCAGTAAAGATACTCAAGGCACTATACTCACCAGTATGAATCTTCTCATGCCTCTGTAGCAGGTACTTCTGTATGAAACGCATGTCGCACTGACTGCACTGAAATGGTTTTTCACCTTGAACAATATAATTCCACATCCATAAGTTAATAACTACACACTGTTGTTTCTGATAACTAATTTTGAGGAATATCAAAATGTCTATTAAAAAACCAGCATCTGAGCGAATTCCAAAAAGACTCTAATACCAAAACCCATTAGCCTTACTAAGTATATGAGCTGCAGAATTCCTTTCATGATCCTTAGAGTCACCTTACAACTAGCACGGAAGAGTGATCTGAAATGGGTGTAATTTCCTCATGAACAAGATCAATCACGATGCTGGCATAAGACTGCATTCAGAATACTGGCAAGCTATTATAATGGTAAGTACCTTTTTCACTTCTCCGAACCAGAGAGATACCTCATCAGGCAAATAAGCAGCTGGAGCACATTTTACAAAGGGGTCAATTTTGGCACTTAGGCTACAAGTCAACCCATTACTTTCTGATAAAGAAAGAAAAGAAACCTTGTAAACAGTTAGGTTTTCAGTTTATTAAACATATGTAGATTTTTTTTTTCTGGTGTTCTTTTGACACTTTGGTGCATGGAATCTCTAAGCTTAGATGCCAAGTTAGCTACACTATTAAAACTGAAATTCGCATAGAGCTGAAAACATTTTTAACATAAGTAAACAACTCTTTATATAGTAGAAAAGACAAATTTGAAGTCAAGCAGTACCTGTATGAATGAAGACATGTCTCTGTAAATGGTAGTTGGTTCTAAAGGCAGCATTGCAATGCTCACAAACATGAGATTTGTGGGTTTTCAGACCAAGTGATCCATCCTCATTAATTGTAAG
This sequence comes from Galbula dea, assembly GCA_013399015.1. Lineage (NCBI taxonomy): Eukaryota > Metazoa > Chordata > Aves > Piciformes > Galbulidae > Galbula > Galbula dea. The sequence goes on from VWZX01009006.1 coordinate 159,767, forward strand.
GATCTATTTTAAAAAGAGTAAAATTTGTTCTCACACTACCCTCTAAAGATGTTTTATTAACTGCAAAAAAAAAAAAAGCAAGCCACCAACCAAAACCCAAAAACATTCATTCTTTTGATGCAGAAAATGTAAGTATTTCAGATAAAACAAGACTAATTTCTACAAAGCTATGTGTTAGGCTTTTAGTATACATTTTCAACTGCAGTCCAATCCAACTTGTGTCTCATTGTGTCTTAAGAGATATTTCAACAGGACGGAGACAAAAAGCAGCTCATGGAAAATCAGCTTAGAGCTCCTCTATTCACAGCTGAGTCACTTTATATGCTACTGTTTACTTTGTCCATCTGTTGGAAAGGATGCAAAGCAACCAAACCATCTCTGGGCACTGAACCACGGATAATAATATTTTAAAGCAAAAATAAAAACATATTCTTTTTCCAAATCACAACTATAGATGTTTGCTGAAAGGCATTAAAACTTATCCAGGACAGTCATACAAATTATCTATATAATACCAGTAGTCTCAGAGGCAAAACTATATATTAAAAAACAAAACCCCAAAGCCAAACGACTAAGAGAATAGCATCATTATCCTCCCTTTTCATGTTTTTCACTCAATGTAAGTACTGCTCACTCGATATACATATTAAGAGTACCTCCTTGACAAATTCAACTTGCCATACTCAACTGCTTTGCTGCCAAACAAAGATGCTACTTTCATATAAGGCTGAAAAAACTTATATTAAAAAATGTATCATAAACCTCACAGATTGCATCTAATTTGTCAAAAAGAAAAAAAAAGCAAACCCCAAACTCTCTGCTACCTCTGGCAAGAGAATATGAAAACCAGTAAACAAATTACATTTCTAGAAATTTTAACTTAACCAGAAACAAAACTATAAAGAAGCGCTTAAGTAACATTAAATAAAACAATTTAGTCCCTTGTTATTAACAAAAAAACCAGAAGTCTGCTAGGGAATACAACTGCAATTTGATAAGCTACAATGTTTTAGGTTTCATGATAATGACAGCAATGAGAAAGAGAGTCAATAACTGAAATAGTACCTCTACAACAGAAGCATATACTGTAGGATCTACTTAAACAGTTTTTAATTCTGCTCCTTCAAAACTCAGCAAGAGTGAAAGTCTCGAGCTAACAAATTCTTGTGCATTCACTCTGAAGGACAAGCACATTCATACGTTTGTAAGATTGCAATGTTACAGCTCCAGTAAGTCACAGATAGAGACAGTTAGAAAAATTCTGTTCTGTAACAACATACAGCTAATGAAGCACTGACTGGTTATTTAAAATCAATTGAAATACTTGTTATGAAATGCTTGTCAGATATTCTACTGAAATTTTAAAATAATTGTGCAGAAAATATACTTCATTTCACAGTTACCCTAACCTTGAGCTCTTCTACTGCCTCTATTCATTGCAGCGCCTCTTAAATAAAGGAAACTTGTCAGTGCAGTTTTCCTAATAAAAGCAACCAAAAAGCGTCTGGGTGTGCATGCATATGCGTGTGTGTACATGTGTGCATATGTGTTTGTGTGCATGTAGAGGGAAGAGTAGACAGGATAAAAGCTAATGACTTTTTATTTCTATGATAACTATATTAATATAAAATTAAATTTAAAATGTTTCAGTATGTTAGCTGACTTCCATTTGTAAAAGTCCCAGCTGTTGTTTGGATGGAAAATCCACCCTCTCACTCTGGGAATACTACCTTAACCTGCAGTAGGCTCTCACCTATGTCGGTCCTTCAGCTTCTTTCTGCCTTCTACTCTGACGAGTTTCAAAAAAGGGGAAGAGAGACTGAAGAAGAACCTGTTTAACAATTCTCCTGATCATTTTTCAATCTTTTGTCATCTCAAAAGACTAACACTGACAGACCGGGAGATAAAAAGGAAGCATGCAAGTACACATCTGTAGAGAGAGTGCCTCTCCCACCTTGCCATGTTTCCATGGAAGTGATCTGTAGACGTACACAAGCTAGATCTCCTTTTTCTACCAAAGGGAGAAGTATCTTGATGCACAGGATTTGGACCTTGTTTCCATGCCCAATCTGAAACAATTTCTCAACTCTCCAGGAATACTACAGATGCAATCTATTTTGACAGTGCTTTGAGGAGGACTGAGGTCCTTGCTCCCATGCCTACAACAAGGAGGTTTTGGAGCTTTTCTTGGTGTTAGGATTTTCCTTCAATGCATACACAGTCTGGGTTGATTTCAGAATACACTTATTTTAATGCTGCTGTGTGACAATGCACAACTGATTTTTGCTTATCCGAGCAGCTTGTACATGCTCTATTTTAATTCTGAAGATTAATATTGATCTGGGGAATTACTAAAAGATATAACACTGCTACCTCGTGAGGTGAAATGATTCTGGTTTTATCTGAAGTGCGTCTCAATAGAAGAAAATTGTTTTCAGACATACAGGGATATTCTTCATGAATGGATCTACAAAACAAATTCTGAAGTAACAAACCAGCAGCTATCGTGAGAATCTTTTGATATAAATAAATACATATATGACGATGATCATGACCACAGGAATATTCCCTACTAGTACATTATTTTATAGATATTAGTAAACTTTTTAGGATTTTCAAAACTACCGGTTTAGATTTCTTTTTAAAAACTTTTCATTACTATGCATGAAGCATATAATATTATCAGGCTCACAGAAAAAAACAATTATTATTAGAGAGATACAGAGTAATGTTTTATAAATTGTCTACAAAGTTACTGACTTGTAATTTGAAAAACAAAAAAATTTGGAAGAGAGAACTGCCTGAAGAGACAGATGTTAAAATATGTCAAGGGTTCATGTGGCTAAAAAGAGTTCAAAGAAAAACACTGTTATATCAGCTTTTGGGCTGGGTCTCTGGTGAACTTCAGAACTGCATCTTTACTGAGCAAACAAACAATTTTCAGCCTAACTACTTCAAATGCTAATGAAATTAGTCATAGTCAACCAAATCTTCAGGTTCTTTTAATCTTGGTTTTGCCAAATCAATGTCTTACTTTTGCTGGTGAACGCTGTTTTCTTTTCTTCTTTTTCTGCAAATCTACTGGCTCTCGTATTTGTTTTTTGTCTCGTTTCTGTTGTTCAGATGCATCAGTAAAGGTAATTTCTTGCTTTACACTGATCTGTTAAGATACCAAGTGCCAGTTTCAGGTAAGGTTCTCACTACAGAAAAGCAATTTTTCAATTTTAGAAGATGACAAACTGCTGAAACAGAAAACCTTTTCTAAGGGAATTATCTTGTGGCTTCATTCTTTCAGAAATTTAAGTGAAAAGAAAAATAAGTATCTTAAGAAAAAAAAGGGCATAGTTAATTTCTACAGTGACATTTTGATGTATCCTTTCATTCATCTCCCAAGGTCTTTTCTCCTTCTGACCTGTGGTGATTTTGAGATCAGTTCTTATATTAAAATCACTTCCATCTGCAAAACCATTCAGGTTTTTCATACCTATTTTACTTTAGTCCATATTGCTGTCAATGCAAGATTTAACGGAATAGTTTATTATATATTTAAAACAAAAGTATTCTTTAAGAAAAAAAAGAACAGTACTAATGATGTTTTTTTCCAAAAAAAGTATTTCTTGATGTAATATCAACTTTAATAAAAGAGCACAACACTCTTAGATTTTCTAACACCTGAGCCACCTGATCTACAGCTAACAGAGTAGTGTTTTAATTGTGCTACCTTTCTGAAGATTATTCTTCGTGGATAAGACTAGCTACTTTTAAAGTCCTGGTAATTATCCTTTAAGTTTGAAGGGTAACAGTGATGATGTTGAAACAGATGCTCTGTTTTCAAAAGGAAGTCATCTCTATTCTCTCTGGGAAAGCTGAGATGCACCTTCTATTAGATGTTGAGGAGGGGCATAGTTATGGTCATGTATGAAGTGTCACAGTCCAACCTGCAGTGTGAATGCAATTGCTAAGCGTCCGCATACTTTGAAAACAGATTAAGATGCTTCCTATAGCAAAAGAATCTAAATAGTACTAGGAACAGCATAAACAGTATGCACCTCTTAATAACGCTATTTATTCTGGTTTGTAGTTACCCTTGAACATTAAATAGATTTAAAAGAGTACATTTTAACGCATTAACTCTATGGTAACAGCCTGCTTATAAAATATTTATAAAACAGATACTTAAAGATTATACTTAATTGGCAAAATCTATCCACAGCCAGAGGCAAATGACATTTTCATAAATAGCATCCATTCATAAATATTTTGATAATCAAAATCCAAACAAGCAATTAATAGATTCTTGCCAGAGTTGGATTAGACTACCAGATAAAGCTTCCTAGAAATTTCTCCAATATTTCATAAAGAAATTGCTTACAGGGACATTAACAGCATACTGCAGCCCTTGAGGAAGTCTATCTTGCGTATCCATGTCATCATCATTTTTTACCGTCTCCTCATGGACCATGAGTTCATCATGTGAAATCATCTCTTGCTGCCGAAGTTCACTTTCCTGTAACACTTCATCTGTTGCAAGAATCTCTTGGTGCGCCATAGTCCGATCTTGAAGCACTGCCTCTTGCCGTTCTCCCGATACTCCGGACTGGTCAGACACTGCACCCATCCCTACCATAGCCCTGGATGACTGCATTTGGTCTATGCCACCACATTTAAGAAATAATCCTCCCAGCTTGTCTTCAATGTTCATTCTTAAGTGCAATAACCTACAAAGAAAGTTTTGATAGTAAACATCTATAATTGGTGCTATGCTTAAATTTTTTTTTACTTAAAAACATTTTATTTGAACTTAGGCAGCACTCAACATACACACATACGCTCCTAAAACTGATAGCCAAATAAAAGCCAAAAGTTGGACATCTTAGTTCAACACAAAAAGATTCTCCTTTCACACACATGCATATGTACACAATTGAATACCTTCAAACAAGAAGTTTCAAATCAAAGTGCCTTCTGATTACTAGTAAAATTCTGGTAATTAAATGATAGCTCATTCCTCCAGAAAACTTTTTTTTTTTTTTCCTGAGTGCCTTTTTTACTCTGTTCCCTTTTTCCATTTTGACTCTCTTACAAATGCCTCTTTCATACTGGTCCTGTTCTCCATACTTCCCTGTCCTTTAAATGCCCTTTCACTGCTGCTACCCCAGGGCATATTGTAGCTGGTGGATCATCTTAGCATCTACAAACAAGAGAAAACCAGGTTGCATCAAGAGAAGCATGGCCAGCAAGTTGAGGGGTGGGATTATGCCCTTCTGCTCCTCCCTCATGAGACCCCACCTGGAGTTCTGTGTCCAGTTCTGGGGCTCCCAGTGTAAGAAGGACATGGAAGAATCCTGCTCTGGCAGGGGGGTTGGACTAGATGATCTTTTGAGGTCCCTTCCAACCCCTGACATTCTGTGATTCTGATTCTGTGACCTGTTGGAGTGAGTCCAGAGGAGGCCATGAAAATTGTCAGAGGGATGGACCACCTCTCCCTGTGATGACAAGCTGAGAGAGCTGGGGTTGTTCAGCCTGGAGAAGGCTCTGCAGACACCTTACTTTGGCCTTCCAGTAGTTAAAGGGGGCCTATGGGAAAGATGGGGAGGGATTCTTTATCAAGGAGTACAGTGATAGGATGAGGCATAATGGTTTCAAAATCAAAGAGGGTAGATTTATATCAGGTATTAGGATGAAATTCATTATTGTGAGGGTGGTGAGGCACTGCAACAGGCTATCCAGAAAATTTGTGGATTTCTGTTAACATGACAATGCCCAAACCTTGGAAACATTCAGGGTCAGGGCTCTGAGCAACCTGATGTAGTTAAAGGTCCCTGCTCACTGCAGGGAGCTTGAACTACATGGCTTTTAAAGGTCCTTTCCAACCAAACCATCCCATGATTTGCAAACCATTCAACTTTCTGTCTAAAGGTATAGGTTAAATAAAGACTATATAGAGGTCAAATCTGTTTATAAAAAAAGACATTCACTTTCACGTCCACTAAGCACAGGCATCAGTCAGGAAATATGAATTCCAGTCACGAACAGCAATACCATTACATTGACTTATGGTACACAGATATAAAAACATAGTATTCCAACAATTGTCATGACATTATTAATTGCTTTTTAATACAGGGGGCAAGATTTTGTGAAGCTGACAGCAGCAGCACCTTTTTATTCTACTTACTATAATATATACAAGACAGTCCTAAGACTCTTCTCCTTGGTGTACTGATGTCCAGTCAACCTCCTTCATCCTGTTCCCTAGGCCCTTAACTCCTACCCATTCCACAGTGCTCTTCTCTACTTCCACAACAGACATGCTTCCTCCATCTGTCTATCTTTCCACAGCTGGAGGGCAAAGGCTATGCAAAGGCTACAGCAAACACAGAGATGAGAGCAGAGGCACAGAGAGTTGGACAACACACAGCATGCCTAGCCAAAGCACGAGACAGGTAACTTGGAGAGTATTACAACAGCATCAACACCTTTGATTTTGATGCATTCAGAATTCAAATATAGACATGATGTTGGTATGTTGCTAGTCATCAGCTTCAAATTCTGGCCCCCTAAGAGCACAGCATGATGAAAGGCTCCATCTCCAATTTTGAAGTCACAGGCTATCACAGAATCACAGAATGTTAGGAGTTGGAAGGGACCTCGAAAGATCATCTAGTCCAACCTCCCTGCCACAGCAGGATTCCCTAGACCAGGTCACACAGAAGCGCGTCCAGACGGGTTTTGAATATCTCCAGAGAAGGAGACTCCACAACCTCTCTGGGCAGTCTGTGCCAGTGCTCTGTCACCCTCACTGTGAAAAAATTCCTACATGTATTCACATGGAATTTGATAGTAACTCATAACCAACGAAATCAAGTCACTCTGCCCAGAACTGGCAGAGCTACCACCCTGCAGAACTGCACCACTTTATCACTCCACCAGTTTAACAGCCTGCCAACATTCAAAACAACTGGATCAAACAAATGGACGTGAAATGTTTACATTTCAATTTTCAATTTGACCATTTTCCAAATTATTTTATTCACCAGGAAAACTTTTGAAAATTCTCATTGTATCTCAAACATATGTGAAGATTTGTTTGTAGCAAACAACACTGAGTTTACAAAATAAATAGTGGTCAGTTTTTCAGTCAATTAGGGTTTGGTTTTTTGGTTTGGTTTGGTTTTTCTAGTAGGCTTTCCTCTGCTGGAAGTTTGGAAGACAGTCACCAAGCTACATCTATTTAAATATGACAATGTCATCAAAATTTTTAATATTCTTCCTTCAACATAAAAAGCACATTCTATGGACCAAAAACCCCTGTGACAGGAGGAGAACATAGGGAAAAATTCTGTTCAGAACATTTATACTTGCAATTTTTGTTCTAATGTAAAATTTTTTCAAATCTTAATGTTGCTTTTCACAGCATCTGTCTTCAAATGCAGACAACAACTCAATGTCTTGAGTGAGCTCAGATATTGCTAGGTGACAAGTTTACTCCCATGTTAATCCACTTTATAGCAAGAGAATGAGATTTTACATATCTTCACGAGAAAATACACACCCAGTACACCACACACCCACCTGTAGACATCATATAATCCACTAAGTATTTTTGGAGCTAACTAGGAAACCATACTGATAGTTTCTCAGCAATAACCTAGACAAACAAACAAAAACAACAAAACTGGCACAGCACTAAGGCTGTATTTTTTCCACCAATGCAGACCTCCCAGAGAGATCTTGCAACAACATCCTAAAAGAAAATGAGGATCATCTTATTGGTGTGGAATATCCTGTGCCAACTAAGAAATGTAAGAAGGAACTGAGTCTCTCAAGAATCTGTCTCCCATGGAGCTATTATTTGATAAAAAGATGGTGCAGAAGATCTAAGATTGAGACTGCTCTCTTAGGTAGGGCATTTTAAAATACATAGTTTGAAAGATAAGACTCCAAGGAAAACAAGTTGATATAGTTATTAATTTCACCCTTTATCCCAAGTTAATCCATACTCAGGGTATGTCCATTCACTGTATTTTGTTCCATACTACAGAAATATAACAGCATAAACTCAGTGCAGATTCTTCTGAGGAACGAGGTGGGCAGGTACTAGAGTACAAGAACTCAAGATGCTGAAATACGTTCAAGGGAAAACACACAGTATCAAGTGTGAGAACACAGTGGCCCTCATCTGTCTGCTCAAGACACTGATCAGAACAGCACAGAAGGTTGTTTCACATAGAGGATGCTGCCTTATCACTCTGAAATTAGGTTTGAATTGTGGAAATCCTGGATTTAAATCTATTTCCTGGCAGGAAGGTAAGCAGGCAAATGCAGATAGACAGCCAAAATGTTTAACAGTGTAGAAGAGCCTGCTACTCTCAACAACAGAGGCAGGAAGACTTGTGACATGCAGAATCTTAGGACGGTTGGTAAGATACAGCAGCAGCCCAGAAGACAGGCTAGCAGTGTACTGGTATTTATTGGTCTTAGTTCTCTCAGTTGCCAAGGATATGGAAACTTTTTCTTTCTCACTCAGACTAGCTTAGCAGAGTCATGTAACTGAAAGCACTCTAGTCATGATCTTGATTCATATCAGAAGCTGGTACAGTGTGTGTACTGCTTATTAAATCAGGGTTTCAAACATCTGGATCTTCACAGAAAAATGAGAACTGATAACATTAGGCTGCATAATCTAAGTGATGAAATGCAATATAAGTTATATGACACACAGACACTATTTTAAAATGAAGAACCACAAACAAAAATAAGCTATTAATCCAAACAAGAAGTATCCCAAATGCAATCAATTCAGTAAAACACACATAATTTGTCAACTGACACCTTTTGGCTCACATAAAAGGAATTCTATCATTTAAAGTGAAGAATGACAGTATGATGGAGAAAATGTAAGTTAAAAGCATTCAAATAAGGTCATTTTACCAAACCTACAAAGATTAAATAAATATCTTAAGTGCAAGATACATCTGTGAAATAAAGATAAACTTATTTTAAGATTATCTTAAGGGAAGCTACAATAACACAAACCACACATTAACACACACAAGCACATTTCTTGGCATATGGCATTGTTATCCTTGTTGCAGAAATGTCTTCCAAGGAATTTCAGAACTTTTATTAAACTTCATCAAATAATCATATGATTTTTCTTTGAATATAAAGCTTCTCTATACACTGACAGAAAAAGCTGTCAACAAAACCTTTAAAGCATCCATTTAGCTTGGTAGAGGTTCTCTAAGCAAAGCATGTCACAAGAAACATCTACAGGCATAGTTTCCTGGATACACACACATTTTGGGGGAGGAGAAGGGAAAGGGAGAGACTGCACAGTAAAGGTCTCATGGGCTCAGAGGGCTCTCCTAGCACCTTCTCTTTACACAGGGCTCCACAGCTGCTTGAAGAACACTCACAGCAAGTGAACCATGTTGCTTCATTTCAGAAACAGCTGCTACACCAGACCGTACAGCAGTACTTCAGAACTACTCATTTCAGTAACCCTGACATCAGTTTTTCCAAAGATTACTGATGCAGTAAGTTGGAGAGCTAAGTGGTAAAGACAATATTCCTATTAAAGAAACAGCCATTTAAGCTAAAACGCACTAAATCAAAAGCAGGATGACTTTTCCAATTTAGAACCAAAAAAATAAAACACAATCAAAAGAAAACAATAAATTTTTGAAAAGTCTCCTGGGATGGTGGCTACTATGAAGTAAAGCTGAAGAGAGACCTTGAAGGAAAGTGGCAAAACTTTTTAGCCATCAGAGAACAACACATGGTCCAGCTCTTTTTCTCTGTTTCAACTGACGGCAAGTAAGGGTTAGTCTGTGTTCTCCCTTCTTTTCTTAAGCAAGAAATAAAGCATTATTTAATCTAATGAGCAAGTACCAGCGATACAAATTAGGTTCACTTAAAAATAAAATTCATATATGCAGTATTGGGTTGAGTTTCTGTAGGTAGGATTTAAAAATTATTTATGAGAGATGAAAAAAGAAAATATACTGAAGGATTAATAACAGACAAAATATAAAAATCATTTGCATTTTAAGATCTATTTGTGGAACAGAACTAATTTAATGGTTTTGCTCTGCTTTTTAAACTAAGATGGGCTGCTTCTATTTGTAAACACTTTCCTGCAGAAGTCTTTGTTGTTTTAAGACTTCCACATTTTTTTAAGCATTAAAAAGCAGGATTCACTATTTTCCATATCCATATCCCACTCCACCTCTTTCCTATAGTAACTTATCCCTGACAAAATGGAATGAAAGAAGACTAAGGGAAATAGGAAAATACAGTTAAAATTTAACTATTTTTCTGGGTTAAAGCTTAGTTCCTTCTGAAGGATTCTAACAGAGACTTGAGATAGAAACATTACTTCCATATACAGCCATAAACTCCCTTTCATTTGGAATATTGTGCCCAGTTCTGGGCCCCTCAGTTGAAGAAGGATAGGGAACTGCTTGAAAGAGTCCAGTGCAGAGCCACAAAGATGATGAAGGGGGTGGAACATCTTCCTTATGAGGAAAGGATGAGGGAGCTGGGTCTCTTCAGCCTGGAGGAGACTAAGGGGTGACCTCATCTATGCTTCTAAATATGTGAAGGGTGTGTGTCAGGAGGATGGGGTCAGGCTCTTCTCAGTGAAGCCCAGTGACAAGACAAGGGACAATGGTTGTAAGCTGAAGCATAGGAGGTTCTGTGTGAATACAAGAAAAAAAATTTTCACACTGAGTGTAACAGAGCATTGGCACAGACTGCCCAGAGAGGTTGTGGAGTCTCCTTCTCTGGAGATATTCAAAACCCGTCTGGACGCGCTTCTGTGTGACCTGGTCTAGGGAATCCTGCTGCGGCAGGGAGGTTGGACTAGATGACCTTTCGAGGTCCCTTCCAACTCCTAACATTCTGTGATTCTGTGTTCTCTGGGATTCCCCTCACAAAAGCTGAGACTGAGCTCAGTGCAGGGTATTAAATGGTTTTAGGGTAACCTTACACCCGAAGTAGCCTCATGAGATTATTTTCATTTGGGAAGTGTGTTTTCATTTAAGGTGAGACAAGGCAAATGTCTGAACAATCAAATACCTGACACTACAGAATACTACCTGAGCACATTCCTAGCACATCCCTTCTTCTACAGCAGCCTTTGGAATAATGAATGCATGCAGGGCCCAAACAAAAAAAGCTATTAGTGCAAAATATACGTGCAATAAACTTTTTAAAAGGCAGTCTATGGAAACCCCAAAGCTTCTTAGGGCTCTTTTGCTTCTTTTTTGCTTCTTCTTTTGCTTCTTAGGGCTCACCTCTAGGGTCATACTACAATGATTTATGCTAAATTGTAAGCTTAAATGAATATAAAGTATATAAAACTACAAAACTCCCTACATGAACACTTTTATTCTAGTACAGAATTGGTTTGTTGGGCTTTTTTGTTTCGTTGGTTTTTTTTCCATCCCTATTTAGTATAACTCACTTTGGAAACATTTAAACCAAATAAAAATGTCAATCATCAATCATTACATTATCAGAGCTGTTTTACTGGCATTGCTAATAAAACCAAAGTAGACAAACTCCTATAAAAAGCAACTACAACTGAAACCCCACTAGACTGCTGCCTCACCCAGAGAGGTTCACATTCTTCTACCAGAAAGTGATGATTAAAATAAATCCTTCTATGAAATTCAGATAGATAAACGATCAAAAGTCCATTCCAATGGGACATTTGGTATATTTTCCTGTTTAGAAAAAGTAACCCAGCTGTCAGTGATACAGATGCAAGAAACAATCTGATATATGGGCTATTTGCCCAAAGGGGCAGTGCCCTGCATCTCTGCCCATTTAACCATCTTGTTACCTTCACTGGGTTGAGCGAAGCATTGTGCAACTAAGAAGGTAGTTGGACAAAAATGTACACACCAGAAAGCCATCAGGTTTCCTTTTGATCAGTGTGACTGTGCAGGCAGGCTGTAGGGGAGATGAAGAAGTGAAGAAGCAGGGAGGAGGGGAGAGGACCACTTCTTTCAGCAGCAATCAGCTGTTAGATTAGACTAAAGTGTATTGAGAAACTGCTCCACCAATTACTGCTCCAGTTACAGCTGCCACACAGACATACCTAATAGCTATGCCAAATTTATACCAGGGAAAAACATGGATCTACTTTCTCAAATGTTTTCTTCCTAAACAGAAGCATAAGTCACAAATAATTCTACAATTCCTAATGCTAATGAAGTAAGAGATAGCAACATGGCTTCATAACATATTTAAAACTACTTAAGTTTAAGCACTACCATGAATAAAACAGCCAACAACACAAACTTGAAGGATCATCAAGTTCAACTCCTGTTACGCACAGGACAACCCCAAAAATTACACCATGTGTAGGGATGTAAAAAACAATAGAAAAGGGTTCTATAATTGTCTTAACCAGAAAAGAAAGGTCAGGGTGAGTGCCCCTCCTCTGACGAACAAGGATGGACAACTGGTGATAATGGATATGGAGAAGGCTGAGCTACTCAGTGAGTTCTTCGTTTCAGTCTTTACTGGCAGCCAAGCCTCCTGCACCAACCAAGAATCAGTAGCCCTAGGTGAGTGTTGGGGTAGCGAAGACCCTTCCACTGTAAGTGAAGAGCAGGTTCAGGACCATCTACTGAAACTTGACAAGAACAAGTCTATGCACCCTGATGACATACATCCTAGGGTACTGAGGGAATTGGCTGATGTAGTTGCAGGACCACTCTCCATCATATTTGGCAAGTCACAGAGCTCAGGTGAAGTTGCAGGTTACTGGAAGAAGGGTGATATTACTCCCATTTTTAAAAAGGGCAGAAAGACCCAGGGAACTACAGGCAAGTGAGTGAGCTCACCTCTGTGCCTGAGAAGATCATGGAATGGATTGTCATGGAAGTGATGTTAAGGCACGTGCAAAACAAAGAGGTGATTCTAAGACGTCAACACAGGTTCACTAAGGGCAAATTGTGCCTGACCAATCTGCTGGCTTTCTATGATGGAGTAACTGCAACAGTTGATGAGGGAAGACCAAGTGATGTCGTACTTGGACTTTTGTAAGGCCTCTAATACAGTTCCTCATGACATCCTTACCTCAAAATTGGAGAGATACGGATTTGATGAGTGGACTACCCAGTGGATAGGAAATTGGCTGGACAGGCACAGCCACATAGTTGTGATCAAATGCTCTTTTTCTAGGTGGAGACCAGTGATGAGTGATGTTCCTCAGGGCTCTGTCTTGAGACTGGTGCTCTTCAACGTCTTTATTAATGACCTAGACAGAGGTATCAAGTGCACCCTCAGCAAGTTCACAGATGACACAAAGCTGAGTGATGTGGTTGATATCCTAGACGGGAGGGATGCCATCCAGAGGGACCTGGACAGACTTGAAAAGTGGGCCTGTGAGAATCAGATAAGTTTATTAGGTCCAAGTGTAAGGTCCTGCATCTGGGTAAGGGCAATCCAAGATATAAGCACAGACTGGGAGAGGAACTTGTTGAGACCAGCTGTGCAGAGAAGGACTTTGGGAGTCATGATAGGTGAAAAGCTGGATAAGAGCCAGCAATGTATACTCACAGCCCAGAATGCCAACCGTATCCTGGGCTGCATCAGGAGAGGCATGACCAGCAGGTCAAAGGAGGTGATTCTGCCCTTATGAGGCCCCACCTGGAGTACTGCATCCAGTTCTGGGGTCCTCAGCATAAGAAGGATGTGGACCGGTTAGAGCAGGTCCAGAGCAGGGCCACAGTGATGATCAGAGGACTAGAGCACTTCCCCTGCAAGGACAAGCTTAGACAGTTAAGATTGTTCAGCCTGGAGAAGAGAAGGCGTCAGGGGGATCTCGTAGCAGCCTTCAGTACCTAAAGAGGGATTACAAGCTGATCAGATTGCAACAGGACAAGAGGGAATGGATATAAGCTGAAGGAGGGGAAATTTAGACTGGAAACTAGAAGGAAGTTCTTTACCTATAGGGTACTAAGGCACTGAAATAAGTTGCCCAGAGAGGTTTTGGATGCCCCATCCCCGGCACTGTTCAAAGCCAGGCTGCACTTGGCCCATGGCAGGGGGGTTGGAACAAGATGATCTTTAAGGTCCCTTCCAACCTGGGCCATTCTATGATTCTATATGTCTGAGCATGCTGTCCAAATGCTTCTTGAATTCTGTCAGGTCTGGGACCATGACTACTTCCTTAGGGAGCCTGTTACAGTGCTCCACCACCCTCTGGGCGAAGAACATTTTCCTGACATCCAACCTAAACCAACCCTGGCAGAGCTTCATGTCAATTCCTCAGATCCTACTGCTGGTCACTAGAGAGAAAAGAACAGCTCCTGCCTCTCCGTTTCCCCTCCTGCGGAAATTATAGACCATGATGAGGTCTCCCCTTAGTCTCCTCTTCTCCAAGCTGAACAAACCAAGCGACTTTAGCCATTCTTCATAAGGCTGGCTTCCTCTCTAAACCCTTTATCATCTTCATGGCCCTCCTCAGAACACTCTCCAAGAGCTTCATATCCCTCCTGTATTGTGGCACCCCAAAATAACACACAATTCTTGAGGTGAGGCTGCACAAGCACAGAGCAGAGTGAGAATCGCAGAATCACAGAATCATTATGGTTGGAAAGGACCCTCAAGATCATCTAGTCCAACTGATAGCCCTACACTACTCTTATCCCTAAATCATCCCCTGAAGAAACACATCTTCTTAAAAACCTCCAGGGATGGTGACTC